>JANHMN010000005.1:93333102-93359409 GCA_030674055.1 Rhabdomys pumilio | reverse complement strand
CTCTCTCTCTCTCTCTCTCTCTCTCTCTCTCTCTCTCTCTCTCTCTCATATAAAACCTTCCTTTTTGATTCAAGAAGTGAAATAATGCAAGCAGCACAGTAGGAATAAGACAGTAAACTTCATCAACAGCTAAGCCAACTCTCCAGCCCTCACTTCAGATTTAGTATTTTGAGATAGACAAGAGGCAACATGAGAATGAGTTAAGTATGTCATAAATCCTTTTCTTTCAATTTGGTTACAGAAGCACTGATAGACTACCTTTAAACACGTAGAGAACAGCTAGAGAAACGTACCCAAGAGAGAAAGCAGAGGTCTCAGGTTATATAGCAAGCTGTTAAGAACAAACCTAAAACAACCAAGACACACAGTTCATGGGCCAGGGAGATGGCTCAGAAGACAACTGTGTTTGTTGCCAAACCTGATGCTCTCTAGAACCCATGTGAACTGACCTTAACATGCATGGCCTAGTATGGGTATACTTGTTCACCCATATACAAACTGTATTCCAAAATAGTGCTTGCAACAATTCTGGGGGTAGAGATGGCTCTCTGGTTAAAACTGCTTCCTGCTCTTGCAGAGTTTTGTTATTAGCACCCACATTGGGTGCATCACAACTGTCTTTAACTCCAGTTCCAGAGGATATGATGCTCTTTTCTGGTCTCCATGGGTACCCCTCCAATACACACATGGCACCCAACTCACACATTCTACACAGAAGTAAAAAACAGTAAAAGTATAAAAAGAGGAACATAGACCTGTAGCTTCTTCCTTCCTATGTTTTCTTTTCTCTCTAGTTGCTTTCTGAATTACTAGGTGATTCCTCAGGACCTACATGCTAGAGAAGTACCCTACGATTGAGTTATGGCCTTTACTCAAGACTGTGTAATGTCCTAAAGAGTCTCACCTTATACTAATAAGCATCAACATTTTTGGATTAGCATCTAACCCATAACATATGGTTACTGTATGTTCATTCTACTGCCAAAATACAAATAACAATTTAGTCAAAGAATGTTTTGCTGGCAGTGCTGGAGCACATATTTAATTTCAGCAGTTAGATACCACCACTACACTACTAACTCCCCTCCCCCAAATCTCCAAAGAAACATACATTAAAAAAAATCACTTTCTATTGTGGAGTATGTGTTAAAATGTTACTTATTTTATATGCACACCCCATGTGTACCTAGTGCCCTTGGAGGCCAGAAGGAGAAGGTAAGAAATCCTCTGGAGCTGGGGTTTACAGATGGGTGCTGGGACTCAAACCTGGGCTCTCTGGAACTGTTACCTACCACTAAGCCATCTCTCCAGCCTTAAAATATTTTTCTAAAGGTATTTAGTGACGTAGTTAGCCAGAGGACCAGAGTTCAATTCTCAGCATCCACATGGAAGCTTATACCTGTTTGCAACTCCAGTTACAGGGCTTCTGACACCTTCACACACACATACATGCAGGCAAAACACCAATACACACATAAATTATGTATTTTTTTTAAAAAAGCACATTTGTAAAATAAAATAAAAACTTTAAAAAAGATATATTTAGTTTTATAAATGTGCTTGTGAACAGAGGTTAGAAGTTACAGGCAGTTATAAGCTGCCTGATGTGTGTTAAATGATATACCATTTTTTCCAGCTCCTAAAATGTTTTTTGTTATGCTAATACCATGTTGAAAGCTAGGTGTGGGTGCAAGGTATTGCTGTGTAACTCTGGCTGACCTGGTATTCGATTTGCAATCCAGGCTGACTTGAAGCAATCACCTGGCTTCAGTTTCCCAAATACACTTTTATTTGTATATAATGGTTTTCATTGCAACATTTTATACATGTGCAAACATGTCTCTAACCAATATTCACCTACTTCCTCTTTCTGAATGTTCCTCCCACTCTAAATATATACGCATAATCTCATTTAAATGTTCTCCAGTCCTAGTATTATAAAAATTTAAGGCAAAGGGCTATTATCTTTGTATGTAAAGATCAGAAAGCAGGAAAAGCAGGACGTGTCTACTTACGTCATCAATGTCTTCATCATCATCCCCAATGTCATCAAACTGAATTTCATCATCATCTCCAGGACCGAATGTATCAGTTTCATTGATTTTAGCTAAAAAAAAAAAAAAAAAAAAAAACACTGATAATAAAGATATTGACTTCCAACTTTCCACGCATTTTGCTATATGGATCAAAATATTAAGTCACTGAGAGCATTTTTTAATTTTCTTTTGTTCACAAGGGCTCCTGAAAAAGACAATCTCTAATTATACTAACTCTGAAGCAATTACTTCAGAGTTAATAACTTCGGGTAAGCTTCAGAAGTTTATGTACATACTAACAACTTTATTTCCTAACTCAAGAAAAGAAAAGAAAAAGTTATTTTAGGAGGGAGACAGATTTGAGGAGTCATTACTGGCTTTGGTATTAAAGAAGGTTTCAAGTGTCTAGAAAACTTAACTCTGGATTCAAGTGAACCATACAGAAACAAAACAAAAACAAAAAACAAAAAACCAAAAAAAGAACAATTGATTCCCGCCAATTAATTAGGAAGAAACACCTGGGTAAATCATGCTTTTCCCTAAAGAATGAAAAGGAATCGCCAGGCAGTGGTGGCGCATGCCTTTAATCCCAGCACTTGGGAGGCAGAGGCAGAGGCAGGCGGATTTCTGAGTTCGAGGCCAGCCTGGTTTACAGAGTGAGTTCCAGGACAGCCAGGGCTACACAGAGAAACTCTGTCTCGAAAACAAAAAAACAAAAAAGAAAAAAAGAAAAAAACAAAAAACAAAAAACAAAAAAAAAAAAAAAGAAAGAAAAAAGAAAAAGAATCAGCATACTACTCCATCCCCAAATCTCTTACTGTTTTCTAGATTGGAATGGCAAGTTAGAATTCTCAGTATGGTCTTACTGTTGTCATGTTTTGATAAGAAATCACACTGTAGGCATTTAATAAAAAACAGTCACATGAAAAAATATAGACTTACAAAACAGTGTATAAAGTATATTTTCCCCCTCAAAAGGTACAGGAGACTTGTATTTTGAGGAGGGAAACAAAGAATATTAGTTTAAAAAACATACAGTAATGCATAAGGATACAACAGATTTAAAGTGACATTCACTGAACTACATAGCCACTACTCCTTATATTTATACACAAACAAGGACTCTTGAAGGAGTGGTTTTCAATAGTGCTAGTGACTGGACCTGGTCTGTGCATGGGAAGGTGGCCGTGACTAAACTGTACTGCACCGCCAACCTTTCTTGAAGGACTTTTAACAAATAATTCCTTTGGCTGACACTGTACTTTCTCACTAAATACACTTTTCTCAGGAACAGAATTTTAGTACCTTCTTTCTTATGGTATTTAGGACGAAGTATAATCAGGTATGCTTAACTCTACTTCTGTTAAGCACAAAAATAAATAGGAAACATCTGTAAAAACCTACAAAATTTCATTCACTCCTTAAACGCTACCAGGCAACCTAAACACCATAAGACTCGTTAATAATAACTCAGCCATTACCATGCTCGGGAAGCTCGCCATACGCCTTGAGACTTCTAGCTTCATCTGCGTTGTATTTTAAAATGACATCAGCTTTGTTGTCCTTAAAACAAAAACGAGTCATTGTTAGATCTGATTCTATCACACTGTTATCTGTTATATCATACAACACTTTCATCAAATTGAATTTAACAATTCAAATCTCAATGTTTTGCTATCAACTCTTTTTCCCCTTCCTTAGATTTAACTCAGAAGGTTTCTGAACACAACTGAGAAATGAGTAAAAGTTCTGGGAAGATGAAGCTCACATCTCTAACACCAGAAGCACATTATATTACTTAAAATGACACTTCAACCAGAAGCACAAATGCTCCCCTGGAAAAATTTACTGAGTGTGACCAAACATTGTAAGTCAAGACCGAGACTTGGTATCAAAACCTAAGGGATTTAAAAACTGTGTATGTATATGTGTATGTACATGCATGTATGTGTGGGTACCTGTGGATGCTGGTGGGGCATAAAATCAAAAAGAACAAATGGTTTATGAATTTGGAGTATCTATGGTACCCAGAGTAATCTCCAAACATTGCCTGCGCCCCCGTGGAGCGCAGAATCACTTACAGAGAACCTGTGGTTTAAAGCAAAGATGTCAACTCTTTTAATCAAGAACACAAAAGTAAAAAGTGAAGTACAGTGAAAGGCAAACAAATAGAAACGGTACTAAAGGGACCGATAGTGGATGTGATGGTAGCATTTAGGATTCGGGTGGGAGGAGGGATAAGAACTCAAGTCATTCTCAACACAGGGGTGGGGAGACTGATCAGCTGCCTTGGGTTCCTGCTGCAATGTCCACTGTGATGGACTGTCCCTTCAAACTGCGCCAAAACAGACCCTTTCTTCCTTTTGCTTGGGTCATGGCAATTAGAAGAGAAGGGGAGGGAGGAATGCGGAAAGGTTCTGCTTGAGGGGGTACTGAGAGGAAAGGGGGAGCTGATATTGGAATGTAAAGTAAATTAATAAAAGAAATGAATATACCAGGCTATATGCCATTTGTGGGATACAACTGGATTCATTCAGCTGTAAAACCCTACACAGCTGGCTCCTAGATTTTAAAGAATGTATAAAGTAAAAAAGAAAACTGGAGGACAAATAAAAAAGAAACCCACTACACAGTAGTATTGTTCACTGTAAAATGGGAAACTTCAAATAGTCATGACAAAATTGAACGTGTCACTCCTCAGACTGGCATTTGGGAACTATAATGCCAGGGACAGCCAGCATAATGCCTAACACACAATGGGCTGTTAGGAAATGGCTCCTCTTGGGAGGCAGAGGCATGCGGATTTCTGAGTTCAAGGCCAGCCTGGTCTACAGAGTAAGTTCCAGGACAGCCAGGGCTACACAGAGAAACCCTGTCTCGAAAAACCAAAACAAACAAACAACAACAAAAAAAAAACCAAACCAAACCAAAAAAAAAAAAAAACCCCAACCCCCCCCCAAAAGGAAATGGCTCCTCAAGTTCAAGCAAGTCACCAACAAACTTAAAAGTGACTTACCTGGTAATCCCGGAGGCCCACCAATATGATATCTGAGGTATTTATCCAAACCTACAAAAGAAAAATCACTGTATGATGTATTTTAAATAAAATGAAATCATGAAATCCTAGAGATGATTCACTTAGAAACTGATGAGTTTACAAACCACTTGGTTATCTACTATAAAAACAGAAAAATGGGGCTGGAGAGATGGCTCAGTAGTTAAGAGCACTGACTGCTCTTCCAGAGGTCCTGAGTTCAATTCCCAGCAACCACATGGTAGCTCACAACCATCTGTAATGGCATTCGATGTCCTCTTCTGGTGTGTCTGAAGACAGCAACAGTGTATCCACATACATGAAATAAATAAATAAATCTTAAAAAAAAAAAAAGAAAAACAGAAAAATGTGGTTTTCTAAGTCACTGTCTTCTATCTACCTATATTGACACACCTTTCACCATCCTTTTCCTTTGTGAAAAGGACTGGTATCAGGAAAATAAAGCATATTGTCCCCTGCAACCACCTGTCACTCGGTGCTGGGACTTCCCAGAAGGCAAAGGACCATTTGCCATACCTCTTTAGGACTCCTTAAAACTGGAAGAGTTCTCTAGCACCTTCCCTCTTTCATACTATCAACAGTTTTCAAGATAGGCTATTTGTTTTTTAGACCATTCTTCAAATTAGATTTGTTGGGCGAATGGTTAAGAATGTAATCTTTAAATTACTCCTATGGTTTTACACTGGACTTACATGAATATCCTTGGGTCCATAATAACTGTACCTCAATACGGTGTGGTTGTTCTTACCATGTTAAGATGCCCTGGGATGGCTTCCCAGCAACAACTCCACCCACCCCACCCCCACAGAGGCATTTCCTCTATACTCAACACTTTTATATTCGGATAAAATGGATGTCCAAATACTAACTTACCTTTTTCCTCAATTTCCCTCTGATGTGACACAGCCTTTTTACACCATCGAAACACATGGCTTCTAATCGTCCATTTCCCAACATTTTGATTACTTGTGCATATTCTAAGAGAAAAAAAGTGCAAGAAATATTGCCTACTTTTTTAATAAAAAGCAACTTTATAATGGTCCATTGAAGATAACGAAGAACATGTGGTGTCATTTATAAGGACTAAATATACAAAGGGCAAATATGGAATAAACAGAGGGAGCTAAACACTTGGCTAGTTAATGGTTGAACTAGAAATAAGACTTTGTAATATAACAGCCTGGGTCTGTTATTAGATATTTTTAATTATACAGCTCTTGAGACTATGTTCTACTTCGAGAGATCAAAGGTGTCCAGCTTCAGTATACACATCATACCTCAGAAATCTCACTCATATCTTTACTTGTTTCATGCCCTTATTCTCCCTCTTTGATATCCCTGCTCAATTTGTATAACAGCACTTACTCTTGGAAAGCCAGAATCTTTCACTCAGGTCAAATGCCAAATTATTCTCTTTTTCTTGAGATGGGATATTTATTGTCATACAGCCTTGGTTAGCCCGGAAGTCAACAGATCTATCTGCCTGTCTTTCTGCCTCTGAGTGTTGAGATTAAAGGTGTGTATCACTAAGACTGGCCTAAAATGTCAAATTCTTAACCAGAATCTTTTAAGAAAAGATAATACTCAAATGTTGGTGCAAATAAACTCAAACATTATCAGAGGTGGCCAGCCAGGAGTATAGTCTGTTAGACACAAAATGTTTGATCCACAACTTAGGAAACTCAAACAAGAGCCCAGATTCTCCAGCATCTTACCTTGCCCATCCTCCTTGAACACAAGCTCTCGCTTTTCGGATTCATTTTCATTCTTCCCTCTACGCCTGTTCTTACCTCCTTTTCCTAGTGGTTTTGGTAAGAAAAAAAAGGTATCAGTTATCTGCAAAACACTTTGAAAAAGAAAAGTGTTATACAAACATTCTTTAACAGACTTAAAAAAATCTGTCTTTTTATGTTTGTTTTTGAAGACAGAGTTTCTCTGTGTAGACCAGACTGACCTGGAGCTCACAGAGATCCATTTGCCTGCCTCTGCCTCCCTAGTGTTGGGCTTAATGGTATGCACCAGCACCACCCAGCTAGCACCTTTAAAACTCAATTAAAATTTGATCAATTAAAATTGATTCAATCGGGTTAATCATGTTAAGCTTACCTTGTTCAGGTGTATGATGTTACCATGTTAGCCTCCCAACTCGTCATGGAATTCTCTAAGTAACACCCTCATTCTTTTTCATATATTCTGATTCTTTGCCCCTCACCCCCGACTCCCACCCCATATGGATTCATTCTGTGTCATGAGAAAATGAAGGCATCCAAGGAATAACAATACAATTAAAGACGCACTAACAAATAGGAATGACAGAACAACCAGAGCACAAGAAATCCATGTAAGACAAAGAGACACGCCTTCACACACGGAAGGCCACGAAATACAGCGCAGACTCAGTAAAGGAGCTGGTAAGTAAGGTAAGGAAACAAACCCTCCTAAGGTTCCACTGAGTTCCTTTTGTGTTGGCAATCCCACTGGGCATGGGGCTGTCCTCAAGATGGTTAGATGAACACAGTGGCCACGCTCTTACCTGCTATTTCACTTGTTAAAATCATCTCTGAATATTGTCACTTAGTTCCGGTTTACCAGAAGTTCACTGAAGTTCAAGGATTAAATAACTCAAAGTTTTAGTCAATGAGCTTGGGGTCCCAGAACCAGCCTCAATCCTCCCCTGTCCTACCAGGGCTTTCATATTAGGGCTCCTTTCCAGAGAATTCTGTTCCACAATCTTAACCACACAGGCCTCAGCTTCCTTCTTTTTTTGAGACAGGGTCTCTCATTATAGCCCATGCTAGCTTTGAAATTGGGGCAATTCTTCTGTCTCGGTCTCCTGAATGTGGGAGTAGAAGGATGAGCCACCATACTGGGTCCTGATAAATTTTACAAAACAGTACCTGACCACCCCCCGTGACAGGTGAGAGGAAAATGAAATTTCGCGTCTAGAATGGAACATACTGATCTCGTAACGGCAGAAGGCTAGTAACCCCACGAGTCAAAACTTTTATCTTTTAAAATGTACCATGACCAAGATATTATAAGTTTAAAATGCAAAGTGTTAAATGCCTCTAGAGCCTCTTTTAAAATGTATTTAATGTTGTGCATGTCTGTCTGTCTATTGTGGGCATTCCTGGAGCCTAAGGAGGCACTAAAAGAGGACAGAGGACTCCTACAAATGGAGTTACAGACAGTTGTTAGCTGCCATGTGGGTGCTGGGAACTGAACAAAGGACCCCTGAAGAGCAGCCAGTACTCTTAACGGCTGAGCCATCTCTCTAGCACTACATATCTTAAGGGTAAGCATATCAACAGTGCTACCATACAATGGAATACTATACAGGGATAGAAAGAAATGAGGGAGCAAGACAGGCATAGGGGTGCTTGTTTGCCTGCAATCCCCAGACTCCCCTTTCCATTTTATTGTCATGAAATCAAGTGCTTTTCAAATTCTCCTTTGAAAGAATGAAGGCCAGTACACCTTTAATCCCAGAGGCAGAGGCAGGTGGATCTCTGTGAGTTTGAGGCCAGCCTGATCTACAGAGTGAGTTCACAACACTCAGGGTTACAGAGAAAAAAAACCGTCTCAACAAACAAACAAAAGAAAGAAAGAATGAAATGAGAGCAAGCCTGGGTTTGACAGAACAACAACAAAAAGAATAACCACTCTTTTCTCTTAAATCTCACTCGCTTTCTAAAAGACTTACCTAGTTCTTAAGCTCAATTACAATCCTCAAATCCTTTCTTTAAACTACAGAGGTGTTTCAGAGAAATAAGGTAGGATACTTCTTAAAACATACTAGGCTAGCATCTAGAATGTGATTGAGTGTAGAGGTTCTGTCTCCTTGGAACCAAATGGGAATCTACTATTCACCTATAGGTGGAGTCACCAGACAGGAGGTGAGTAAGTCCAGCAAATATTTATTGAGCATCTTTTAGGCTAAGTACTACTGAGCCAGTGTGCTTATGACTGGTACCATTCCCATCCTCTCAGGGTTTACAACTAGTGTGACAACTGGAAATCTAGTCACTAGAATTAGGGTGAGATTAAGACCCCTCACCTATTGAGGTGGTCCAGCTGCCATCTCGGAATAAGGATGTCTACAGGTAGGAATTTTAAAACTTTGAACATATTTTGCTTATAATCACAGTTTTCTCAGGACAATCAGCAACAATTCTTGCACAAAGACTGGCAACCTTCATTTTTGAGGCCCAGCAGTGACATGGAGACAAGTTCAAGGTCAGCTGGGGCCATATGGTAGGACTATCTTTTTTACCCCTGGCTTAATATTTTTAATAATTAATTATTTTTATTTACACACCAAATGTTCCCCCACCCCACCATCTCCTCTCCCAGGTGCATCCTCTCCCACTGAGGCCAGACAAGTCAGTCCTCTGCTACATTTGTGGGAAGAGTTAGGGGAAGGACTTCAAGGCTATCTGACATCAACTTGTTCACAAAACTGTGACCAAGTACGCAGAGGGCTAATGTAAATGTGACAGGCACAAAGAGCCAACTTTCAAGCAGAAAGGAGAATACTATCGGGCAAGGGAGAAGGTCCCAAGGATGAATGATCAAAGACTTAGTTTTTTTTTTTTTAAATATGTGCGTGTGATTGTGGAGGGGAGGCAGAAGAGGGTATGGGATCCCCTAGAGCTGGAATTACAGGCAGTCATGAGCAGCCCTATGTGGGTGTGGGAGCCTCACTTTGGTTCTCTTAACCAGGAAGAGACGCATCTCTTCTGCCCAAAGACTATTTTTTTTTTCTAGAGAGGGAGCTTCTCTGTGTAGTCTTGGCACTCACTCTGTAGACCAGGCTGACTTTAAACTCAAGAGATCCACCTGCCTCTGCCTCCCAAGTGCTGGGATTAAAGGCGCGTGCCCCCCCCCCAAGTTCTTAAGGGCTGTGAAATGGGTTTGTTCCTCTCCTGCAGGAAATATAAGCTTTTCACTACTTTTTATATTTGTGAGAAATTACGAGGACACTGAATGTAGCAAGCCTGTAATTCCAGCTACTCGGGAAGCTCAAGTAGGAGAATCCCAAGTTCAGTGTTAGTTTGGGTTACAGAGTGAATTCCGGGTCAGCCTGAGGGCAGACGGAGCAAAGCAAAGCAGTAGAGTGCCAGTAAGGATAGATTTGATCCCATAAAAAAAACCATCACCACAAAATACTGTAAATACATAAAAATGAAAATGACCTCAGGAACGCTGCACTTCTGTTTAGAATTTGTAATCATTATTTTTTCCATCAAAACATATACACGACCTAAAGCAAAAGTGGAAAAGTTGGCTAAATATGGGTCAAGTGCTCTGTGGAAAAGAGTTAGGCCCGGTAAAAAATATGGAGCAAAGTGATTCTCTAGGAATGAACTTAAAATGCATCAAAGTACTGGCCACTGGTTACACGGGAGCAGCCTCAACAGGACCATAAGAGTCCATAAAGAATCCTATGGAGGAGGTGCCAGATGGGCACGAAAGCAAGCAAGGCATCACCCTTTTTCAAAGTTCAAACTCGCTCCCAGGGCTTAATTCCCCACGTGTTGGAAGCCCAAGGAGTCCGAGGCAGGTGTTCCCACGGGTGCCCCTAGCGCTGCGGTCAGTGTGGCGCGAATCGGGGGCACGAGCCCACATTCTCACACAGGAGGCCCTACAAAAAAAATGGCGTCGGCTCCACCCCAATGTGGCCAAACTGGGAGCCAGGAGTAACTTCCCTGCGCTTCTGCCGAGCTCCGGGTAGGACGCAGAGAATGCAGCCGGAGGAGAGGCAAGGGAAGATGACAAGAAGGTCACTGCGGCCTGGGCTGACCTCGAGGCCGCGAGCAGAGCCAGGGAGCCGGCGGGGAGCAGAGCCCGGGTCCCAGCGCCGTCCTTACCTTTATTCTTGGGCATGGCGGCAAAGACCGGCTGGCGGCTTGTGGGACGGTGCTCGGACTGGCAGCAGGAACAGCGGTGGCTCAGACGGGCGACGCTGAGAAGTGCGCGGGATGAAGGCTGTGAGGGAGGTCGAAAAGCGTGCTCGGGAGAGGCTGATCACCGGTGCTTACGAGAGCTGCCTGTGCCCACGCTCGGCAGTGGCAAATGGCGTCGCGGCAGCGGGCGGTGCTTCTCCCCGTCCTCCTCCTCCCCCGCCCGCGGGGCCCAGCCTCCCACCCTCCCTCGGCTCTAAGGCGCAGGCGTGGCCAAGGGGCAGCCCTATGGTGGGAGTCGAGGGAGAAGCCTGCCAGGGAGGGGCTCACTGCTGCCAGTGGGCACACAGAGGGTGGAGCGGGGCCCCAGGCGTCCGGAAGGGGCTGGGAGGGGCTCTGCGTCATAGTGGAGGAGAGGAGGGGAAATTGAGGTGGTGCAGGCTGCTGGCTTGGGCATCATCTCTGCTTCCTAGCCAAATGAGTCCCAGGCTTGACAAGCTGCTGACTCACTAACCTCATAGTTGAGTTTTAATGGGGCCCTTTCACCAGCCCAACCAAGCTGGAAATCTAAGGGGAAGTAGAGAAGGCCCTCCTGCCATCCCCTTCCAAACTTTAAAAGAATATTTGCTTAGTACTTAAAAATAAATCTAGTCCCTAACTCAACTGTAGTCAGGTTTGTTTACAACACTTAAAAGAATGTCTGCACATAGTAGGTTGCTCAGCACACACAGGATAAAAGGGATGGAAGAAGGTCGATGTTAGGGTCTGAATCTTCCAATATTCATGCTGTAGTTCTAACACCTATGTATTTGGATATAAGGTCAGTAAAAAGGTTATATTGAAATGAGATTCTTAGACTTGATGCCAAGATTTGACATTAAGCTGGGCATGGTGACATAGGCCTTTAATCTCAGTACTGAGGAGGCAGAGGAAAGTAAACCTCTATGAGTTAGTTACAGGCCAGCCAAGGGTACAGAGTGAGACCCGATCTCAAAACCAAAACCAAATCGAATGCAATTAGCACCTAGGCATAATGAGGCATAAAGAAGAACAAAACAGTTCCTGAGCCAGTAATCATCTGCAAGCCATGGAGACCTCAGAAGAAACTGGACTTGTCTCTACCTTGACCTGAGACTGGGAGTCTTCAAAACTGAATAAAAGTAGCAGTTAGGCCTGGTAGTTCACACCTATAATCCTAGCACCTGTGAGACTGAGGCAAGAGGATTGCTTCAAATTTAGGGGAAAGCTAGTGTACATAATGAGTTCTAGGCTAGCCTGGGCTACATAGTAAGACCCTGACAACAAAACAAACAACACAGAGACGAGAGAGTGCATTTTTTGATGTTTAAACTCTCCCATTCTACGTTCTGGTGGTTTCAGCAAAGAAATACTGCATAGCTTCTCAGAGTAAGTAATTTCACTTCAAACCAGGATTATTTGGGCCAGCAAGATGGCTCAGTGGGTAAAAGCACTTAGCAGGAAAGCCTGGCAAGCTGAGTTCAGTCCCTGGAACCAGTGGAAGGAGAGAACTAACTCCAAAAAAGTTGTCCTCTGACCACCACACACACCCCTCCATTCTGACAATAATATATAGAAATTTAAAGGCAGGCTTATTTTAAATGACCTTTTTGGAAACATTAGCATTTTAACATTCTATAGGGAAGGAGCCTAAATGAAAGAGAAATAAGGCATAATGATCTAACAGTACTTTTCTACTGTGGACATTTGGCAATGTCTGGAGACATTTCTGGTTGTCAGGAGTGGAGGAAGGAAGGAATGATACTGATGTCCGAGTAGAGGCCAGCAATGCTGGTAAACATCCTACAGCTGGTGCCCAGCTGAGAAACTCAGCGACAGATTTCTCAGAGTGTAATTAAAAGATGACAGGGGAAACCAGGCATGTTAGTACACACCTTTAATCTTAGCACTCCAACTCTGAGGCAGCAGGGACCTCTGAGTTTATGTATACATATACAGTGAGACCAGGTCTCAAGAAATGAAAAATGGCAGGGGAATCAAAAGGTTGTTTGTCCTCTTTTCTTTCTTTCTTTCTTTTTTTTTTTTTTTTTTTTGGTTTTTTCGAGACAGGGTTTCTCTGTGTAGCTCTGGCTGTCCTGGAACTCACTCTGTAGACCAGGCTGGCCTCAAACTCAGAAATCCGCCTGCCTCTGCCTCCCAAGTGCTGGGATTAAAGGCGTGTGCCACCATGTCTGTCCTCTTTTCATTTGTATTTTTTCAACCTACAGACTTTTTTGGGGGGGGGGAGGGGCAGGGCTCACTATGTACCCTGGTTTTCCTCCATCTCTACGGTATGGAGATTTCAGGAATGAACTACCATGCATGGCTGAAACTCAAAACACTTTTGGGCTCTGAAGTTTATAGAGACCTGAGTTTAAATAGATTCTACAAAACTTCTTACTCTATGATCCGAGACAGCTATATCATCTTTGTAAGCCTCGGTTTTCTTACCATAGGAATTAATGCAATATGTTAGGTGTTTAGCAATTATGCCTAGTACACAAGTAATCAGACCCGAAGTATACAACTAAAGTCATGTACTTGATGTAAAGCCTTATAGGAGAAAATATAAATCAGTTGTTTTGGTCTCCTTTAGCAAGGTTCCTACATCTGTTTATCAGAATAACTGAGGAGGAGGTGAATCATGTGGACATTAGTCAGAAATGTGTAGGGAGAGAAAACAGGGAGGACAAGGGCCCCGTGTGCAGTACCTATGCTTATGGTCAAGAAAGACCCAGGCCAATGTGCTGCTTAGTTTTTGCCATCTTAGCACAAACTAGAGCTATAGGGGAAGGGAGAATCTCAACTGAGGAATTACCTTCATGTGGACATCTTTGTGGGCCATTTTGATTAACTTTTGATGCAGGCTATCCAGCCCACTGTGGTGTGTTTCGTCCCAGGGCTGGTGCAAGGTGAGCAAGCCATAGAAAGAGCAAGTCAGCAAGAAACATTCTTCAATGGTCTCAGCTTCAGCTCCTGCCCTAACTTCCTTCTATGGCTATCATCAAGACATGTAAGCCAAATAAGCCCTCTCCTCCCCAAGTGGTCATGGTGTTTATCACAACAGACAACAATTCAGAACAGAGGGTATGAGGAATAATGCAGCAAGCCAGGGAGCAGTTTGGGAGAGAAGACCAAGATTAGAGATGTAAGGAGACCAGATCACTTGTAACTCGTGCTAGGTTTTAAACAGATCATTTGGCTTGTGTGTTCAGAATGGCTGTAGGGGACAAAGATAGAAACCAAAACTATGTATGAGGTATTGCAACTGTCCAAGAAAGACAGCTGTTGTAGTTTAGAATAGGATACAAAGTTTCCTTGGGGATGATGACATGTTCTAAAACTATGCTATCACGATGTCATGCAACTCTGCAAATGTGCTAAAAACACTGAGTTGTAAATGTTAAACGGGCAAGCTTTATGGTATATGAATTAGATCTCAATAAAAATATTTTGAAGACAAATGGACCTCAGAGGGGTGGTGCATGCCTGGAAGCCCAGCACTTTGGAAGCCGTGGCAGGACTGCTGCAAGTTTGAGGACAGGCTGGTCTGCATACTCAGATGCAGAACAAGATTTACACGGTGAAATCCTGTCTCTAAAGTCTCAAACCAAAGGAAACCAGAACACCTCTCTACCCCTCCTCCCCCAAACTTTTTATTTACAAAAGAAAAAGAAATGGGAGAATGGACTTCAATAAGGAGAAAATGATGGACAAATACTGTAAAAGTGCAATTAAAACCCAGAAACTTGCAGTGCTATTTGCATAATTGTACAGTTTCTTACAGCATCTGGAAATGCAGATAGAATTAACCAAGAATCAAAGACTTGAGCTTTGATTTGTGGGTACAGTACAAAAGTAAAGAGGTTTGGGTGATCCATTCTGAGGTCACGAGGTTCACTCTGGATAGCAGAGGAAACTCAAAGGAGAACTAAGATAACAATGGAGAAGGGAAATTTTTGGAGCCAAGTCTGGTAGTTGTGGACTTCTAGAAAAGATTATTTCATTTGTACCTGGCCTAATATTGGGAAATATGTTCAGCTTACATGATTGTAAGATGATGCATAGCAAAATTATTTTGTATTTTGTATTGATAGAACTTAAACCTAATTTAAGTTCTATCAATACAATTTCACAAAAACGATTTGGATAGAAAATTTTATATTGTAAAGTTCTAATCATATAACTAAAATAATTGGATAAAAGGGACATACATGCTTTACTTGAAACTTTATTATATAAATTTCCATTTCTTTTAAAGATTACAAAACCTGTTATGTGACAGGAATACAAGCAATATTGTTCCAGGATTATTCATGGATACATTGGAAAGAGCTTAGATTACACATTAATAGTACGATTTGCAAACTTCCCAGATTAGACTCTTAAGTAAGACAAATTA
The DNA here is from genome assembly GCA_030674055.1 of Rhabdomys pumilio. Taxonomy (NCBI): domain Eukaryota; kingdom Metazoa; phylum Chordata; class Mammalia; order Rodentia; family Muridae; genus Rhabdomys; species Rhabdomys pumilio. The sequence goes on along the minus strand of JANHMN010000005.1, from coordinate 93,343,995 downwards.
GTATTCAGTGAAACCTGATCGTCACAAGCACTTCATTGACTACAGCCACAACGCCAAGCATCTGATGCGATGTACCCACCAATGAAAGGTACAGCGCGTGAGAACCCTTGCTGTGGTACCTTGCTCGGGCTTCTGGCATGCCTTACAGACATAAACTAGTATAAAGGAAGACCGTATATAATAGTAGAAAAATATTTCTGATTTTTTTCTTTTTTAAAAACTGCTCAAGTAGATACCCACCCCGTTCCCACCCATGGCCAAAAATGCAAAATAATTACATCTTTTAGGTGTACACCTTCCCTTTTATTTAGGGCAAAAAGTTAAGATAAACTAATACATGTATATGATTTCGAGTTACACGCTCATCACTCATAATCATTAAGGATGCTAATGAATGGCAATACTTTGAAACCTTTTTTTAAAATTAAGAAACAAAGCTTTATATGGTAAACTACACTTACAGAAACACAACCCAAAGTCTTTATCCTCATGCCCTTGCTCTGTACTTAAAAGTTCTACTTTAAATACTTGTTTGAAAAACTCAGTATACAGTTCATCCAGTACTATAGTAATATAGGAATAAAGATGTTCACTTTCATTGGACACTGAACTAATCTACTTAGAGAGAACTATTATAGTGACTCTCTGCTCAAATACATTTCCATATATTGTACTTAAATGGTATGTGTTTAGAAGACATTTTTTGAGGTTCATACATCTGGACTTTTAAACCTCTAAATTTTCCTTCCCACTAATCTCTAGCCAAAATTGTCATACACCTTGCTAGTTGCTCTGGGAAAAGTCATGGATATTTCAACAGCTTATCATGCAGTTCAAGGTTATATGGCAAAACAATGAGGAAAGTGCCTTAAGAGGTAGGAAGTAGGCTCTCACTCCAACCCTTGCTATGCCCATTATGAACAGTTAAAGACTGGAATAAAGTGGTACTTGTGAGACCTATAGAGACACCAGGTTTTACAAAAGTTTAAGTTGACTTAATTACTAGAATTTTTTTTAAAAGAACTGTCACTTTGAAACCAGTTACAAGTCACTTGGCAACACAAAATACAGCAGTGTCAAAAACACACAAAGCACACTGTAGATACAGATTCTTCTTGGCCATCCATATTTGGGTATTACTGTGTAGATTCTTCACTGGAAAAAGTGGTTAGGTGTGGCTCTGTAGAACACCACAGTCTCAAGAAATTGAATTCACTCCTTCATTAATTGGTTTCCACCAATGATCTCTTGGGGGAGATCAGCAAAATGTAAGTAACCTGGGGTTGAAAGAGGACTGTTTTCATTAATTGAAATAAAAACACTGCATTAAGTCAACTTCTCTGTGAATTAAATAAGGCTCAAAGTATACATCCAGGTTAGTCACAGGAGTTGGATCTTGCAGAGGAACAGATAGAGAGTTATACTGGACCTTCCTGGTTTGAGCACCAAGATCAGCCATGAAATCCACTGGTTTTGTGAGTCACAGAAAAGAGAGCTGTTTTTGATCCTTTGCATTCCAGAGCTCTCTGTCTGAATACTTTCCCAAGTCTCAAATTTTCAACACCATAGTAAGATAGAACTTATTTTTATAAAATACAGCAAAACAACCTGAAATATTGTAGGTAATTCATAAAGCCAGGGAATGGAGACTATCAAAGTCATGTTGAAATGTGTGTTACTGGCCCCCACAGTAATTAAGGACATCTTCTACCAAGGACCCAAAGTCTAGAAAGCCTTTTGCAACTATCATCCCAGGATTAGCCTACCTTGGTCCTTTCCCTATCAAATATATGCCTTCTTTTGAAGTTTCTGCACCTATTCTCTGTTCAAATCCTTCCTAGGCTGAGGGTATGTGCACAGCTTAGAGGACAACCCCCACTTCTCTTGATGTCTTCTCATGCCAACAAAAGCCGCATCTAAAGAACAGATGGAAGATGGTCGACCCCGCCCCACCCTGTTCTTCGGAGTGCAATGCATGTGAAATGTGGAAACTTCTGCACATACCCAACATCCTCACTCTAGACACTCAGAACTGACTCTTCCATATGCCAGCCTCGAAGCATCTTGACTTTGAGTCTTGCTAAAATTATTTTTAGACATTTGGGGTGGCTTGTGAAAAAAAAGATTTACTTCACATCTGTTAAATTTAAGGGAGTAATGCACTTAGAAGATACCTTGTTAAACAGAAGGAGCTGAAATGATTCATAAAACAAAAAAAAAAAAAAACTTACCTTAATTTAATATCGTCACTTGAAAGGGAAGATGCAAAACATACAGTATTGTAACTCATAGTTTCCAGTATATGCTCGACTATGATAAAATGCATTTCTATTGTCTGGGATATTATTTTGCATTGTAAACCAAGAGATGTCTGTAAAGAGGCCTCTCAGTTTACTTCCTTTCTTCAGTGAAACATAAAAGCTGGACCAACAACTCTGGGATAAGGCCTAGAAACTGGCAGGGATGGGTGAAAGGCAGAAGACTTCAGAAGCTTTGATAAGGTTAAGTACAGTGGCCTGTGAGAAATGGACTTTGTGAAGGGAATGGAAAGGTTAACCCAACCCAAGCACAACACTGTCAGCTGCATCTGCCCAAAGACAATTCGAACACTAAAGACACAGATGCAATCTTTATGCTCCTAACCTGCTTTGTCAGTAGGAACTCTTTAAGTTTTATGAATCTATTGCTTTTCTTGGCAGTTTGACTAGATAAAGGCGGCAGTTCTTCTTAAAGGAAATGAACTTGACGATATACTATAGTAGAGGACTGCCATGAAGAAATGTGAGGTCTTTGACTCTAGCTTCTGGTTGGGTGATAATACGAAGGAAAGGCAGCATGGTGTTATGAGGAAAAATTAAATGGGAGATGGGATAAATGGAAGAATTGGACACACTGACGAGAGGAGGGGGGAAAGGCTTTCTTGCTAGGCAATGAAAAGCAACTTTGAATAGTTAGCATTCATATACTCAAGAACTTCAACTGTTGGTATGTAGAACTTCTTTTCAGTTAGAAGGTAAGCATACATTTGATTTCTATGCAATCATCATTTTGTGTTGCTTGGGCAAAGTGAGTATTAAAGATTTTTCTCTTTCTCTTTAGTAGCAGAGAAAATAAGGAATGGTATGTGTTTTTTTTTATGAACTACAAAAAGCAGTAAGGGACTCACATGGACTGGGGCACATGCCTGATGAGGAAAGTTAATCACCTTCTCTTTGCTCATGCTCATCACATCACATATTAACGTACACTGGGTAGTGTGACAAAGATACGGGTAATGACGGATAGGGAAGATTTTTGTTGTTGTTGTTAAATAAAACCACAAACTACCAAGTTAGATGTGAATACTGAATACTGCACTTGAAGTGCAACCCAGAACCGTTTTGAAGTCTTGTGACTACTGAAGTCAAAGGAAACATCACAGGGCTGTAAATCATCAGCAGGGATTCAGAAATCAGTCAGTGCTGACCAGTCATTTAGCCTGCTGTAGCTATGACTTTAGGTTAGACCAGGTATTATTTGATGAAGAATATTTTAGTCCCTAGAATAAGAAAGTTTAAATCCAATTTTATATGGAGGCCTGTGGCCTTTATTACATTCAAATTAGTGTTTAATATAGAATTACTATTTAAACATGAAATATCCAGTAAGGCTTTAATTACCAATTACTAAAATTTCCTAATTTCTTTACTATGATTCTTTTAAGGGCCTTTGATGTATACTGGCAAATTTTCAACTGATTTGACAAATACTAAGTATGAGGGCTATGTAAGGTTAAAAGTGCATGGAATACTATTTTAATTAAGGGAAAGAACACCTAAGAAATCACAAAGTCTATGGGCTGACTTCATAGGTGTATTCCTGATTCCATGCCACACACACACACACACACCAACTTCCTCTCCCATTAACAGCTCTCTAGTTAGTCTGACGGAGCACCTGACTTGAAGAACAAATGAACCAACCTGTGAAACAGATGGGGTGATATGTACAATTTGAAAGAATTACATTCAATAGCTGTTCAATCAATCTGGCCATCTGTAAGGTTTTCCAACAATACTGTTAATCCAGGTGAACTATTTATCCAGATTTAATAGTCAATTGATTAGTAGACTCCAAGTTAAACAAGGCATGTATACATTAAAGAAAGCAGTACAGAAATGTACTGTATATGACCTGTTTACAAAAACATACAAAATGTTGGATGGCACAAGGGATACAGTGCTAATATAAATGAATTGTTTAAGCTAAGTGCTTAACATAAACTGTCCATCCCTATAACTAACAAAGAATATTTAGGGGACATGAAATATTTCCTATAAAAATAATGCTATATGGTGTAGAGTACTTTTATTCAGTGTATTTTAGGTGGTATTCATGTGTTCATTATTTTTATTGATTCAGTGACTAGATCTTCATCATGTTTCCATTTTCATTTCGGAGCTCCAGGAAAATCTAACTTGCTAACAATCAATTAAAGCGAGAAGAGATGAAGCAGGAGCAGCAGGAGCAGCAGCATTATGGGTACCAGCTGGGACAGTGTGTGCTTGCAGGTGTCTCTCAGGTATGTGCTACCTGTCGCCAGAACTTGTGCTATCAGCTTACATCACGGTACCAAACATCTCACTGAAGTCACTTCACAGGGCTGTTGAGGTGATTTTTTTAATACCCCTCCGCTGAGCAAGAGTAGAGCGACCTACTGGTTCCAAAACTGGTGACTGATTACGGTTTAGAGCAGAGTATGTAGCTGCCATGGCACCCTGAAAAAAGTAAAGGAAGGTTACAACAAAACACCACGTACACAAATATAAAATAAAGGTTTTTCCCTAGGAATTTTTCTTACGTAAATCAATATAGATCTTTAACCAGTCTCACAATGAGAATAACCTCTGGTGAATATTTCACATTTAACTAAAACTGAGGGCAATGTGAGAGGTTGAAATTTTATGAGAAAGAACAGAGAGGGGCTTAAATAGAGCAGTCTTCATTCTTCTTAGTGTCATTTAATTTGTCTTCATAACTCTGTAATATGAGAGGCTATAAACCATGATTTTTCAGTTAGAAATATTCATAGATTCTGTCCTTACTGATTGTGAACACTTGTGTATACAGAATGACAGAAATGCAAATGTTTCCCTTAAGTTAACTTAATTACTGACATTCTGGTATGCCTTGTGTCCTCACCCCAACATGTTAGACACTCAAGTATGAGGCTCTGAACTGGGTGGTTTTCTGTGTCAACTTGACACAAGCTGGAGTTATTAGAGAGAAATGAGGAAATGCCTCCATGAGATTCAGCTGTAAGGCATTTTATCAATTAGTGATCAAGGGTGGGAGGGTCCTGCCCATTGTGGGTGGTACTATCCCTGGACTGGTAGTCTTGGGCTCTATAAGAAAGCAAGCTGATGACATTCATTCTAAAGCCAAGAAAAATAGCCAGGTTCAAAACTAAGTGTTTTAGTTAGGAGAGACGACAGAGGTTCTGGTTAGTCAACAAAATGATGGACTGGGTATTAGGATTATCTTGTACCTCACTGGTACAAATAGGAATAATTATGCTCTAATTGTATTTTGAGAGAAAAGTGTTATTTTAACAGGAAGGATGATATGTAGGAGGAGCTAAGGGGGAAGGAGCACCGAGATGAAGAGATGGAGTAAGGAGAGGAGAAGATGAAGGAGAGGAGAAGCAAGGTGATGAGAGAGAGAAAGAGAGAGAAAGAGAGGGGGGGCATGGAGGCAGAAGTTCACATGTCTCCACCAGTCAAAGAGAGTTTATATATCTAGGTTGGGCATTGGGTTACACTTCTGATTGAGCATTACCAAACTTATAAAGCCTTTGACTAACATTTAAAAAAAATGTAAAAGGAAAAGGGGACATGGGATAGGGGTTTTCTCTAGGGAGAGGAAATGGGGAAAGGGGATGGCACCTGAACTGTAAATAAAATATAAATAAAATAAAATAAAAAAAATAATAGAAAAAAGAAAAAAGAAAAAAGAAAAAGAAAGAAAGAAAGAAAGAAAGAAAGAAAGAAAGAAAGAAAGAAAGAAAGCTGAGCAAACCAGGGGAAGCAAACCAGTAAGTAACATCCCTCCATGGCCTCTGCATCAGCTCCTGCTTCCTGATCTGCTTGAGTTCCAGTCCTGACTTCCTTTGGTTATGAACAACAATGTGGAAGTGTAAGCAGAATAAACCCTTTCCTCCCCAACTTGCTTCTTGGTCATGATGTTTTTTTGTGCAGGAATACAAACCCTGACTAAGACTGGCTCCCACACAAGATGAGAGAGAAAGTTGCTGGGGGCTGGAGAAAGGATTCTTGGAGGCTTAGCTGGCCTTGTCCACCCAGAAGTCACCCAGAAAGCGATGACTGGAAGTACATAGGGCTGCTCACCTTTACAAGATGCGGTGCATCCTGTCTGTTTAGTTGGTATTGTGGCAGTTGGTCCCAGTGGACAATCCAAGGATGTCTGAGCACAAGAGCAGCAGTCAGTCTCTGATGAGGATCTACATGAAGCATCTTTGACACCAGGTCCTATCATGTGAAGGAGAAGAATAAGACAAGGTTAATTTTTTTCTTTTCTTCTCCCATATTTCTGACATCAGCACTCTTCTTCAGATTTTATGATGCTGTGTTTCCTGATAGCAGCACTTTGGTCACAAAGCAATTTTTACAATAAGTTTGTGAGAAAAACACTCCAATCTCTCCTTTCTCTTCCCTGAGTACCATAATGTTATGGTGCAAAGGATCCGTTTACTCTGGTCTTTCTTAACTCTGCTCTAATTTTAGAGGTTTATAACATTCAGAGAACTCTGGACTGAGAGAGTAGTGTTCAGTGATGGAGAGACAAAGAATCAGTTAGAAAGCAAGGGACAAACAGGTGCCAATAGCAGCTGGAAGAACATAAACTAGGAGATGGCTTCAAAAATGTCTCTTTTGATTGTTACTTGTTACTTTTGTTTGAGATACTTTTACCATGTACTTTCAAGTGGCCTGGTATTTTTAGCCTAGCCTCAAATTTGTGGCAATAATCCTGCCCCAGCCTCCTGAATGCTGGTAAAAGTGACTCTTAAGAGGAAGGTGAAACCTGAAGACTAGGCAGGAGCTCTATTTAAGAAGGTATGGAGGAAGCAGAGCATCTCAGGTAGACAGAAAGGAGTGCATCTAGAAGAAAGCCCTAAGGTACAAGAGAACATGTCTGTGGTGCTTTCAATGAGAACAGCCCCCATAAGCTCCTATGTTCCAATACTTGGTCCCCAGCTGGTAGAATGTTTGGGAAGGATTAGGAGGTGTGCTCTTGTTGGAAGAAGTCTGTTACTTTGGGGGACAGGCTTTGAGGTTTAAAGTTAGCACCCTCTGCCTCCCCTGCTGCTCCTGCCACCATGCCTTCCCTCCATCATGGACTCTAAACTTCCGAAACTGTAAGCTAAATTAAACACCTTCTAAGTTTCCCTGGTCATAGGGTTTTGTCACAGTTGAGGAGCTGACTAGAGTGCAATATGGCTACAGTAGAAATTTGTTTTCAGGAAGAGCATGGCAGTCACTAAAGTGAAAGAGTGAGAAGAGACATATGAGGAAGGTCTTTGCAAGCCATATTAACAAATATGGACTTAATCTAGAGCACAAAAGCACTAACACAAGATGGTAAGGTAGTCAAGTTTATAATTTAGATACTCTTTATGTATGGAGGAAGATAATTTGAAGGGCAAAAGCCTGGAGATTTTACATTGCTTGATTGTTTTAAAGACAAGATCTCATATAGGGCAGGCTTCAAACTCAGTAAGTAGCCACAGATGACCTTGAACACCTAATCTTCCTGCTTCAGCTTTTCAAGTGCTAAGATTTTAAGAATGTACCACCCCTCCTAGGTAGGAAAAAATTGCCTTGACAGCACCTGGTGGCTGACTAGATACAGGGAGTTAGGGAGCTGCAGCTCTGGCTACTCAGGTTTTAGACACTTGCAGTCTCTTTTGTCTATTATTATTATTATTATTATTATTATTATTATTATTATTATTATTATTATTAGAACAGAAATACCCCACTGAACAGAATTGGAAATAATGAATGAACCAGGCATGTTAGTACATGTCTGTAGTCCTAGCCACCTAAGAAACTGAAGGAAAATTCATTAAACCCAGTAGTTTGCCTATAGCCTAGTCAACACTTTGTGACACTCTGTATCAAAAATAAATAAGTATAAATAAAAATAGATAAAAAAAATCAAAATATGAAAAAAGACCTTTCCTATCAAATTCTGAAAATGGGCCAAAGTACTTAAAGTAAATATAAAACTTTCAGGGTCAAAATAAAACTCAATGATAATTTTAATAACATCTCTGTGTTTGACAGGGCCAAATCACTTCAGACTTTTCTTTCATTTACTAATAACCCCTTCAATGGCTACCCATCTTGACTGCCCTCCCTCCCTTCCTTGTGGTTCTGGGAAAGGCCTTATACCTATTAGGCAAGAAGTCAACCACTAAGCTATATATCCCAGCCCACCCCAGTCCCAGCTTTCTATTTAAATGGCAGCATTTTGCTCATTTCCTTTCTTGGTTCTTTTCTCACCATGCTCTGATAATCTCATTCATAATCATTACTTTAGTTACTATAGATGATGCAACCTCTTTACACTCTACCAAAGACTTCTAAGACCAAGAGCCATATGGCTAGTTGCCTTAATAACTGAACACCTCTTAATTATGTAAGTATTTGTGAGGGTTTGTATATGCTTGGCCCAAGGAGTGGCACTATTTGGAGCTGTGGCCTTGTTAGAGTAGGTGTGTCACTATGGGCATAGGCTTTAAGACCCTCATCCTAACTGCCGGGAAGCCAGTATTCTGCTAGCAGCCTTCAGATAAAGATGTAGAACTCTCAGCTCCTCCTGCACCAAGCCTGGCTGGATGCTGCCATGCTCCCACCTTGATGATACTGGACAGAACCAACCTCTGAACCTGTAAGCCAGCCCCAATTAAATACTGTCCTTTATAAGATTTGCCTTGGTCATGGTGTCTGTTCACAGCAGTAAAACCCTAACTAAGAGGTTGGTACCAGGGACTGGGGTATTGCTGTGATAGGTCTGACCATGCTTTTGTTTGGAGGAATGTGGATTTTGGGACTTTGGATTTTGGAAAGTCATGGGGTGTTTTAAGTGGAGCTTAATGAGGCATCCTAGTAAGAATATGGAAGACTTTGTTGCTAAGAGTGATTTAAACTGTGAGGACCTGGCCCAAGAGGTTTCAGTGGAGAAGAATTTTAGTCTGTGGCATAGAAACTGTTTTTGTGGTATTTTGGGGAAGAATGTGGCTGCTTTCTGCCCTCGTCTGAAGAGTCTGCCTGAGGCTAAGGTGAAGAAATTTATATTAATTGCTTTGAAAAAGGAAGCCTCAAAACAGCCTGGTATAAATTCTGTTGTGTGGTTACTAAAGTTCACTCTTATGAAGAACATCTTAATGAAAAGGAGCAAGCTGAGAAAGGAAAAATACAAAATATATGGTTCAAGTATTACAGGCACACCAGGAGGTACAATGGAGCTGCATCCTATATTTTAGGAGTTAACAGATTAAGGGAGTGGGAGGAACTTCACCCAGCTAAATTTTGGTTCAAGCATGGTGTTACACACTTTTAATCCCAGGAGACAAAGCCAAGCATATCTCTGAGTTCAAAGTTAATCTATAGAACAGACAAGCTTTGGAAGTGAGGGAGTTGGAAAACGGAAAGCTGATAATGTAATAGAATAAGGGAGGCAAGCAGCAGAACTTGGCTTTGCTTTTGGCCATGTGGCTCTGGCTTTACAGTCAAGAATAGAAGGGACAATTGATGCTGGTTAGCTGGAGCTAAGAAATTAGTGGTGATTAAGAAGAAACCAGCATCACTGAGGTGAAATCTTCTGGGAAGTGTTTTCTGAGAGCACAAAGAAGCTGTGTTCCAGAGATAGCCAAGGTTGTGCCTGGTGCTGCAGCTGGACTTGGTAATGTGTAAGAGTCACCCAGGTGGTACTGGTTTTGAAGGTATGAAGGGGTCATGGAGAGCAGCTGAGGGGACTGCTCATGAGAGGTATGCTGTATGAGAGGTCATGGTACTGTGAGAGGACATGGAAGGTCATTGGTGAAGGTACAACCTCAGTTGCAGTTAATGGCCCAGGACTAAAGAGGTTATGCAAAGGAGTTGAGGCTTGGCACCATGAAGAGAGCCTATGAGGGGCTATTGGTGAGGCCTAGTTGCAGTGGAAGACACCAGAGTACTGGAGATGCCAGTACCATGGGATGACCACCAAGAACAGCAGCAGTGGAGTGGAGTCACCCAGAGCATAGAGTGCTACAGCGGGCAGAGTGGGGAAGTGACCCAAGCCCTTTAGAGGAGCCCAGAAGATCATGTGTGGATCCCAGACATTGGAATAAGGAGCTATGAAGCTGAAGTTGACTTGGAGTCCTCAAGATGTTACGGATATCAGAGTTGTGGGAAACCTGCTAATAGGGAGTGAAAACAGCCCAGGAGAAAGAAGTTTGTTGCAGTCAACAAAGATGAAAAATGAGTGGAGATCTGAAGATCGCTTTGATATCAGACACGGAGATGCAGAGTTTGGAGTTTGCCCAGCTGGTTTCTTGTCTTGCTTTGGGGATTACAGTTAAGTGAATGAATCTCAGAAGAGAGTTTGAACTTTGGACTTGTTGAGACTGCTATAGACTAGGGGACTTTTATGTTAGACAAAATGTATTTTACATTATGGTATGTTTAGGTATAGCCCCTATAAGCTCATGTGTTTGAAAAGCCTATGGGAGCCAGGGAGTAGAATTTGATGGTTTGTGTATGTATATCTATATATATAACATACATATATTACATACACACACACACACACACACACACACACACACACACACACACACACACACAC
>JANHMN010000005.1:93290118-93326110 GCA_030674055.1 Rhabdomys pumilio | reverse complement strand
ACACACACACACACACACACACACACACACACACACACACACACACACACTTAACATTGGTATTTCAATATTTATTGTGTACTACTGTGGGTAGAGAGAGGATACAGAATAAATCAATGATAATTATTTTCATTTATTACTTTTTGAGACATAGTCTCACTATGTAGTTCTGGCTGGCTTGGAACTCACTATGTAGACTAGGCTGGCCCAGAACTCATAAAGATTTATCTACCTGCCTCTACCTTAGTGCTGTGATTAAAGGTGCTTCATAATCATTGATTATTATCAGTCACAAGCTATAATAAATTTTGAAAAAAAATCAATTTCTTTAAAGATTCTGATATTGAGATGAATATTTATTCATTGTTGTGGAGCTGAGGATCAAATTCTGGGTTTCCTATAGGTTAAGAAAGTATTTGGGAGCCGGGCAGTGGTGGCACACGCCTTTAATCCCAGCACTTGGGAGGCAGAGGCAGGCAGATTTCTGAGTTCGAGGCCAGCCTGGTCTACCGAGTGCATTCCAGGACAGCCAGGGCTACACAGAGAAACCCTGTCTCGAAAAACCAAAAAAAAAAAAAAAAAAAAAAAAGTATTTGCGAATGGACGTATACTTTGAATTCCAATGTATTTTTGCTATGTGGAGAGAGTTAGCTAGCTTGTATTCTAGTAAGATGTCTGTAAAAAAAAAAAAAGAGGAGGCAGAAGATAGTTAAAAGTAGAAGCAAAACATTTGTAATCCCAGCATTTGGGAGGCTAGGGTGGATTACTGCAAGTTCAAGGCCAGGCTGGGTACAGAATTAAGATCCCGTCTCAGAACAAAACAGGAGGACAGAACAGTCTTAATGATAGGCAAAGAAGCATGAAGTGACTAGAACTTCAGGTAGAGGCTACTAGAGAAACAGAAGAGCTTTTGTAATATCTTATGAACTTTAGATTTTTTTCCCTAGGCAATCTGATATTGTTGAAGCATTAAACAGAAAAACAAAGGGCTAACATTTTATTTCAATGACCAGTTCAGTGATTTGTCAATTAAACAATAATTAACTATTCTACACTAAAGATAACCAAAGAGTTCTTAAATGTAACCAAATACTGTATAAGCTCACTCTCTCACAATTACCTCTGGTGCAACAAAATTTGCAGTATAACAAGGAGTCATGAGAAGACCGTTTTCTGCTCTCAGTTGTTTTGCAAAGCCAAAGTCACAAATCCGAATAGATTCTGGATTACCAGACTCATCCACATAAAGAATGTTGCTAGGTTTCAAGTCTCTGTGAACCACCTAGATGAAATAAAAATTAGAAATTTATGTTAATAATATATTTCCCCAGTGAAATTTCTTTATTCTCATACTGCCAAACAATACACCTAACAAGCTCATAAATACAGACCTTTAAATTATCCCAACATTATGAAATGCTATTAATATAAGCAGATCTTTCTAACACTGATCTGGGAGTATGGAGGTAGAAGAAACAATATTAGTTACCTATTCCCTGTTGCCCAGTTGTATAGCTGGGTAAAGGAGAATTACAAGTAGTTCATTCATTTCATAATAGCTATTCAGTCCCTACCATGTGCCAGTGTATTACATAAAGAATTGCAGAAACTGTGTAAGACCCATAAGATCTTGGCTGTTTTGTGGTAGCTGCTTGCAATGTAGTGGAAAAGATTATGACAGACAGGTTCAGATGACCCATTTTAAAATATGGGAGGGTTTCAAGAGGAAATCACATCTTCTCTAAGACCTAGGCACTTAAAATAAGCCATAAAAGTAGTAAGATAAAGCAATTCTAAAGTGAGGGAATAGTATTCACACACAGATACACACACATCAAGGTAGAAACACAATAAATATATGAACTGGCATGTTGTTTATAAGAGTAAAAGTAAAGACTCAAGTCCAAACCCAAATAAAATATCATTTACTTGATATATCTAGATGTCACACATGCAAAAATATTCTCTTTTTAAAAAGAGTTTAGACTTGATTCCCTTTTCTATTTTCAAGATTTATTATATGTATATGAGTACACTGTAGCTGTCTTCAGACACACCAGAAGAGGGCACCAGATCTCCTTACAGATGGTTGTGAGCCACCATGTGCTTGCTAGGAATTGAACTCAGGACCTCTGGAAGAGCAGTCAGTGCTCTCAACCTGTAGGCCATCTTCCCAACCTCCTGATTCCCTTTCCAATCACCAGATTCGGAGTCTATATTTTAATCACCTTAGTTTTAGTTCCTAACATCTGGAAAATTAATTATATTTTACTAAGTGATAGGCATGGGAAAAATAACACAAAAGACTTAAGATAACTGCAAAGCCATCAATTGTTCAGTAAATATTGTGTCTTCTACCAGTTTTAAATTACAGTTCTAGGCAAATATTGACTAGCCCACAGCCAGGGAGCTGTAGATCTAATTCACTTCATTTGTTAGGTTTTAAGAACAAAACAAATGAACAAACAAACAATCCACCCCCAGAATGAACAACCAACCAAGATGAGACCTCTGCACTGAAATAAACTCCTTAAGAAGTATTTTTTTTTAAATTCACAATAACAAAACCAAAAGGTCCTGGAGACTGGCTACTAGTGAAGTGCTTGCCTTGAAAGCTCAAGGACCTGAGCGCAATCCCCAGAAACCATATAAACAAGCCAGACATGGTGTCTGCCATCCTAGGGCTGTGAAGGAAGACAAGGGATTCCTGCAGCTGCTCAGCAGTGAGTTTAGCATTAATTGGTGAGGTTCAGGCCAATGACAGACCCTGGTCCAGGAGAGATTGATAGTGTTCCTGAGGATGACACCAACGTCTTCCATGATCCACATGCATGTACACATGCATTCAAGAACAGACATGCAAGTGCTTAAAAATCTTTGATATGTACCACAAATGTATTTCTGTAACTAAAAACTATTAAAAAAGTAAGCAAAACTACCCCGATAGTCTTTCCTCTTACATCCTCCTTATTTTCTCCTTTTCCCCTTTCTTCCACAGAATTCAAAAATTCTTTTGAAAATATTCATATTTTTTCTACTTACTAAAATACACATGCAGGAGGAAAATAATGAGACTTTCTTCCACAGACCACATTCTTTTGAAAATATTAGTGTTTTTTCCACTTACTAAAACACGTATGCAGGAGGAAATAATGAGACCATTCACTGGTGACTACTTGGTTTTACTTGTGCACATAGACACAAACCAGCATTCTCCCTATCTGCTTCTAACTAGAAGTGGGCCTAGTTTCCTAGGATACAGAGAGCTATGTTTTACAGTTCTGAAGATCTCATTAACTTTTTCTTGGAAAGCATAACAGCTGAATATAAGCATGCTAAGATCTCAAAGTACTTCAGACTTAATGAAAAAGATTTGTGTAAAGGAAGAACAGTAGGATAATGAAGCTCATTACAGTTTTTCCATTACATTTTATTTCTAATTTTAGTTTGAGTAGTAATAAAAAGGATGTGCATACAAATGTGTGTGCATAATTTATGTTCCAAACACTTACCCCTTGTGCGTGAAGATACTCAACAGTTTTGGTTATAGTAAACAGGACAGCACTGGCCTCTCGCTCTGAGAAAAACTTCTGCCTAAGAATTTTATCCAGCAGTTCACCTCCTTTCATAAGTTCTGTTACTACATACACATATTTTCCATCATCATACACCTATAAAATTTAACATCAAAACAAAAAAATGAAGCTTTGTATGTCCCTAAATTACTATTTAAACATACTAAAGGTAAATGAATATATTAAAGGAAATAAAAATTGCACATTCAAGAAAACTTTACTTGTGAAAAACCAATGCAGGATTTCTGGATATTGTGTTAAAGAGTCATTTACAATAGTTTCATATTTAATGTGACTAAGTCAGCATTCTTTTTTTGAAATTATTTTTTTTATTGGATATTTTATTTACATTTCAGATGTCATCCACTTTTCCCATTCCCCCTACTCCCAGGAACCCACTATTCCATCCCCACTCCTCCTGCTTCTATGAGGGTGTGCCCCCACTCACCCACCCACTCCCACCTCCCTGCCCTCGAATTTCCCCACACTGGGACATCCAGCCTTCACGGGAACAAGGACCTTCTCTCTCTTATGCCCAACAAGGCCATCCTCCCCTACATATACACCTGAAGCCATGGATCCCTCCCTATGTGCTCCCAGGCTCCAGGTAGTTTAGACCCTGGGAGTTTTGGTTGGTTGGTATTGTTGGTTGGTATTATTGGTATTGTCGCTCTCCCCATGGGGCCACAAACTTCTTCAGCTCCTTCAGTCTTCTCTCTAACTCCTCCATTGGGAACCCCTAGATCAGATCAATGGTTAGCTGTGAGCATCCACCTCTGAATATGTCAGACTCTGGCAGACCTCTAAGGAGACAGCTATATCATGTTCTTGTCAGCATATACTTCATGCCATCCACATCAGTGTCTACCTTTGGTGACTGTACATGGGATGGATACCCAGGTGGAATGGTCTCCAGACGGCCCCTCCTTCAGCTTCTGTCCCACAGTTTGTCTCCATACTTGCTCCCTTGAGTATTTTGTTACTCCTCTAAGAAGGGCCAAAGCACCCACACTTTGGTCTTCTTTCTTCATGAGCTTCATGTGGTCTGTGAGTTGTATCTTAGGTAGTGCTTTTGGGCTAATATCCACTTATCAGTGAGTGCATACCATGTGTGTTCTTTTGTGATTGGGTTATCTCACTCAGGATGGTATTTTCTAGTTCCATTTATTTACCTAAGAACTTCATGAATTCATTGTTTTTAATAGCTGAGTAATACTCCATTGTGTAAATGTATCACATTTTCTGTATCCATTCCTCTTTTGAAGGACATCTGGGTTCTTTCCAGCTTCTGATTATTATAAATAAGGCTGCTATGAACATAGTGGGGCATATGTCCTTCACAGCAGTCACAAATAATATAAAATACCTTGGTATGAATCTAACCAAGCAAGTGAAAGATCTGTATGACAAGAACTTCAAGTCTCTGAAGAAAGAAATCCAAGAAGACCTCAGAAGATGGAAGGATTTCCCATGCTTGTGGATTGGTAGGATAAATATAGTTAAAAATGGCCATCTTGCCAAAAGCAATCTACAGATTCAATGCAAACCCCATCAAAATTCCAAATCAATTCTTCATAGAGATAGAAAGAGCAATTGGCAAATTCATTTGGAATAACAAAAAACCCAGGATAGCAAAAACTATTCTCAACAATAAAAGAACTTTTGGGGGAATCACCATTCCTGACCTCAAGCTGTACTACAGAGCAATGGTGATAAAAACTGCATGGTATTGGCACAGAGACAGGCAAGAAGATCAATGGAATAGAATTGAAGATCCAGAAATGAGCCCACACACCTATGGTCACTTGATCTTTGACAAAGGAGCTATAACCGCCCAGTAGAAAAAGGACAGCATTTTCAACAAATGGTGCTGGTTCAACTGGAGGTCAGCATGTAGAAGAATGCAAATTAATCCATTCGTATCTCCTTGTACAAAGCTCAAGTCCAAGTGGATCAAGAACCTCCACATAAAACCAGATACACTGAAACTAATAGAAGAGAAGGTGGGGAAGACCCTCGAATACTTAGGCACAGGGGAAAAGTTACTGAACAAAATACCAATGGCTTATGATCTTTGATTAAGAATTGACAAATGGGACCTCTTAAAATTGCAAAGCTTCTGTAAGGCAAAGGACACTGTCAATAGGACAAAACAGCAGCCAACAGATTGGAAAAAGATCTTTACCAATCCTATATCTGATACAGGGCTAATATCCAATATATACAAAGAACTCAAGAAATTAGACTCCAAACAACTAAATAACCCTATTAAAAATGGGGTACAGAGCTAAACAAAGAATTCTCAACTGAGGAAACTCGAATGGCTGAGAAGCACCTAAAGAAATGTTCAACATCCTTAGTCATCAGGAAAATGCAAACCAAACAACCTGGAGATTCCACCTCACACCAGTCAGAATGGCTAAGATAAAAAAACTCAGGTGATAGCAGATGCTGGCGGGGATGTGGAGAAAGAGGAACACTCCTCCATTGTTGGTGGGATTGCAAGCTGGTACAACCACTCTGGAAATCAATCTGGTGGTTCCTCAAAAAACTGGACATAGCACTACCTGAGGACCCAGCTATTCCACTCCTGGGCACACCCAGGAGATGCTCCAACATATAACTAAGTAGCATTCTTTATCTAAGACAAATTAGTCTGAGAAAAATCATTGTTTTGACCATAGCTAGGTAGATTTTGAGCCTATGTGAGCACCAGCAGAAAAAGAGCTGCCTGCTTAGCTGGGAAGTGAGTATTTTTGTCAGTACTCAGTTATAACAAAAGCTATGGGAGACAGAGGTATCAGGACAGCCCTGGGGGTGGTAATGGCCAGAAAAGGCTTCCTGGGAAGCAGATCATAGTGAAATCTTAGTTGTGGTAGTTCCCCAGGCCAAGAAGGGAAATGATATTCCCACTTAAGGATCCACACACTCAAAGAGCACTTGGAGAAAATAAGGCATGTGCACTTTAAAAGTCTACATCCCAAATGAAGCATGGCCAGAACATGTGTAATCAAGTATGAAGAACTGCTACAGAGGAAGGAAAGTGGGAAGACAGTCTGGGAGCCTTCAGAGAAACCAGTCAATCTTGAATATTAACACTAACATTTTATATGTTCAAATTCACATACTATAAGCAATAATGTTAAAACAGTTTTTAAAGCAAAACCAGAAAATTAACTACATATTTTAAGGTTTTATTTTTATTAAGATTTATTCTTATCTCTGTGTATGTGCACATGCACATGTAAATGTGAGTGTTAGTGTCTGTAGAGACCAGAATCATTACATCCCCTGGAGCTAGAGTCACAGATGATTCATTGTAAGCCACCTGAAGTGGGAGCTAGGAAATGGATTCTGGTCCTGTGGAAGAACAACAAGTGCTCTTAACCAGTGAGCTGTCTTCCTAGCCTCTTACATTGTTCTGTATGAATTAGGCCATCAATATTGTTCTCAAATCTACTACATATATATATATTTATGTTAGTATACAAAGTATTTTGTTTCATCATGGGATTTTCATACATACTGTTTTGTTTTTTTAAACTCAATCCTCTTCTTCCACTACATTCCCCTCTAACCTCCTGTCTCCATTCCCAGTCTGCTGGTTCCCTTCTTCCTATTATAAGTTCCTTCTTATGATCTCATGTTCCCTTCTCAAACTTCCCTGAAGATATCTTTGTCACCCTCAAGGTCACCTTTCTAGTTTCATGACCTATACCCCTCATCTGTACACACACACACACACTAAAATAAATCTAGGATATTCTTATGAGAACTATGCAGTATTTGTCATTCAAAGTCTGGGATACTCTGCTTAAGATATAATTTCCACATTCACCCATTCTAATTTACATTCTAAGCTGATTATTCTGAAGTAGTCTTTGTCTACTTCAGAATATTGAATATTGAATTGAAAAATATCCCAAATATGAGTTTGTTCAACAATCTACTTACATCCTTTAGGGTAATGATGTTTGGATGCTGTCCATAACGAAGAAGAATTTCAATCTCTTCTGTTGGGTCTCTCTTGCTTTTATCAATAATCTAAAAGGAAGATATTTACCATAAAATTTTATGAACGTGAACCTTAAATATTTGTAGTTATAGACCTTAGGTATCATCACATGTAAAGATTGTACATACAAATAATTTATCAGTCAGTTGTAGTCAACTAGACAGATTATTTAATTAGAAAACTAGTCTCCATACAGATGGCAAGGCTATATAAGGCTAACCATGTGACAAATTCCTGCCAGGTCACTCCAAGGTAAGTTTGTTGTACAATTGTGACTTACTAAAAACTCAAAAGCCTCAGGAAAAGCTATCAAGGACAAAGTTATCATATCAGTTTTTTCATCTTTGAATTTCTCAAACATTTGAGGATTCAGTTAGTTTCTAATCCCCTATCAATACAGATGACTTTGAGATAAATGTGTCTGAAATACCAGCATTAGCATTTCTTTGAATTGACTTATTTTAATTAAGTATTCTAATGGACTATCACATTGGCTGTAAGCTACTTATAAAAATTAAGTAAACAAGCTTATTTTTGAAGCTAAGTAGAAAGTTCTATATAAAATCACCCCTAAAATATTTCTTGACTATATTTGGTTATAATAAAGCTCTTTAATATACTATTATAGCTGTTAAACTTTTATGTCAGTTACTTAACATATTTGAACATTTTAATATTTTCAAGTACTATACATACATACATACATTTAAATTTAATTTTATGTGTATAGGTGTTTTGCCTAGATGACTATATCCCTGTACCACATGCATGTCTTGTGTCCAATGAGGCCAGAAAAGGTACTAAAGCCTTTAGAATTGGAGTTACAGATGGTTGTAAACTCCCATGTGGGTTCTGGGTCTGCTGGAAGTGCTCTCTTTTTATTAAAGACAAACTCCTGTGTGTATTGCACATGTGCGCAGAAGCCCTCAGAGGTCAGAAGTCGGTGTTGGATCCCCTGGAATTGGAGGTAGACTGCTGTGAGCTACCATGCGGGTGCTGGGAAACAAACGGAGATCTTCTGCAAGAGCAGTATGTGCTCTTAACTCCTAAGCTCTCTCTCCAGCCCTAAGTAACACATTTTAGAAAGACAATTGGGCTTTGTTTTCTGAGACAGGGTCTCATGTGCCACAGACTTCCCTCAAAGTCCCTCTTTAGGTCAGGATCAACTCCTTTGATTTCTCCTGCCTCCATTCCCAAGTGTGGGGATGCCAGGCATGTACTACCACACTTGCTCAATCCTGGCTTTTGATTCAGAGTAGTCTGAAACATAGTTTGTGGTCTTTATGTCCAATTTTATTTCATTAGCTTTAGTTTTGAAATGTTTTAAAGACAGATTCTCATTGTGTAGTCCAGATAAGCCTCAAAATTACCACCTAACTCAGGCTGGCCTCACTCTGACAGCAGGCTTTCTCAAATGGGCCCTCAGGGCATGTTTAATGTGCTTATGGAGGCCAGATACTTTCTTAAACTGCCTAGAAGTATACCATTCCCCTCTCTTGTTGCATATTACAAATGTGAAATTTCCAGTCTCTCCAGATTTCAATAGAACAATGTATGGCAGAAGAGCAAGTTGAATACATTTCTATGGTCCATTTTTGTATCTGAAAGAAAGCCTCAGTGACACTGGTGTCTCTTTGAAGTAATTATATTCGGTTTGACACAGTGATAATAATTTGCTACTCTCTTGTTAAGTAAACATGAACTACTCATACTTATAAACTACTATGAAAGTTCTAAGGTTAGCTGGAAGCTTTAGGGATTACTTCAATTACTTGAACTGTGAAAGGAGACATTACTATTATAAACAGTGAAAAGGCAGATAATTTTAATATAATGCTTGTTCATTCACAGCTAGAGGTTTGAAACTCAAACTTTTTCACAAAACTACATGTCCAGATTTTGGCATGAACAGTTTTGTCTTAAAATATCTTATAAAATTAAAATTAGTAATGCTAAGAAATGACCATGGCTCTTACTCTTTTAGTGGTTCAAAGATTCATTTTAGATATAAAGAAAGGTGTAGACATTTTCAGCAGAAATAATACAAAATGTACACACAGTTGAGGAATTCCCTGATACTCTGATCATAAAGTAGGGGCTAGAACAGGGCGTCCTATTAAAAATCATGAAGCATAAACTGGCACTTCCGTGGCTTAACTGACTATATAACTATCTTACTGTTTATTCCATGGGAATCCATTATTCCACATTAAGATCTTTGACAATCACTAACACAGACATTTAAAGTTTACCTTCTATTTATTTTATAACAAAAAGCATTTTTGCCAAAGAGAAGAATGTATTTTGTTTTAGGAAGAGTCTTGCAATACTGGCTAGGTTAACTTCTAACTCATGATTCTCCTGCCTCAGCCTTTTGAGTAGCTGGATTGTAGTCATGTGCTACTTACATGCATCTGGGTTAGAAGTAACTCACAGACATGTATGATTAAGACTGCTAGAGTTGCATTTCAAATCTAAAATATTTACCTTCACGGCAAACTCCATGTTTGTGGCTTTATGTATACATCTCTTACACACGGAGTATGAGCCAACGCCAATATCCTCTTTTACTTCATATCCATCAGTAAACTGAATGCTGTTCCTGTGTAATTGCTACAGGCAAAAATCACAGGTTAATAAAGAGTTCTGTGTTGTCTCTGATGCATTTTATAATAGGAAAATCTTTTACTGAGCACATGTTGATGATGTTATGTTATCTATTAATACAAATATTAATGAGTAAAAATATTCTTCATAGTATATATTCTTCAAGTATATATTAATAACCAAGAAACAGACCCTTTAAAATGGTTTGATTAATAAAAAAAAGCCTTCATTTTGTTTTTCTTTTTTTTTATTATTTAATCTTCTTTTACAGTCCAGTCTTATTCCCTCTCCCAGTCTCCCCTCTGACTGTTCCACACCCCATACCTCCTCTCCACCCTGTCTCCAAGAGGATGTCCTCATCCCCCACCAGACCTCCCTACTCCCTATTTTTGAAAATTTCATACAAAATATTTTTATCATATTCTTTCCTCTTCCTGAACTCCTAGCAGAACCCCTCCACCTGCCCAACTTCACGTCATTTCTCTCTTAAAAAAATAAACCAAAAGCAAAAAGAAAATAAGACACCAAAAAAATCAGGTACACACACACACATACACAACACCCTCTCCATGGACAATTATTCTTGTCCTAGAGTATAGTTGATATACTCAGTGTTACTCTACTGAAAAACCTAACTTCCTCTCACCCAGCAGGTATGAGCTGTAAATAGGTTCTTGGCTAGGGGTGGGACTTTATGTCCACTTCCTTTTCTACATGCTAGGATTTTGTTTGGCTTGAATTTATACATATGTATGTATGTATGCATGAATGTATGTATACATGTGTATGTATGTATGTATGTATGTATGTATATGCATCTTTATCTATATAAAATTTATGTGTATGTGTCTATATGTCACATGTGTGGAAGTGCCCATAGCGGCCAGGGGAGGGTACTGGATCCCTTGGAGCTACAGTTACAGATAGATGGTTGTGAGCTGCCATGTGTGGATGAAGGGAATCAAACTCAAATCCTCCTGAAGAGCAGGAAGTTGTTTTTAATATCTCTAACCTGAGACTCCTTCACTCCCGAAGCACCTCAGGCTTTTAGAAGTACCTCTAAAATGAACAGAAGTGTGACACTTCTAGTACATAAGAAAAGACTTAGGAGAATTCAAAATTAGATAGAAAGCTGGCTTGTTTCTCCATTTTCATCTTCCAGTAGCTATGTCCCCCCCTTCTTTACCTTTAAGCCATAGCTTACATATGTTTGGCTAAAGAAGCTATTTCCTGAGTTAGGGACTATGTTGGTGAATGGCAAAAAGCAAATTCTCATTACCTAAGGCTGCAGAGGAACTTGTGCTGCTCTTGACTATGCTGATATGAGACCCTTCAGACTGAAGAGTTTTGTATAGAGTATAACTTAAATTTTGTAGAATATTTATGTTTATAGTCTGTGTGGTAGGGATTTAAGTTAGAGTTTTAAATTGTTACATTCATGGCTTTAGAAAGTAAAAGAGACAGACTACTGCAATATAAGTTTTATTGAAAACATGGTGTTTTAAACTGGTGTTCTTGAAAACTGAATGATAACTAAAAAAAAAAAACATTGCAGAGTAGGGCTGAGAAATGTGATTCGGAGATAGACAGATTGCCTATCATTGATTGAGGACTTGGGTTCAATTCCCATCAGCACACTACACACTACACCACTATTACACACTACACACCACACACTACACACACACACACACACACACACAGAGACACACACACACACATACACAGACACACACAACATAAAAACAATTAGAAAAAAGCAACTTATTCAAGTAAATTTAACAAAATCAAGCATCAGCAATACCCTAAAAGCAATTTAACTTTTTCAAACAAACAAACAAACAAACAAACAAACAAACAAAATGTTACTTTTTCAAAAGGCTAATTTAAACCTATGATGTAAAAGATGAATTAAAAAATTTAAATGTATTTTTCTTTGTGACAAAGTAATTCCATGTTTATGATGTATAGTATATCTCAATAAATGTATGCAATGGGCAATGAGCACACAAAGTTGAATTACAATTATCTTCCCACAATGCTGTGACAAAAAGAACAAAATTTCATAGTTTATACTCCCCTTTAGCAATACTTATAGGTTTAGTTTTCTACTGCAAACACTCCTATTCTCAGACACATGTACTTAGGAAGCTACCTCTATATCCTTTACCTACTTTTTCTTCAAATGTGATAATCAGATCATATGAAGAGGTAAATGAACTGTGCTAGATAATTTTATTTTTGTCAACTTGATAAAAAAACTCAACTGAAAAATAATGCCTCTATCAGATTGGTCTATAGTATGTCTGCGAAACATTTTCTTGATTAATGGTTGATGTGACAGGGCCCATCCAATTTCGGGCAATGCCACTTTTGAGTAGGTGGTCCTGGGTTTTATGAGAAAGCAGTCCAAGCAAGCCAGCTTCTACTTCATTCCTGTCTCCAGGTTTCTGCCTCCAGGTTCAGGCCTCGAGTTTACTATTTGTTTTTATATATAAAGTTTTATTGATACCCAACAATGTCCATTTGTATATGGATTATCTATGGCTGTATTTTTTGTGAGTTTTGTTTTTTTAACTTGGTCTTGATAAGCAGTCCAGGCTGGCCTCGATCTTACTCTGCAACCCCACTAATGCTGAAATTGATGCTACTGCTGCAGCCTCCACATCACGTATGACACCATGGATGCTTTTTTGCAACAACGGCAGTGTTGAGTAATTGTGAGAATAGTTCACAAAGCCTCATATGTCTTCTTACTTTTTATAAAGTCTCCTAAGAAGGTATAATGGAACTTGCAGACCTCAATCTATCATAGCTGACCTGACAGAGGTACTAGGCCTAAGAAACATTTTGAGGTACAGAAGATGGAGCAACAAAATAGTGATGCTTATCTCCATTCTCTTAGCATTTCACTTTCAAATCGCAAATATGATTTTGGTTCATGTAAGCTTTGCAATGATCTATGAAAGAAAATTCTCTGATGTAAATGATCTAAAAATATATGTTAAGGGGCTCACTTAAAGTCAGCACATAAAATCTAATCTTACTATTTATACACTAAAGTATATATTAACATTTCAAATTCTAAGTTACTGATGAGTCACTTACCTGAACAATTGAATGCACACCAACTGTCTGCATAGCTTGGCTTTCATCATCTGAGGTAATAGCAACAAAACTAAACCCCCGAAAAAGCTGATGTGCGTTAGCACTAGGTGGAATGCCAGGTGAATCTAAAAAGAATGTGGAATTGTTAAGAAGAGTCTTCAGATGGTATTTAAGGAGAAAACTGTTGCCATTTTGAACTTCTTTACTTATTCTGGAGTTCTCAGTTACTTAGTATGTTTACATGTATATCCCCATACCTATGTACCTCTTGCTATCCAAGATAACTTGGTGAGCAGTGTATTACATCTGTCTTGATTACCTATTGTAATCATCAGCCTACTAAGTTAGTCTCACAGCTTAGAAAATGGCTAATGTTTGAAGAGCATAGTAAATCAATGAATTATTGGGTTAATGGTATTTGAAGTTAGTATCATACCATTCACCTTCTTAGAACAAGGAAAATTTTCTTGATTTGTGCTGTCCAATATTGTAAGTAACCACATATAGTTAGTGAATATTTGAAATATGCCTACCATGATTAAGAAACTAATTTTAATTAAATTAAATCAGCCATATGTGATTATCATACTGGATATCACAGCCCTACATGAGGATCTATCAGTGTTACGGCTCCTCATTTTTACTGGGGGTGGGGATGTAAGGTGGTTATACAGAAAATTTAGGAGATTCAAGGAAAAGATTTTTTTGATTAAAACCAGAAATGGAGAGTCATTGAAGCAGAGAGGTAGCCTTTGTCTTATATTTGGTTTTCATGTTTTCTCTTTACCTTTGGGAGTTTTTGCAGTAAACTCAGGATCAAAATAAAATGTATCTTCAGGTCTGCCAGTTGCAGGCTTAAAAGGTGGGTGAATCTCTCTTCTATATAGTTTCTGGTGGAAACAAGAAAGACTTATACATGGGTTGGATTAACTTTACAAAATAAAGGAGATCAAACTTTTCTTTTTATTTAAAGTAGTACTGAGAACCCAGAGTCTTGGAAACGCTCCCTCAATCCCCTTAACTGTGTCTTCAGATTATACTTACATTCCAGTCTATTGTTGAGAAAAATGAATGTCTTTTAATTTCTTCAACTCCATCTGGTCCAGCACCTATCAGAAATTGATTGGTAATAGTTTGATTTCTGAGGACAAATGTGCGCATATTGTTCACAGTCTTTGCTTTAGATTGACAGTACGAATATATAGTAGCCCCACTTAAAACAATAAATATCCACCTCCTACTGAAAAAGAGCAACTCAAAGTCATTAAGAAAACTAATTAATTCAATATTTTTACCTAATCTGTTTGCAGGATTCCGTTTGAAAAGCATTCGTAAAAGACTCTGGGCTTCAGGACTCAGAAACTGTGGCATCCCGAGTTTGGCTCTAAATATAAATCCATGTAACAACATTTAACTTTTGGAGGCATTTTCAACTTTAAACATTAAACATTTTATTTTAAAAAAATGTATGGATTCATCCTAAGTTATCAGAAATAATAGCGACCTGTTTATCATCCTGCAATTCCTACAATGGCACTTTCTTATAGAACTGTAATGCAAAACAAAACAAAACAAAACAAAACAAAAAACAAAACAAAAAACAAACAAAAAACAACCAAAAATAAAAAATTAAAAAAAAGAACTGTAATGTAGTATCATAACTGGGTTATTGACTCCAAGATAATCTACTGATCTCATTCAAATGGCTCCAGCTTTATTTGCACTTCTATGTTTCTTTAGTTTTAATTTTATGTAATGCTCTCATACACTAAATAGTATGGATATACTAGTTTATTTATCTATTTACCTTCCAAAGGATACCTGAATTGTGTTCAGTTTGGATGACTATGAATAAAGCTGCTACAAGCATTCCTGTACAGGTTTTTGAGTAAACATTTTATACAAAATCAATACTATGAGGATAAGGTCATCTGAGACTCGGTTATGGTGATTAATCTTCTGCCTGTTAGCACTTCTTCATAAGCAAAGTAACATGGGACATGGTGAAGGACTTGCAAGTAATTTTTTTAAAAAAATTAAAAGTTACAAGTGTTTGTGTACTGCCATGTGGATGTCAGGAATCAGATATGGGTCCTCTGCAAGTACAAGTGCTATCAGTCAGCTAAGCCATCTCTCTAATCCCCCTTCAAATTAATTTAAAGGTTGAATTTAGTTTAAAGTTACTCACTAGGCTAGTGCTGCCCAAAATGTTACTAAATAATATCCCCCTAGATACTTGGTGACAACATTAAGAACACTCTATACCCAGTGAGCTCATGGGTTGTGATTTAGTATAGAACAGTGAATAAAACAGTCATAGGAGGCAGAGTGAGGAGGGAACTAGGTGGGAGATGCCATGGGGAGGGGACTGAAGGGGGTTCAGGATCAGGTGTGATGAGAGACAAGAGAGACGGTCAGAAGACCAGGAGAATGAATGGAAATCTGTAGCTGTCCAGAGTGGGGGGTGGGGACAAATCTCTAGGAAGTCCCAGAGACCTGGGATGAGAGAGGCTTCCAGGAGTGCAGGTGACCTTAGCTGAGATGCCCAACAGTAGGGATATGGAACCTGAAGAGGCTAGCTCATGCAGCCAGACAGGACCTCCAGTGGACGGATAAGGACAGCAACCTACCCACTAAACCTTCAACCCAAAATTTGTCCTAAAAGAAATGCAGGGGAAAAGGCAGAGCAGAGACTGAAGGAATGGCCAACTAATAACAGTCCAACTTGAGACCCATCCCATGGGCAAGCATCAGTCCCTAAAATTATTAATGATATTGTTATGTTACAGACAGAAGCGTAGCATAACTGTCCTCTGAGAGGCTCCACTCAGCTGCTGATTGAAACAGATGCTGACACCTACAGTCAAACACTGGACAGCAGTTGAGGACCCTTATGGAAGAGTTGGGGGGTGGTGGGCAGGACTGAAGGCCCTGAAGGAGATAGGAGCCCAATAGGAAGACCAACAGAGCCAACTAACCTGGACCCCTGAGAACTTCCAGAGTCTGAGCTATCAACCACAGAGCATATACAGGCTGGGCTGAACCTCCCTAGCACATATGTAGCAGATGTGCAGCTCTGTCTTCATGTGGGTCCCCAACAACTAGAGCGGGGACTGTCCCTAAAACTGTTGCCTGTACTTGGGATATGTTCTTTTAGCTGGGCTGCCTTGTCTGGCCTAAAAGGGAGAGGATGTGCCTTACCCTGCAGAGACTTGATGCATCAGGTTGGACAGATACCCAGGGGGCCACACCCTCTCAGAGAAGGGGAGGGGAGATGGGGGAGGAACTTTGTAAGGGGAGAAACGGGGGGGGGGGGCAGGGATATAAAAAATTAAAAAAGGCTAAGAAATCTAGAATAAATAGATCATTTTCTAAATAGCTATTTCTAGCACCCTCTTTTGAGAGGGTTACTATTTGTTAAAGGATCAGGGCTCTTTTGAGAAAAACCGGAAAAGCACTGTTGTATTCAGTAACTAGGGTATAGCAGAAGTCTTGAAAAAGTGGGTCTAGCATCACCAGACTTAGTTCAAGATGATAATTCAAGGGTAGCAGAGAACAATATGGGATGGAAAGAGGTACTATATTTAGGAATGTAGATCAACGGAATATGAGATGAGATATTTTCCCATGGCTTGAATATGTGAGCCATTGTAGAGGAAGGGCTAGAACAATGAAATAATTCTAAGATAAAACCAGAATATCTGGATATGAAAGAAGGAAGAAGATATGTTTCTGGCTTGGAAAATTAGATACACGGAAATGTTGATTGGGCATATAAGGATAGGAAAAAAACAGCAAACAGGGAGTTAGTTTAAAGACATAAAGTCATACATACTATAAAATCATCTGGGGAAGCCGGTTTGAGGTTTGAGTACAGGTCTTGTGCTTGGTATACTGATAGGTAAAACTAGTCTGAGAGTAATGAAGGAAAGGCTGTAGTCAAGGAACTGAATACAGACAGGGAAGGGAGAGAGAAAACACATCAGAGATGGAACCCTGGTGAAAGACGATAATTTAAGGAGTGGTTAGAAAAAGAGCATTTTGGACATTAAAAATAATATACATTGGGAGGAGAGTTCAGAGGTAGGGCATGTCTTAGGATGTACAAGGGCCAGGTTCAATTCCAGCATCAAGAACCAACCAACCAACCAACCACAACTGGATGAATTATGCTGCTTATTTGATGAAGAAAAGTTCATTGTTTCATGAAATACCAGCTAATAAGTTGAGGAAAAAAAGTAATAGAAGAATCACCTGTTAGAATCTTTAAAAGATTTTTAAAGTAATGATTATTAACAGATTAAATCATCAGACAATATTTAAACAATATTTGACAGGAAACTATCATGGTGGGTTCAGCTGGAATCAAAATGAGAATCAAGTATTGTAAGGCCTCTGATTTAGTGAAATAGGGAATATACATTCTAAGCCATCAAATAGTACCAAGAAGTTTGACACTTAAGTGTGATGGCACATACCTAGTACTTTCACAGGCTGAGGCAGGAGGATTGAAAGTTTGAGGCTAGTCTAGAATACTAACATTAAGTTTCAGATCTGTCTGGACTACAACAGTGAGACTGTCACAAAACTACAAAACCAAATCAAATACCATCACAAAAACAAGAATTTAAGCAAAAACCAGAAAAGAGGAATAAATTACTAAGTTATTGGCACAGTTCTCAAGTAGACTGTTATGCAACCAAGGTAATTAAGGAATCACAAAACTGATTTTAAATCCATTCAATTATCAATGACAATTTGCCTGGAAAACGTCCATGCCAACTGATCATTAAGTGTTATCTCTGAAAATTAGCAAATCAGGAACAGCCTCATTCATATAAACACACCTGAAAGTGCCAACAGATTGGCAGTCCTACCAAAGTAATTACAGTCTTATATACGATGCCAACCCACTTTTGGACATGAAAACTTGCTACTACTTGAATCCTATCATTCCCTAAAAACATGTATAAAAATAGCTGGGTCTGGTGGCACATGCTTATATTCCCAACACTCAGGAGGCTGAAGAAAGAGAATAAAAATTGATCCAGTCTGAGCTACATAATGAGACACTATCTTAAAATCACACACACAGACACACACACCCCACCACCTCCACCACCAAAAATCCAAAACCAAACTGAAAAGAGACCAAAAAAACAATAGAGAGGTAAGACAAACAGATGAAAGTAGTAAATAACTAAGAAGACAGCTTGTGTGTGTGTGTGTGTGTGTGTGTGTGTGTGTGTGTGTACACACGTGTGGACACTAATAGTGTCAAACATTCCCTGGAGAAACTTTCCTTAATTCTCTCTTGTAAAATAACTCCTTATTTTCCTTCACACTGGTCACTAACAAAGTAAGTCCACCCTAAGATAATATCCCACAGCAGCTGACATTATTTAAGCATCAATTTTATACTTCCTCTAGAAGAACAGAAGTCTGTGAGACACTGAAGATCTTTTCAGTATTGTTCATTCTCCATTCCCAGCATTGTAGCAAGTACTCTATTACTTGTTGAATTCATATGAATGAACAAAAGGACTAACTTCTGACACCTGTCATGACTTAGCCACTAGAAGGGCAATCGCAATCAAATGATGAACAGTTTTAGTCAAGTGCTAGGTGTGAACAAATAGGCTGTGGAGTAAAAGAAGCAGAAGAAAGGTAACAAAAATCCCTGACTCCACTAAAAGAGGCTTTGTTGAAAGGGTGAAAGAAGATGAAGCAGTAAGTGGAAAGGGAAGACAGGTCAAAGAAAGGGTTTCGCTTTTTTTTTTAAATCCTGAAACTACAGGATAGGCAATGAAATTTTGATAGTGAGTTCAGTGAACATTCATTTATGTAATATGTAATATGTACTTTTTAACCTTTTTATTGTGCAGAATACAATGCCAAAAACCTGAGAAGACAAACAAGTGCTCACCCAAAGTACACAGCTCAATAAATAGCTGTCAGGCCAAGAATGATAGCATTGCCAGAAACACCTAGTATATCATCTAGTATAATCATTTTTTTCTTATTTTGTCTCTACTTTTACCATCTGATTATAGATCTTAAAATATGCTTTACTTTTGCTACATTGTAAGCTTTATAAATATAATCATAGAAGTGATTCTTTTGGTTCTAAGCTTTATTTATTCAACTTTCTTGTAATACATCCAAATTCTTGCATGCAATTTTGGCATGTCCATTTTCTTTGCTATATGGCATATTGTGTTCATATAAAGGCCTGAACCTGCTTCTGGCTGCACAGTGAGACCTTGTCTCAATATACAAACAAAAACCAATCGTTTTATATTTGTATAATAGTGGATAAAGAAGTACAACACAGAGGAATGTAATAAAAACTCAACTGTATGAATATTATCATAATCTGCCTTATTATTAATAGTACAATGTCCACTATTACCAATAACATTGTTCTGACATCTTTACATTTATTTTTTGAGTACAATGTTGCATAAACATTAAGTACATGCCTAGGAGTAGGGTAAACAGACAAAGGCATACATATATGTAGTTATCTTTAATTTGATGCATTTAGTTTAAAATCTCACTAAAACACATTCATTTGGGAGTACTTACTTAAGAATCATAGTCATTGTTTCTTTACGATCTTTTCCTTGGAAGGGTAGTGTACCAGTGAGCATTTCAAACTACAGAAAGGTAAAACAGGTATTAGCCAAGAAGCATAATGTTTCAAGATCAGAGGTTAAAACTGCTATATAAAGAAAGACATTTTCTCCTTTTTTTGTTAAAAACTGCATAAAATCATTCTATTATAGTGTTACTGAATATGCAAACTGTATCACAATATATTAAATATCATTAATTGTTTTGAAAATAAACATTAAATTTCTACAGAACTATTTGATAATTCACAAAACATAAATAACTATACAATTCCGTAGAAATCAACCATATTTTAAATAACATTTGAAAAATGTAAACTACATGACTAGTCTAACAGATTGCCAATTTCCTATTAAGTTTTTAGAAAGGTTATTGCTAATAGACTTCTCTAAGAGGCTTTTATAAAGAATAAACATTATTAATGCCTTCAGGTTTGTTTAACCTAATGATACTGTAATACAATGTTGTCATTTATAAAGCTCATGCTTTGAGAACCACAAAATCAAGTCAATAAGTAAGTAACACCCCCAAATCCCATTCTCCTAAGTATATAATTTTGTATTGGGCTGTATTCATACATATTCTGGGGTACATGCAGCCCATGGACTACAAGTTGGACACATATGTCAAAAAAAATCACAAGAAATCTATTTCGGACTTTTCAAATTAGGATGAGATAGAAGCAACCAATAGGTTCTCTAGTCCTACCCTTCAGGCAATCATTTGATTTGGTTACTTAGTATTTATAATAGAAAATACTGAAAACCAA
Source organism: Rhabdomys pumilio (assembly GCA_030674055.1). NCBI lineage: Eukaryota > Metazoa > Chordata > Mammalia > Rodentia > Muridae > Rhabdomys > Rhabdomys pumilio. Next base: position 93,305,400 of record JANHMN010000005.1, on the reverse strand, counting down.
AGTACTCGGTTTTTACTCATAATATGCCCTGGTAAAATTCATTTTAAAAATGAAATAACAACTTCCACCCTCTAAAAATCAGAAAGTCAAGTCTTACCATCAACACACCAAAAGACCACCAGTCAGCACTCTGAGTATGGCCTCTACGATTAACCACTTCTGGAGCCATGTATTCCACAGTGCCACAAAAAGAGTAAGCCTTCTTCTCGTGGTCAATAGATTCCTTACTTAAGCCAAAATCTGCCAAAAATCAATTTTGAATTAATAAGTAATAATTAATAAGTATTGCATAAAATTTAAACTCTGAATTCTAATACTTATTTATATTTAGAAATATTGACTTAAAAATTTAATAGTTGCTACTCAAAACTTTTGTCATAATCAACCTTAAAGGAAATATAAATAGGAGAATATTTTAATAAAATGAGGATTTTTACCAGTTAACTTGATGTGACCTTCTTCATCAAGAAGTATGCTGCAAGAAAACAAAGTCAGAAAATGTGTTTAAAACACTCTACACAGAGACATACAGAAGCTGAAATGGAAATTACTCAACCATAAGCTGATTATATTCACTCTGCATGGTTGCTTTTGGCCATTGAGTAATGATTAAGAAAACAATTAGACAAGCCTTACTTTTTCAAGGAGCTTTAATGCTTTTCTTCTTGTCCATACATACTAGATATGAAGCATATATTCAATCTAAACTCTCTTTTTGAAACAATATCAATATCTCAGTTGTGCTCAAGGCCTTCCTCCTGCTTTAATCGTCCAAGTGCTGGGATTAATTATTATTATTAATTAATAATTACATTATTACCATGTACATGCTTGGTGTACATGGAGACCAGAGAAGTCCACTGGATCACCTGGGACTGGAGTTACAGATTGTTGTGAGCCTCCATGTGGGTGCTTGGAATCAAATCCAGGTCCTCTATAAGAGCTATAAGTACTTTTAACTGCTGAGCTAATTCTCCATCCAAAGATGCTTTATTTTTTGAGATGGGTCTTGGCTATGTCATACAGGCAGGTCATGAACATCTGGACCCAAGTGATCTTCTCGCCTTATCTTTATATGAGTACTAGCTCTACAGGTATGTACTAATGTGCTTGGATAACTTATACAGTTATAATAGATGAATTAAATGACATGTGGCTCTCACTTCAATAAAGCTCTTTAAAATTATTCTTTATATATTAGAAAAAGAAAAACAAAACAACTCCTGTATGTATATTATATGAAATATCAGCTTCTTGATGCATGCCTCTATAAGGGCTGTGGAAAGTTTGCTAAATTCTCATTTAAAAAATTGAAAACTTAAGACTAGAATTTCTTTTTCTTTTTGTTTTTATTTGAGACAGAGGTCTCTCTATTTAGTCCTGGTTGTCGAAGAGCTTTCTATGCAAATCAGGCTGTCCCCAGAGATCCACCTAGTTCTGTCTCCCAAGTGCTGGGAATAAAGATATGCATCACTAGGCTTGGCTAACAAGAAATTTTCAATAAACAACATTTTCGAGAAAGGGTTAGCTCTATACCATTCTTCACAGAGCTAAGTCAAAGAAAGAAACAGTACAATTAGAAGCAAAATATCATCATGAGATTGGGAAAAACTCTTCTACAAATAAGTCTTGAGAGAGAAATTACAAAAGAGTAGTTGGTCCAATGAGGAAAAATGTGTATAGACTAAAACATTGTAAATACATTTATAATAAAAAGATTTGTAATATATGAAATGATTAAAGTATTTTTTTTCCTTTTTTTTTGATAAGGATCTCAATACATTTCTAGACTGGCATCAGATCTGTGCTCAAGTAATCCTCCTGCCTCAGTTTTCCCAAGAGATGTGACTATGTCAATGTTCAACTGTTGCTGGATAAATGGCTAAAATTCTTAGTTTGGGGCTGACAACATGACTCAGTGGGGAAAGGTACTTGCAACCAATCTGATTTCAATCCCCAGGACATGCATGGTAGAAGGGAAAACTGTTGTTGGTTGTCCTCTGATTTCCACATGTACACCACTGTGTAAGTGCACGCCCACAGAAAATGAAGAATTGAAGGTAATTTAAAAAACGTTTTAATTTGTAAAATTCTCTTTTACGTCAATGGGAAAAATGACATTCAAAAAAAAGTTGGAGCCATGAATAGAAAACCCATAATTACAAACTGCCAACCAATAGGCTTTAACCTCATTAAAAAACAAAGAATATAAATGAAAATCAGGAAAGCTGGGCAGTGAGAGCACACTCCTTTAATCCCAACACCCAGGAAGCAGAAACAGGCAGAGCTCTGAGTTTGAGGCCAGCCTGGTCTACATAGTGAGTTCCAGGAAACCACAGATACATAGATGGGCCCCGTCTCAAATCAATCAATCAATCCATCCATCCATCCATCCATCAAAGTAAATGAAAATAGGTTAATAGTGTTGTTTAGTAAATAGTTTAAAAGTTTAAGATCATACAGTGTTAGCAGACATGCGAAGCACAGTACTATAATGCATACATAGCACAGGTATGGAGATCTATGAAGTCACTACATTTTATGACCTCCTTTACAACTGTATCACACTGAATTCAACTTAATAGCATGGATTCTTACTTTTCTGGTTTTAAGTCTCTATAGATTATTCCCAGGCTATGCAGATGGTCTAAAGCAAGTGCAAGTTCAGCCAAGTAGAATTTGACATCTTCCTCTGTGAACATCACCTAAAACAAAATAATATTTCTAACTTTATTTTCTTTTTATGTCTATGTTTTTTATGTAAGGTTCTACATGAGACTTTAACTATTCAAATAATTTGTAAATATGTTAATCAGATATAGATTTACTTACAATTTACTCATGAAATTTGCAAGGTGATTTAATCAGTCAAGTATAGTCATATGCTAAATGTTAACTATGCCCTGTAGCAGAAATAACTTTTTGCATATTAACATTTTAGAATTAAAAATGAACTTGAGAATAAACGCTGAATTGGCAGTACCAATGATTAAGGACAGTTATTGCTATATTATCAATTCTGAAAAACATGAAAGCAGCAGACTTAAGGCAAGTTTTTCATGTAAAGCACTGCTTTCAGTATAAATTCAAAAGATAGGGAAATAATTCTGACTCAGTTTCTTGAAAGAATTTGTGCTACGAGAGAAATTATAATAACATGCAATATTGAAATAACAAAGTTTTAACTGAAATAGAACAAGTAGTAATAAATTAAAAATAGACATTAATTATATACCTCTTTGGATAAGCGTGTAAACAAATCTCCTCCCCTGAGAAAATCCAAAATAAGATACAACTTCCCTTCAGTTTGAAAAGCTGAATGAAGAAACAAAATTTCTGTTTAAACCATTGTAGTTTACTTTTGCGGCTTATGTTAAGTCAATTCATTCACAAATAAATATTTTAAACAAGTAAGTGATACCAGAAATCTAAGCTTATTTCTACCTGCTTAGTTCTACACAGAAGAAAACATTGATTCTCTTAGTTTCAATGAGAAAAACCAAAGTTTTCTACAGGCAAGAGTTTCTCAAGAATGCTACCATTTTAAAGACATTACAAGTAAGAAAAACTCACACCAGAAAGGTTTTTTTTTTTTAATTAATTGTTTTATTTATTCAGAAAGATTTCTTTAACCATGAACTAAAATACAAAACTATGCCACAGTGTGGCTTGGTTATATTCACTCATATAGTATGTTGATTCTATGCTTTTACACACTGAGAAGTAGCACTTGGCTTTCAGAGAAAAAGAAAGGTAGGTGGTAGTAGTTTTAGGATGCTGACACTGGACCTCTTCCTTGTCTTTACTTTGGACCAACACAAACGAGATATAAAATGCTGTTTCAGTGTTATATATCTATATTTCAGTATATCTGAATATACTCAGAGGGTGAGAGAATCAGGGGAAAGGGAAAAGATGAGAGGTGGTTCAGAACTTACCGTAATGCAATTTGACAATGAAAGGATGATTGACTTCTACCAAGATATCACGTTCCATTTTTGTCCGAACACGGTCTCGAACTATAAAAGATTGCACACATGATACAATAATTATTTTTAAAGATAATATTAAAACAAACTATCTTTAGATCTCATTTTAAATTCAAATTTTCTTATGCGCATAAAACATGAATTCTTATTGCTGTTGAATTTTTAAAATCTATAAAAATAACTTTTACTATATTACATAATCAGAAGCAACTGTGTATTTAAAAACTCTATGCTTTAAGTTAAAAATATATAAGACATATTAGGTATTGGGTTTAGAAGCATTTTAGTGGGAGTTGTGAAAAATGGGTAAAAAGCATAAGAGTTCTTTAAAAATAAGGCATTTCATAAAATATTAAAACAAAAACCTGAAATAGGTTTTAACACTTTTTAACACTTTTACTAACCCTATCACCTCAATAACTGTTCATTAAGTCTCTAGAAAATGTAGCAGACTTTGTAACGGATTGATAAAATGTGGCAGACAGGGCAAAGGGGAATATATATATATATATATATATATATATATATATATATATATATATATATATATCAGAGGTCTATTTTTTAAAGGAAGAAGAAAAAAGGGAAGAAGGGTAGATTGGAAATGTACAGGTGAAAGACCAACTTTTTTTTTCCTTTTTTTAAATTAGAAAGATATGGACTCAAATTTGTATAATCATGACTAAGTTACTTATTTAAACTCTTGGCACATCAGTCACCTTTCAGGTATAAAATTGGGTAATTTGACTATACTGTTGAGTTTGTGATCACTTGGATAAAGTTAATAACTAAAGCTTAGTGTGTAAGAGGCATTTAAGTAATGGATACTATCATTATTATATCAGAAAGCAGTAGTGTGAATATGATTAAGGAGAAGTTTATCACCAGTGGTAAGTATTACAGGAGTTCAGAGAAAGGCAAGATGAGTTTTACTTGTACAGGAAGACTAGAAGTCTAGAAGAAGAGGCATGGTTAGCATACAAGCTTGAAGATTCTCCCAATGGAATGTGTTCTAAAGGAGACCAGGTATGGAGTACCAGCGCCTGAGTGGGCATGGAAGCATAAATGATGACTTGCAAGGAGCTACATCAGTATGCAAACAGAACAGAGGAATAGCCAAGGAGGATTCAGATTCATGATAAATTGAAATGCTGGGAAGAATTTGGGGTTGTAGCAAAATTCTTTTCCAGAAATAAACATTTCCTGAGCAAAGGTGGCATTAGAGCAAGAAGTACATCAAAGGGCTCAGAATATAGGGAAGGGGTGAGAAGTTAGTAAATGATCAGAAAACATTCTGAGTTAGAAATAGTGGTATGTGTCTGTAATCACAGCATTTCAGAGGTAGAGGCAGAAGCATTAGGTGTTCAAAGCTCTTCTCAACTCTGTGGTGACTAGCCTTACACAAGACTCTTGTCTCAAAAAAAAAAAAACAAACTGAACCAAAACAACAACAACAAAAACTTTCCACATTTATGTTAGTGATTAAGACAAAAAAGAAAGATGAGGTGGAGAAGACAAGGTGAAACTAAGTTTTATTCTCAAAGAGATATATAAAAAAAAAAAACAGCAATAAGACTCCTGGAGAAAAAACCAAATAAGTAAGAGCCATTGTGAGATGGTTTAGTGGGTAAAGGTGCTTACTGCTAAGCCCGATAACCTCGCTTTGATCATTGGGAAGCATACAGCGGATGGAGAGAACCAACTCTAGCAAGTTGTCCTCTGACTCCCACACTTGACCCCTGGGACATCCCCCATCACATACATGAAATAAACATGTAAATAGTAATAATAATAATACCCACAGCTTTCTTCATCCTATCTTCCACCCATCTGAAATCAATGAATCAGAAATAGGAATCAATTCCTCTTGTTGGCTATGCAGCAGCTCTGCCTTTTAATTGAAAAGCTAATATATCAAATTAATTATCAATCTATGATTTCATTATCTTGTCATCCTTATAGTATCTAACAAGCCTTGTTTATTTTTATGTGAATGAACCTTATAATGGCAGGCTGATAATTCTTTCTAGCATGGTCTAAGGTTTTTTTCCCCTTAACTATGGTTAACTATATAATTTGTGATTAGATCTCATTAAAGTTGAATTCTAAAATTCTAGCTCTTAGAGTACACAAAGTTCATACATCATTTAAATACCACTCCTTTGCCTAATGAGTAGTAAAAACACACATAAACACATCCATTGTATGTTTTCATTCTTCCACAATGAAAAGCTTTTTCTTTTTTTTTAGTCAAGGTCTCAGTATGTAGCCTGTGGTAGCTGTGAACTGGAGATATTTTCCTCTACCTCCTGAGTTCTGGAATTACAGGAAGGCACCACCATACTCAACAAAAGAAGACTCATTTAGGAATGAAGAACTACAGCTTAGTAGCTTAGAGTTACCTTGGTCACGGAACTTTCTATATGTCATCAACAAATTCCTTTGTTTTGTCAGACAGAACTATAGCAATACTAACCTGGTCCCATTTCTTTACATAAAAAAAAATCATCCTATAATCTAGAATTTTGGTTATTCACATTTTGTTTAAAATTTAAAAAAAAATTATTTATTTACTTATTTGTGGTGTGTGTGTGTGTGTGTCTATGTGCATGTGTGTCTTGGAGCTGGAGTTACAAGAGGTTGTGAGCTGCCAGACATGGGTTCTGGGAACCAAACACCAGTCCTCTGGAAGAGCAGTGAGCACTCTTTATGGCTCCACTATCTCTCTAGCCCCATGTTTTAGTTTTTATTATCATATATTCACTGTATAAAATAATGGATTTCCTTATGATATTTTATACATGCAACATATTTTTATTATATTCATTACTCTATTATCCTCATTTCCCCCTCCTCTCTCAACCTCTTTCCTAAATAGTCTCCAAATCAGATAATTTCTAAAGTATATCTAAACTTAGATATAAGGGCTACATTTTGAGACTCTTCATGGGTGCCTATAATCACTTAAATTCCAACCCTACAGATAGAGATCTATGAAAAAAAATCCAATTTACATATTAGGCACAGTAAAAAATAAAAACAATAAAGTTATTTGAGTGTGTTCTCATGTCAACTTTTCACTTAAAAGAAGTACTTTATTGATTTTCTTTGGCATGTCTGAATTACCAACTTCATTAATTTTGTGTTTTGGAGCAATTATTATCCTAAGTTTTGTTTGAAATTTCCTAGAAAACAAAAGACAAAATTAAATATTAAAACAAAACAAAAGCTAAAACCCAGAAAGGATAAAAATAATAAAACTTAGGAAATCATCTAGGAAGCGCAACATACACAAAGACTAAGTGTTACAAAATAAAGACTACATAATAAAAAAGTTCCTCAAAATTGAAATATATGAGTTCCTAGTTTCAAAGGAAATACCCTACATATGGTATGATGAAATTTTATATTACACACCAAAAGATACTACTACATAAATTTCAAGACACAAGGATAAAGAAGATTTTATCTATAGACTTCTGGAGACGAAAAGTTGCTTACATACAAAGAACTGGCAAACATTTTACATGTTTGAGTGGTTTTTCTGTATGCCCATGTCTCACATTCATGCAGTTCCTATGGACTGCCAGAAGAGGGCAGTCGAATCCCTTGGAATTAAGAGTTACAGACAGTTGAATTGTCTTGTGGATACTAGGAAATGAACCTAGCTCCTCTGGAAGAGCAGCAAGTACTCAACGACATTTATTTTAATCATATCTTCTATTAAGCATGATACGTCAATTTTCCAAACATTTATACATACATACATACATACATACATACATACATACATACATACATAACTATAAATGTGTCTGTGAATATTTTCAAGTACAGGAACTCATTTTGTGATGCTATTTCCTCAGGTTAATTCAGCAACATTAATAACTTTGTACTTAACTGCAAAACTATTTTCTAATGATGCTGCTTAAGTAACTCATTATTATTTAGTATGTATTTAAATATGCATATTATTTAATATGCATTTCTATTTTAAGCCTTTAAGTCATTTTCTCAAAGATTTAAAAAATATTTTATTGTTTTTTTAATGTGTATGGGCCTTTTGCCTGCTTATGTCTCTGCATCACTTGTGTGTGCTTAGTGCCCACAAAGTTCAGTAGAAGGCAGTAGACCCTCTGGGACTGGAGTTAGGAATGGTTGTGAGCCACCATGTTAGGTACTAGGAATTGAACCTGGGTCCTCTGGAAGAGCAGCCAGCATGTTTAACCACTGAACCCTCTCTCCAGCCCCTACTTAAAAGATTTATCTTCCTTAGTTAACTTTTACTTAATGTCCTTTACATAGGTTGTAATAGTATGTCTTATCAACTAAGTTTACCATTAGTTTAACATTTACTAACTGCAATTGTACTGCAAGAAATTTTCTTTCTTTATTAATTTATAGATTTACTATAGATTATTCTTTAATAAACTATTACTATTATTAATTATTGTAGTAGTCAAACTATCCCAGATTCAGCAAGTAGGAGCACCTTAGGCAACTCTGTATTTTTATTTTTTTCTGTGTAAGAGTGTATATATATACATGTGGTATATGCACATATGTGTGTGTGTGCTTATGCATGTTTGTAGGCCAGAGGAGGGTGTCAGCTGTCCTGCTCTACCAGTCTCTGCCTTATTATCTTAAAATGGGAACTCTCACTGAACCTATAGCTAGAGAACTCCAGATGTTCTCCACTCTCTGTCCCAAATTGCTGAGGTTACAGGCATGAATGTGGTCACACTGGGCATTTGTATAGGTGCTGGAAATCCCAACTTGGGTCCTTATACTTTTCTAGTAAGTACTTACAAACTAACCCATCACCCCAGTACCTCAACTTTGTACATTAATACAATATTTGAGGCCTAATTATTTTCTTTTCCCTATTAAAATTATTTTACATTATATGAAAGGTTAACTAAAAATATTTATGTATACAGAAAAATTTTGTATGTTTGTCTGGGTACCCCATTTGCACCTGATATCTAAGGAGACTAGAAAGGGTATCAGATCTCCTAGGACTAGAGCTACAACTACTTGTGAGCCACAGCGTATGTGGTTGGGGGGAATAGAACACAGATCCTCTGCAAGGTCAGCTACTAGTTTTAACCACTGAGTCCTCTCTGTAGTCCCTAAAATTTTTTATTGTCAATTTGCTTGTTGAAATTTGTACATATCCTTCTGATGTTTTTTATGTTAAATAATCATGAAATTTAGATAGGATGAAGTCTGTTATGGTGTAAGATTTAGAATTTAGACTAATGGTTTTTCAAATATTTAAAAATAACTTATGAAACCATTATTTCCATTTCCCACTGTTGCACTTACTGGTTTTAGCATACAGAATACCAGGTACTCAATATTTGTGACAGATTTAATGAAATTTAATATATATTTTAGTATTTTTATTTGCATTATTTTTCCAAATTATCACTGCTGTAAATAAGCTTTAATATCGGACAGAGCTGTTCCCTTTTCATTTTTCTTTTCCAAAATATTCTTTAAGGTATGTTTTTCAAGCAAAACTTTGCCCCATTTTGTTAACACTGTAGCTGTCTTCAGACACGCCACAAGAGGACATCGGGACATTGGGAAGAAGGTATCGGATTGCATGCATGTTGTGAGCCAACATGCGGTTGCTGGAAACTGAACTCAGGACCTTTGGAAGAGCAACCAGTGCTCTTAACCACTGAGCCATCTCTCCAGTCCTCATTTTGTTAAATTTTAAGGACAAATCAACTGGAATCTGGAGGCTGAGCTAATTAGTTAGAAAGATAAAAGGATATAGGAACAATAGCTTTCACTCACAGGACTTGGGTATTTATTTCCTTTTAAAGTATCTTATGTTTCCAGTTTTATAATTTCCTTCAAATATTATATATAACATAAATCTTGTTAACTGTAAGAACAAGAAACTTGCTGGGCAGTGGTGGCGCATACCTTTAATCCCAGCACTTGGGAAGCAGAGGCAGGTGGATTTCTGACTTCGAGGCCAGCCTGGTCTACAGAGTGAGTTCCAGGACAGCCAGGACTACACAGAGAAACTCTGTCTCAAAAAACAAAAACAAAAACAAAAAATAAAAAAAAAATAAGAACAAGAAACTTCTCTTGCTTTTGTGAACTGACAGAGTTCTACCTATGTGAATTCATGACAGGGGATTCAGGAGTATAAAGTTTCAAAGGCAGGAATTAAAAGTTAAGATGCTGAAAACTTTAGTTACCTAGTTCTAGCAAGAATCAAGTAAGTGTTAATGCCACAGAAATAAAGTATGTATAGGGCAGAAAATGTATTCAGGAAAAAGTACAAGAAAACAAAAGCAAAGGAGGATGATTTTTTTTTTCTAGAACATGGTGGAATTTCTTGGCATTATATCTACACTGAATGACTGGGAACACCAGAAATAATAAATGATCAATACAGATATTTTCTTGGGTATTTTAATGCTATATGAATTAAATGTACACTTGAGAGGACCCCCCAACCCCGGCATTAGGAATCAATACCTCAACTATTTAGAAACTAGATGTGGCAAAGTAAGCAGTACTAGTAAATAAAAGGAAGGCTGAAGTATTTAAAATCTATGTATATCTCTTCTAAATGTCTCTTTACCTACCAGACTCATGCTGTACATTACATTTAAAAAAAATTAGAGTCAGAAACTTGTTTGGAGACCACAGGTCAGGATGACAAAATACACTAAAGAATTAAAGCTATTTTGCACCTAGGTAATTCGTACATTTTCCAAAAATATTCAACTAATTATTTGAAAATAAATCAAGCACTATTTTAATCTTTTCAACTTCTACTTGTCTAAAGCCCAAAATGAGTTCACAGTCCTTCCTTTCCACCATGGCAAGTCCTGCTCTTAACAGTAATATGACTCTTAGTCCAGTAGAAAAAAGTGACTAAAAGCCAGTCTAAATTAAAGTTGTTAACAAGAGCCAATTCAGAATGTTAGGAAGTAGCCTCAGGGTCATGTGAGTTATATGGAGACCTTTCAGTTTGTTTGGGTTACACGAACATGGCAAATAGCAGCAGCACTCACCTTTCAGTGTGGCCTTCTTTAATACCTTCATGGCATAAAGCTGTCTAGCATCAGAGCCTGAGATTTTTTTAACTAAGAAAACCTATATTTAAACGACAGAAAATAAACATTTCAAAGAATTACAAACCATATTCCTTTATTGCAGCAAGACCCCATTTATATATTTATACACATATATACACATATATATTCTATTATATTATAGATGTATTTTGTCCACAATATTGAAGTTTCAAATAGTAGTTATAGGATAAGACAAAAAAACTCAACTATAAATATAGCAGCTAGAGAATAACTCCATACATTTAAAATATACCACAGGAAATGTTGGCTTTGCTTTATCAAAACAAAATTCTCCTGAGTCCCTCAATTTTTCTGGGTGCTAGGGTTGTAACTAAAGGTTTCATTCAAACTAGGCAAACACTCTCCTACTGAGCTATAGCCCCAGGCCCACATCACAATTTCTTGCTTCTTTAGTTTTTTTAAAAATCATATTCACCTTCTCCATTACCTTCTTGTCATTGTCCTCTTCCTAAGTTGTCAATTATCATGTCTTTTTTATGGTGAGCCAATGAGTTCTATTACGGTTGCTCATGGGAACACAGACGACTTAGCAGTGGCTATACTACTAAAAATATTTGCCTCCCTTCCTGAGCAAACATTAACTATGAATCCTCAGGAAGGGGTGGGCCCTTTTGAGTTGCCCGTATCAAAATTCTTACACTGGGGCATTTTATGACAAATCTCTGTTGACATAATTATTCAGAGATGAAGAGTCTTTTCTGTATATGAAAAGTATACACACATCTGTCACTTCTAGAGAGAGAGAGTAATTTAAAACACTGCTAATGAAGAATATTAGTCAAATATTAAATAAAATACTACCTTTTACCTTTTAACCAGCAAATCATCATATACATCACAATATGAAGAACAAGACCTAGGATCATTATTTAGCATCTTCAATTTCTGTATATTTGAAGATATTTTGAAAAGAGTGTAGAGTTTAGGCAAAATACATAAGATGTACTTTAAATAACTCATTGTTATGCTATAATATGGTAGATACAAACACTATCAACACATCATATTCATTTTGACTATTACACGCTTGACCTTCCCCACTCTACATTAAAGAGACCTGCAAAACAGACCTGAAATTTAGTATGTGTGTGTTTGTGTGTACATATAATATATGATAAAGATGTTGGGTGTCATTTTCTATCATTCTCTACCTGATTCCTTTGAGACAGAAGCCAGCAAGCCCTAATGACTTTCTTATCTCTGCCCTTCATAGTGCTGTGGTCTCAGATGCACAGGGCCATATTGGGTTTTTTACATTGGTGCTTTGGATTTGAACTGAGGGCCTCAATGCCTGTGCAGTACGTGCTATTATTTACTGAGTCATCTCTCCAGTTTCTGAACTTGAATTTTAACCTATTTCCTCTACCTATTCTTTCAAATCAAGCAGTGTTCCTTTTTATGTTTTGTTTTGCTTTTTTAGATTGGGTCTTACTCTGTATAACCCTAGCTGGTGTAGAACTCAGAATAATTTGCCAGCCTCAGCTTCCCAACTGCTGAGAACTCTAGATGTGAGCCACCACCATGTCTGACTGAAAGCAGTGTTCTTGAGCTGTTATGTGTGGGAAGAAGAGAAGTAATTACAATCACAATTTAAGCTGGGCGGTGGTGGCGCACGCCTTTGATCCCAGCACTTGGGAGGCAGAGGTAGGCAGATTTCTGAGTTCGAGGCCAGCGTGGTCTATATACAGTGAGTTCCAGGACAGCCAGGACTACACAGAGAAACCCTGTCTCAGAAAACAAAACAAAACAAAAAAACAAAACCAATCAAGATTTAAGTTTAGAGTCAGCTTTCAATGATCTGACTTATATTCTGTAATTAACACAAAAATCTCAAAATAATTTATCTAATTGATTCTCAGGCAAGGTAAAATTTTATTGTTTTGCAAAATAGTACAAGGCACTGAGCAATGAAAAGCAGCACATCTGCCATCAGACTCCCAGAGGCAGGATGTGCTCTCCTGTACTGTGTTCTCTCCAGCACTAAGCCCCACCTAACAGCTTTCAGTCAATTATGAGGAGACAATCTTAGGAGGAGAAAAGCATTTTTTCTTTAAATAAGGGTGGTTCTAAGATAGACTGCTGCTCAAATGTTAAAGGCAATCAGATATTAGTAATAACTACGAATAAAATATATTCTAATTTGGTAAACTTAATTAGAAGATTGCCCTTTCAATGTCTTTATTCCATTCTAAAAGGGAAATTCATACAGCTTTTAAACTTGTTGAAGTTCTTTGAAGCACCTTCTTAAAGACTTTTATCACTTCTGAACTTCCACGGTACCTTTAGAAACATCTGCAGTCTTGGGAAGTAGGCCTACTAAACAATGCCAGTTTATAGCTGCTCAAATCAGGGCTTAGAGAAGTCAAACCATTTGCCTGGTGTCACAGTGGAATGAGAGATCCAGGTCAGATACCCAGTTCTGGGTTCCTGCTCAAGGAATTCTTTAACTGTTTCCTGAATCCAGTGAGCTGCCAAGCTCAGTGAGAGCAGCAGGAGTCCTCACTTGCCCACGCAGCTATTATAGGCTCTGACAGGTCATCCTGTTTCCTTGGTTTACACTGGCCTTTAAGGATGAGTAAGAAAGAAGACACCCTATTTTAATGTTTGCTATTTATAGTGAGGCATTTAAAGTACTTTTACAGAAATAAAGGGATAAGCATTTGAATTCCTTGGAACTTAAATATTGTGTTCCCTGAAACCTAATGTATAAAAATAAACTCATCTATTTGGGTTTGTTGAACAGTATGGCAATACAGTTAATGCCAGATATTATGTGTTTGGCCTTATGCTGTTTAATTCTCACCATAATCCTGTGAGGTCAGCACTATGACTCATTAATGTTTTTCAGAATTAGATGTTAGACATCATGCTACTCATGGAACATCTAGGCTAGTAGGAGAGATACCCAATAAGCAATTTTGCAAATGAGTAAGTGCAACTGCCGTCAGTGTAAAAAAGTAGAGGTCTATAATGTTCATGGAGTGTATCACAAGGAAGAATGACAGGTAGGGTGGCAGGACGGTCTTCTCAAAGATCACAGGCTCAAGAGCCAACCAGGTGAAGAAAGCTTAGGCCCAAACGAAAGGCCAACAGAGTGAGAAGACAGATGAAAAGTATAAAAACTGATGTTTGAGAAGTGGCTAGGGGTCAGACTGAGGAGCTCCTCTGCAATTTTAAGGATTTATCTTTATCATAAAAACAAAGGAAGGCAGCTGAGAAGAGGGAACAATATTAGTTTATGCTAGTTCTCATGTACATAATTGAGGTTAAGATTTTTTTGGAAGATACTCTTGCAATACTCTGACTAGACCAGGGAAAGGTAGAGGCAGCATATTCTAGAGAGGTGGCAATGGAGAATAGGATCGTACGATTCCAAAATTCTTTACTAAATCAACAGGACCTGGTGAGAGACTGTATTGGCTGGCATGGTGTATGACATGGTAGGAATTGGGGAGTGGAGAAGGAAAAGGAGGAAGGAGCAGACTTGAAAAGATGTTAAGAATGCCTCTGGTTTCTGACTTGTTTAACTGTCTGCCATTCATAGTGACAGAGAAAAACTGAAATAGGATAAGTTTGGGGGTGGGAAAGATTAGGAGTTTGGTCTGAGACATGCAAAGCATAAAATAAAATGCCTTTGAGACATAAATGGGGGAGAGGAGTAGCTATGGAAGGAGTTCAGAGTTTGGAGAAAAAAATTTATGTTGGAAATATAAATCTGTGATGTCAGCAGCATGTGAGTTACAATTAATATAGGAGAAAACTGATTAGTGAGTAGTACAAAGAGCTGGCTGTTTAGAATCCAGCATCAATGAACTTCCATATTTAATGACATGCTAGAACAGGAAACAGGGCTTCAAGAGATTAAGTAACAGTGATAAGTAGAAGAAAAAATGAGTTCAGTCTGGCTGACCTAGGGTTTAAACTTATAACCATTATAGTCTCCTGGCTATTGAGTTTATATTTAGATTATATAGCTCTATGTTTACAAGTGATTAAACAATCATAACAAATTATCAATGTTAGCAAAGAGCTACTAAACATCCACAATAAAGTATGCAAGAGAGATCTGCTAATGCCATTTTGATGCTTACAGATTATGACATCTTCCAACATTTTATCCATCCATCCATCCATCCATCCATCCATCCATCCATCCATCCATC
>JANHMN010000005.1:93181343-93282788 GCA_030674055.1 Rhabdomys pumilio | reverse complement strand
TGTGTGTGTGTGTGTGTGTGTGTGTGTGTGTGTGTGTGTGTGTGTGTATGCAGAGGAACACTCTTGTATATTTGTATGCTGAGAGGAACACCAATGTTCTGTTTTCTGTTTTGCAATTTAACAAGGACTGGCCCTAACTAAGTTAAATCCCTATACAACAGCACTGGCATTGCAAGTGCATACTATACTCCAGTATAGTAGATTTTCTTTCATATGAGCCCCTAACAATGATTCCAAAGCCAATCCAAGGGGACTTCTTCACTGGCTGAATGTATTATTTTGTGTTTTTTATGTCTCCTTCTTTTAAGATTATCCCCTATAATCTCCCGTGAGAGATTATATGGAAGAAAACATTTTTCAGATTCCGAAGACAAGGTCTTGTTATGTAACCCAGGTTGGTCTTAAAGTCACAAGTGCTTACAAGTGTATAGATAGGCCCCGCTTAAGGACAATTTTCTGGACTGAATAAATCTTGTCTTTATGTTGTCTTCCTATTTGTAAAGTTTGGCTTGGTGTCAAATTTCAGGCTGAAAATAATTTTGTCTTAGAAATTTGATGTCACTTGCCCACTGCCTTCTAGCAACTGTGTTGCTTACAATATGGGTGATGCTAGCCTAGTCAAACTTTGCAGATGACCTTTAAAAATCAGTTTCTACACGCAATCTATTTTGGTTATATTTCCTTTCCCTTTCAGCTCCTCTTCACCTCCCTACTCACCCAGCTTCATTTTGTCTCTTGCTCCAAAAGAAAATCACAAAACTAAAAATGAAAAAAAAAGCAACCAAAAAACATCAACAAGACAAAAAAAAAAAAAACCCAGCAAAATGAAACAAAAAGTACACATTTAAAAAGCATGGAGTTTATTTTGTGTTAGCCAATGATTCCTAGGCATTGGACCTGCCTGGTGACACTCCACTGGAGAAAACTGATTTTCCCCCTCCTAAGCTGGCATCAATTATGGTTAGGGGTGGGTCTACTTCTCTGTGCTGGTTTTATAAAACTTATGTGTGTAAGTGTTTTCTTTGCATGTATGCCTGTACCATGTGTACCTGGTACCCATGGAGCCAGAAGAGGATGTGTAATCCCATGGAATAGATATCTAGAAGCTGATGCGTGGGTGCTGGGAATCAAACTTGAGTCCTCTGGAAGAGCAGTCAGTACTCACAATTACAGAGCCATCTCTCCAGCCTTAGATGGCCTTTAAAAATGTATTTAACATTTATTTGTGGTGTGTGTGTGTGTGACAACGTGCAGAACAGAGGACAACTTCTACCATGTGGGTCTCTGAGACAGAACTCAGGTAGTCAGTACTGGTAGCCTTTATACACCTTACCTACTGAGACATCTTGCTGGCCTTTTTTATTTATTTACCATTTTTGGAGACAGGGTCTTACTATATAAATTTGACTGGCCTGGAGCGCAATAAAAAGACCATTCTGGCTTTAAGCTTACAGAAAACCATATTCCTCTGCCTCTTGAGTGTCCAACCCGTTTTAAATTTTTTTAAAAAATATTTTCCTTTGTCCTTATTTTTTGAAACTCTACACTAAGTAGTCAGTGTCCGATTTTTTCTCAGAATACTAGGTGCTTAGATAACATTTATCATCCATGTATTCTTTATCTCTGTGGAGAATTCTAATATTTAATAATTTTCTTCCAATCATTTTTCAGGGTCTCTATTTTTGCAACTTCCCTCTGGGAAGGGTTTGGAATTATATATTTTACACTCTTATGTCTCTGCTTTTCTTGACTATCTTCCCACTTTTATATTGAAAAAAAAAATTAAGACAAGGTTTAGCCTGTATAGCCTTGGCTGGCCTTGAAATCATAGAGATTGCCTGGCTCTGACTTCTGAGTGCTGAGATTAAAGACATATGCTACCTCTGCCCAGCTTGACTTTTTTTCTTGAGA
The DNA here is from genome assembly GCA_030674055.1 of Rhabdomys pumilio. Lineage (NCBI taxonomy): Eukaryota > Metazoa > Chordata > Mammalia > Rodentia > Muridae > Rhabdomys > Rhabdomys pumilio. The sequence continues at coordinate 93,280,877 of JANHMN010000005.1, read as the reverse complement.
AAAATTCTCATTCTGAAGCTTAGGCGAGTCTTGCTCTTAAACCAATCCTCCTACATGAGCCTCCCAGTGCTGGGATTACAGGTGTACACCATCACAGCTAGTCTTATTTGGTAAGTCTACCCTAGTGTGTGATGCTTTAAGTGATACATTAAGTACTTTTGTCACTACAAAAAAATCCTTATGTTGTGCACCTAAATTCTAATGCTATTTTTGCTATTTTCCAAATTCTGTCTATTTGTAAGCAAAGATTTTATGATAGCCAAGTGAGCTAGCAATGAATCTACATCAAAATTCTCTATCATTCTTTTAAACCTCACTGACTTTTGTCACCCATAGCTTAGGGGCACTGAACACCTTGTACTAGTATTAAAGGCCATTAGGCTCATTCTCAGTCTTTAAAGCTCATCCTTAAAGTGGGAAAAAGGTTAAGAATATTTCCTTTTCAAGCCAAGTGCAGTGGTCAAACTTTTAATCTCAGCACTGGGATGCAGAGGCAGGCTTATCTACAAAGCAAGTTCCAGGACTCCAGAGCTACAGAAGGAAACTCTGTTTCAAAAAAAAAAAAAAATCATTTTTAAGCCAGGAGAGGAAAACGTAACCTTGACCCTAAAATGTAAAAAGAATTAAGAAAGGGTACTTAAAGTTAATGCCATTTTCTTGAGTACTTAAAAACCTAATATTGTACCATGCTAGCACTAAGAACACAAACTGGGTAATATGAACTGATTTTAAAAAATGATTCAATGTTTGGCATTATGCCCTACCTTGTATACATAATTTCCGTTTTCCTCCCCTCCCTTGAGTCAGGAAATGTATTCTTGAGGCATTTGTATTTTCCAAATTGTTTTGAATGCCAGAAAACATTTTTAAAGCTCAAAGAAAAGTATTTAAATGCTCCTTGGTAGAAGAACATATAAAGTGTTTAACTATGAACTTATTTCTTGGTGCAACATAAAAAAGACCTTACAAAAGAAATATATATAGCTTATCCCTTAAAGGTACTGTAGAACAATCACTTCCTACAGAGATTCCTATATCGCTATATTTATTTGAAAGGGATTCTTTAACTTTTGTTTTTAACGTGATCTAGACAATGAGGCTGGTTACCCAAGCCATGGTAAGAAGCAACATTTTATTTTATTCTAGAAAGCATTTGATTAGATTTAATTTATTGCATTGCTAATAAATAAATTCACTATTTTTACTTAACAAAATACTTTAAGAATATCATGAGCCAATTCTTCTATGTTTAAAAGAGCATTGCTAGTTCTCCAGACCAACTTTTTTAACACTGGGCTTCTCCCCAACCCCCTGCCCGTCCCCCAAAACTTGGGAATCTCAACCACCAAGATACTTAAATGTAGAGCTGCTTGAAGCTCTCAAGTTTTTACAGGAACCAGTTTCAACAAAAGCCTGACTAACTGACTACCTAAAACAATACTCTCTTATATGACAAAATACTACTGACAGAATAATAATCTAAGATTAGTTAAGTTTGCAATTCTGTTCCTAACTAGTTTAATTCTGAGAGGTAGTTTGTTTTATTATATAAAATTATAAATTATCTCTATCAGGGTAAAATTTCTCTAGCACAAATAATTCAATATAAAAATAACGAAAATGAAGAGTTGTAATGTCTAATACAATCAACTAACTTACTTTAGTAAACAGAAATTTATTTCCTTAAAAGTTCATCCAAAACTTATTCTAAACTTTTAAAAGTTCCTTAAAAGAATCTAGAAAATGGAATGAGTAGCATAATTATAGTTCATTCTGAATAAAACATTTTATTTTTTAAAAAGAAGTTGAACAAAGCTTACCTGTATAGGGCGAACACGGAAAGACAAAAATTTAAACATGGCTACGAAATCATGCTGATGATAAAGAATTCTTGACAGTAAAACTTAAGCCCCTGCTAAGTTTTCTCCTACCAGCTGTTCCGGCAATTAGAAAATTTCCTGTCAGGCGGGTCCTGAAAATGCTAGAAAAGAGGCTGGACAGTTTTCCTGTGGTAAAAGAAAGGAGGAACCTGCCTACAGAGGCTTTTCGTGTAGCTGATAGGTAGGGAGGCTAGAACAGGAAACTGCCACAGATTTGCTGATAACCAAATCCTGTTGAAGTTGTTTTTTTTCCTCCTGATTCCCAGCAGTCCTAACAACTTTTACAACCAGTAAAATGAACGCCATTTTAGAATCCTGAGAAACGGCAGTATTTCTTAACTTTGAGTCTTAAAAGCAAGTGAAACTAGTTACTGCTATTAAAATAAAAGCTGCTGATGCAAATGTGGGGATTCACCCTTTGTAATATTTATACCCATATACAAGATATGGCCTCAAGATGACTTCAAAAGCTATATATAGACATGCCATGGGTGTTCCCTGTCAGTAAGGAAGAGTTTCATAACTATGGTTAGAAAAGAAAGGCTACACACAAAAAAGAAAAACCCAAACTTTAAACTGAAGAATGAATTCTTTCCATCTTGACTGTAAACTGAATTTAAATAAATTTAAATGGATTGTAATCATCTACTAGCAAACAAGTTATAGACTTCATAGCTCTAGTAACTAAAATTCAATTCCCAGTTGATAAAAATCTCAATTAAAAAGTTCATCCTCTGGGTTTATTAGAGAGCAAAAATGAAGTCCTAATAAACTAAGCTGAAAAGGAGGGTGGAGACTGGGTTTCATATAAGCTCTTCCTCACTTCACTTTACTGGTATTTTACTGCACTTAAAATAACCAAAGGATCAGCAGATATAAGAGCTGTGAGCTAATGTAGATCTAATCTATGTGGGTCTAAGAAAAACCTCAAGTACTAATCTACATAGCTTATAAGATTTAATAAAAGTAATGGAAATTTCAAACCCCAAAAGACTCTGAAAACATCCAGAATGTGGGCTTTAGGGTATAGCTCAGTGATCATTTTGTGTAGCATGTGTGAAAGCCAGGCTTCAATGCTCAATACAGGGAAAGTGGAAAGGGAGTGGGAGGAGGAAGAACAAGAAGAATAAACTAACTTTCTAGTTGAAGAAACTGTGGCAGAAGTAGGCACATCTCTTGGTGACAGAGCTATCTATAGTTGGGGCTCAGCTGAGCATTTATTGATTGAACATACATTATAGTGTCCATTATGTGATAAGTAAAAAGCCAGAGCACTTCTTGCTACATCAAATTTTCATGACAAGGACTTCACGTAAATGGAGAATAGTTTTTAAAAATGCTACACCACCAAATATATTAGAAATCAACTAAAATAAATGTCTCCACTACATCTTTGAATTATACCCAGATGACTGCACACTTGTCTCAAGTTAAAAATGGATGACTCTGTTTTTCAGTAAAGAAAGCACTTAAAAGCTTTTCATAAGAGCAGAATTCTCCCGGATCTCAAAATGAATCATTTAAGTCTTCTTAAAGAAGCTCCAACAGGACAGCAAAGTTAGGATGTCCACCTAATGCACAATTGCAGTCTGAACGTGAGGTGCCTCATCAAACTACACTAAAGCAAATACCATATTTAATCATGACCAGTTATGGAAAGAGGTCAAAACAGTCCTCTACTTTATTCAAGAGATACTTTTCTCAAACAGGCAAACAAAGAACCACTCTTTTTCATTTGAAACAAAGTCTCATATATCTCAGGCTGGCCTTCAACTTCCTATGTAGCCCAGACTGGTCTAGATCTTCTGATCCTACTTCATCCATATTCACCCCCATGTGCTGGGGGGGTCAAGGTTGGTGACATGGCATTTTCATAGCCATGTGCAAGGTCTTTGGTTCAATTCCTAGAACCAAGAGAAAAATAAACCCACTGGATTGTGGAGATTTTTTCTGTTCTGTACATACACATTACACATTTGGATCAACTACATGTACCCAGTACAAGGCCATGTTTTCAGTAAAAGGCCAGACAACAAACATTTTCAGCTTTGTAGAACAGATGGCTTCTATCCTGCCAACACAATGAAGAATGAATAGGTAAGGCTGTGTTTCAATTAAACTTTGTTTACAAAAAGAGGTAACAGACCCATAGCTACATTTTGCTGATTCTGTTTCTATTATTAGAAAACATAAACGCATGACTAATGGATGCTAAAAATTCTACAATACACATCTACTGTGGGGCACTTGATTTTCTGTATCTTTCTGATGTCCCCACCTTTCATACACATTCACACTTATCTAGAACTCATTTTTCAAGAATACTGTTTTCCTGCTTCCATTTTCCCCTATGCAGTCCTTTGTCTTTACAGCAGGCAGAATAAAGCTTAAGCACAAATCATAGCCAGGTGCGGTGGTACAGGCTCATAATCCCAATCATGGGGGAGGAGGCTGGAGGATCTAGAGTCCAAGGCCAGTTTGGACTATACAGTGAGAGACACCATATCTCAAAAAAGAAATATGGAACACACAAATAAAAACTGTTTATTTATCCATAGCTTCATACTATATCCTAGCTACAGACAAACAAGCAACAAACAACTCAGAAACACAAACCAAACAGAAGTTAAAATAGGTTACAGTCTTACCCAAAATTCTTCACTAGCTTCCAATCATATAACAAAATTAAATTTCTCCTTCAATGGAGATTAAAGTCAGCTATATCAAATGCTACTTTGATCTTGACTTTGGGAATATAGTCACTAAAGTCCTCAGACATACACATTTAGTTTTAAACCTCTTTGATATAGTTTTTTTAAATGTTCAATTTTATAAAATGTCTTTATTTTCTATTAATATAATGAACACAGTGTTTCTCTGATTTACTAATTTGATGACTTATATGAATAGATTTTTTAATACTGATCTGTACTTGTATCTTGGAGAAAATTGTCTTAATGTAATTCTGAATGTAATATACAGATGTTTTAATTAGGATTTCTGAAGTTTGAATTACATTAAATTGTCATGCTATTTTCTTTTCTGTGCCAATTTTTGTTTTTACGGGTCTAATTTTATAAAACAAATCAGATGCTAACAAGAAATCTTTTGGGCTTGCATTGTGATTTTTGCTCATTTTGCTAATGATTTAAATTATTTCCAAGACTATTAGTATATTTTTCTGTTCATTTATGAATAATATACTTTAGATTTTTCTTTAAAACTATGTATTTCAGAACAAATTAATATAGTGTTATACTTAGTATTATTTTTGAGCATACACAGAAATACAAAGACTAGTATGGTAAACTCTGTTCATCACAGAAGTTTAACATTTTTCCTAGTTTTTGTTTGGTTTATTTTTTTTTTAAATACAGGGTCTCATGTAGCCAAAACGGCCTCAAGTTTGTGATTGTAGATGATGATAGCCTTATACTTCTGATTCTCTTTCCTTCACCTCCAGAATCCTGGGATTGCAGGTCTGCGCTATCACAATGGGGTTTATGTGGTACGACGGAGCCTAGGGCTTCCTGTATCCTAGGCAAGTATTCTACTAGCTGAGCTACCTCCAGGCCAGCTTTAACAATTTTCAACTCAGGACCTTGCTTTATATGCTCATTATTTTGAAACAGATCCCAATCTCCTTTGTTTTTGTGGCTATGGCCTGTTTTGCTTTCCTTGTTTTATATATTTGACCCCTTATTACCCACTTTCTATTTCATTGACTTTGAAAAAAAAGATTTTATATAATTCCCTCCTCTTGCTTCTGATTGGTTTACTAGTTTTCTTTGTTAAGTGAATATGGGGTTGCTGTATTTCAAATCTACTTGTTGAAGCAGCTAGTTCTCTTGCTGATATAGCTATAATAATAATATTTAAGATGTATATCCCACCCACCACCATTTATATTGAATTATCTCAGATAATTATTAACACTTAAGTCATGTTTGGGTACTATTACCTGCACTACAGACGAAGGGATTGAGACTTAGAGGGAACATTAAATAACTGCCACTCAAGTCTATACAGTTTGAATATGGAAGTGATGGGATTTCAGTGGCAGCATAAGAAAGCAATTCAACGGAGGATGGAGTGTAAGTGACCAACCAGTTCAGTCGGTCACAGCCTTCCTAATACTGCAACTCTTTACTATAGTTCCTCATGTTGTTCCTCATGTTCCCTAAACAGAAAATGGTTTTTGCTGCTACTTCATAACTATAATTTTGCTACTAGTATGAATTATAATATAAATATTTGATATGCAGGAGATCTGATATTTGACCTCTGTGAAAGGGCTGTTCAACCCCCAAAGGAGTTGAGACCACAGTTTGAGGACCACTGAACTAGCGGACAATTTAGGTTAAAAAAATAAGTAAGTTGCTAAACTTTCTGATAAAACTCTGAAGGAAGAAAGCTCAGAAGAGGGTTCAAGGCAAAACCACGAACATAGTCAAACCCAATTATCAACTATCTTCATGATCTTGTAGCAGATGAATCCTTTTGGAAAACAAAACAATTTCTGTGACTAAGGATGCTACTCAGTTGGTGGAGTGCTTGTTTAGCATACATGAAGCCCTGCGGTTAATCATCAGCCAGGCATAAACTAGTTATTGGAGCACAAGTCTGTAACTGCAGGACTTATGGAGGTGGAGGCAGAAGGGTCAGATGTTCAAGGAAATTTAAGGCCAGCCTGGGACACATGAAACTCTATGTTAAAACACACACACACACACCAAAACAAACAAACAAAAACCAACCAAATTTGTATGCTAATAACGTAAAATCATCACGTTCTTAATTAATTTCTTTGTTTGTTTGTTTTGGTTTTTTTTTTTTTTTTTTGAGACAGGGTTTCTCTGTATAGCCGGGCTGTCCTGGAACTCACTGTGTAGGCCAGGGTGGCCTCGAACTCAGAAATCCGCCTGCCTCTCCCTCCAAAGTGTTGGGATTAAAGGCATGCGCCACCACTGCCCAGCAGTTAATTTCTTTAGGATACATTTTTGTAGAGTAATCCAAGTTTTTTTAGACACTGAAGGATTTGGTAGCTAAAGATTTTCCTCAAAGTACAAGAGTTTTAGTGCTCATCTATCAATAACTGCTACTATAAGGAGCTAAAGGTCTAAGGTGTTAAATGAAAGACAGAATACAAGTCCTACAAAAAGACAGTTGACTTGAACTAAATGGTAGTGACTCTTGAAGTGCTAAGAGCGCTTGCTTTGCAGGCTTTGTCTCAATGGAAAGAAAGCATAATATGTTATGTTTTGCTTGTCCTTCCCACGGGCCAGATGAGTGAGGAGGCAGCATCAGTGTCCCAGGTAAGAGCCTATCACCCCTCTTTGACTACATAGCTTTTTCTGTATACTCTTAAGGTCCAAGTAATGTCTGCAGGAAATAGCTTACAATATTCATTTAGATAAAGGGGCCATAGTTTTTCAGTCAACCATTCATACTTAAGTATCACTAAGTTAAGTCACTTGCTTTCCAGTCAACCAAAAAAAGTGATTTTGTGATGAAAACACTAGAGCAGAAAGGTCACTCACTATATGTGGAGCAGAGACTGAAGGAGGGGCTGTCCGGAGACTGCCCCACCTGGGGATCCATCCCACCCCACGTGCAGTTATCAAACCCAGAGGAAGTTGTGGATGCTAGGAAGTGCATGCTGACAGGAACCTAATAGAGCTGTCTCCTGAGAGGCTCTGCCAGAGCCTGACATATACAGAGGCTAACCATTGAACTGATCATGGGGACCCCAATGGAGGAGTTAAGAGAGAAGACTGAAGGAGTTGAAGGGGCTTGTGGCCCCATGGGGAGAACAACAATACCAACCAACCAGAGCCCCCATGGTCTAAACAGCCAGCCTGGGAGCACATAGGGAGGGACGCATGACTCCAGCTTTATATGTAGTGGAGGATAGCCTTGTTGGGCATTGGTGGGAGAGGAGGTCCTTGGAGGCTGGATGCTCCAGTGTGGGGGAATTTGAGGGTGGGAGGTGGGAGTGGATAGGTGGAGGCACATCCTCATAGAAGCAGGAGAAGGGGGATGGGATAGGGGGTTTCTGGGGGGCGGGGAATGGGGTAAGGGATATCATCTGAAATGTAAGTAAACAAAATATCCAATAAAAAAAGAAAGGTCACTTTAAATCAGAGGAGGCAGTATACCAGAGGCAAGCTGGGATAAAAGGAAAAGGAGTCTGGTTTTATTTTAAGCTCTGGTGAAAAGGTGTTTTAAGGAGTGTAGAAAAGGGACTCTAGGAAGTTAGAAAGGATCTCTGAAAGAATGTCAAAACCAGCGAAAAGAAGGCTAAAAGCTTCAGAAGTTTGCTCAGTGTACACACATCCTATTTAATGCTACCACACTGTGCTAATCATAATCCTAGTTATCTCAGAAGTATTTTCCTTAAGTGGCATTTGTTTAGATCAATTAGAGTATTTGCCCTCAAGTTTTGAGTGCTGAACTACACTCCTCAGTCAATGAGTTGGGATGACAGATAATAATCGATGGAATTAGTTAGTAACAATTATTATGCCACACCAGGTATTTTCTTGCCAGTGAGCACTGTTTTGAGTAGCTCCCTGCCTACTGTCTACTCTGTTCAAGATTCTTTCTGTAGTTTATTTTGTGCTTTAAGCATGACTGCTAATGGAATGCTGAACTCATGGTTATGAGTGTTATTTGGGATGCTCCAATTCAACTTTTAAGGCAGCTTGAGGGAGCCTAAATAAACAATGATCCTTGACAAAGATCATGCTTAGTATTGCAGCCTCTTTTCTTGTTTGTTTGTTTGTTTGATTTTCCGAGACAAGGTTTCTCTGTATAGCCCTGGCTGTCCTGGAACTCACTCTGTAGACCAGGCTGGCCTCGGACTCAGAAATCCGCCTGCCTCTGCCTCCCAAGTGCTGGGATGAAAGGCGTGCGCCACCACTGCCCAGCACATTGCAGCCTCATTAATTACTGAACAAGCAGGAGCTAAAATAATGGTGAAAGTGGAAGAGAGAAGAAACTGCTGCTAACTCCTATTACCCAGTGTGACTTCTGGAGATCTAAAAAGAAGACAGTATTACAGCCTATGTCCTCCATAAAGGAACCTGAAATTTGCAAGCTCCTGGATTCATTCCTCACCATAGCAAAAAAGGTTTCAGAGTATTTTTAATTGGATATTTTATGTACATTTCAGATGTTATCCCCTTACCCCATTTCTCCCCCACCCCGGCCCAGGAACCCCCTATCCCATCCCCCCTCCTCCTGCTTCTACAAGGATGTGCCCCCACCTACCCCCCACTCCCACCTCCCCACCCTCGAATCCCCCCACACTTGGCATCCAGCTTTTATGGGACCAAGGATCTCCTCTCCCACCTATGCCCCACAAGGCCATCCTCCCCTACATATACAGCTGGAGCCATGGGTCCTTCCCTATGTGCTCCCAGGCTGGTGGTTTAGACTCTGGGAGCTCTGGTTGGTTGGTATTGTTGCTCTCCCCAGGGGGCCACAAACCCTTTCAGCTCCTTCAGTCTTCTTTCTAACTCCTCCATTGGGAACCCCTAGATCAGATCAATGGTTAGCTGTGAGCATCCACCTCTGAATATGTCAGGCTCTGGCAGACCTCTAAAGAGACAGCTATATCAGGCTCCTGTCAGCATGCACTTCCTGACATCCACATCAGTGTCTACCTTTGGTGACTGCACATGGGATGGATACCCAGGTGGAATGGTCTCCAGATGGCCCCTCCTTCAGTTTCTGTCCCACACTTTGTCTCCATACTTGCTCCCATGAGTATTTTGTTACTCCTTCTAAGAAGGACCTAAGAACCCACACTTTGGTCTTCTTTCTTCGTGAGCTTCATATGGTCTGTGAGTTGAATATTGTATATTTCAAGCTTCTGGGCTAATATCCAATTATCAGTGAGTGAATACCATGTGTGTTCTTTTGTGATTGGGTCACCTCACTCAGAATGATATTTTCTAGTTACATCCATTTACGTAAGAATTTCTCAAATTCATTGTTTTTAATAGCTGAGTAATACTCCATTGTGTAAATGTACCACATGTTTTTATTCATTCCTCTGTTGAGGGACATCTGGGTTCTTTCCAGCTTCTGGCTATTATAAATAAGGCTACTATGAACATAGTGGAGATATGATAATGTACTTAAGTGACCCTAAAACTTCCACCAGAGAAGTCCTAAACCTGATAAACAACTTCAGCAAAGTGGCTGGATATAAAATCAACTCAAACAAATCAGTAGCCTTCCTCTACTCGAAGGATAAACAGGCTGAGAAAGAACTAAGGGAAATGACACCCTTCACAATAGTCACTGATAATATAAAATACCTTGGTGTGAATCTAAACAAGCAAGTGAAAGATCTGTATGACAAGAACTTCAAGTCTCTGAAGAAAGAAATCCAAGAAGACCTCAGAAGATGGAAAGATCTCTTATGCTTGTGGATTGGCAGGATAAATATAGTTAAAAATGGCCATCTTGCCAAAAGCAATCTACAGATTCAATGCAAACCCCATCAAAATTCCAACTCAATTCTTCATAGAGATAGAAAGAGCAATTGGCAAATTCATTTGGAATAACAAAAAACCCAGGATAGGGAGAACTATTCTCAACAATAAAAGAACTTCTGGGGGAATCACTGTCCCTGACCTCAAGCTGTACTACAGAGCAATAGTGATAAAAACTGCATGGTATTGGTACAGAGACAGGCAGGAAGATCAATGGAATAGAACTGAAGATCCAGAAATGAATCCACACACCTATGATCACTTGATTTTGACAAAGGAGCTAAAACCATCCTGTGGAAAAAGGACAGCATTTTCAACAAATGGTGCTGGTTCAACTGGAGGTCAACATATAGAAGGATGAAAATCAATCCATTCTTATCTCCTTGTACAAAGCTCAAGTCCAAGTGGATAAAGAACATTCACATAAAACCAGATACACTGAAACTAATAGAGGAGAAGGTGGGGAAGAACATCGACTATGTGGACACAAGGGAAAAGTTCCTGAACAGAACACCAATGGCTTATGCTCTAAGATCAAGAATTGACAAATGGGACCTCTTAAAATTGCAAAGCTTCTGTAAGGCAAAGGACACTGTCAATAGGACAAAACAGCAACTAACAGATTGGGAAAAGATCTTTACCAATCCTACATCCGATAGAGGGCTAATATCCAATATATACAAAGAACTCAAGAAATTAGACTCCAGACAACCAAATAACCCTATTTAAAAATGGGGTACACATTGTTGTCTCACATTAACTAAACACTGGAAGACACTTCCAAAAGGAATGATGCAGTAAGAATATTTGCACTTTCTTTGCAAAGTAGGAATCTGAAGTAGGAATGTATATAGCATTACCTTGGTCTTAGCCAAGGGGACACTTTTAAGCTCAGTATTATGGCTCTGAACTAAAATTATCATTCAGAAATTTCCCAAGGAATACATTTTTTATTTCTGACAAACTTAGGATTTCATTTTATTTTAAGTTGACAATCGGTAACTGTGACAACAATCTGATGTTTTGAGGACAGTTTCCATATGCAAATGTTTCGATTGTACCTCACTTGGCACCATTCCTTTGTTATTTCCTTATGAAAAATAAATAAATAAACTTGCTGCTTGCACTAAAAAAAAATGGGGTACAGAGCTAAACAAAGAATTCTCCACTGAGGAAACTCGAATGGCTGAGAAGCACCTTAAGAAATGTTCAACATCCTTAGTTATCAGGGAAATTCAAATCAAAACAACCTGAGATTCCACCTCACACCAGTCAGAATGGCTAAGATCAAAAACTCAGGTGATGGTAGATGCTGGCGAGGATGTGGAGAAAGAGGAACACTCCTCCATTGTTGGTGGGATTGCAAGAAGGTGCAACCACTCTGGAAATCATTCTGGTGGTTCCTCAGAAAATTGGACATAGCTATTCCACTCCTGGGCATATATCCAGAAGATTCTCCAACATATAACAAGGGCACATGCTCCAGTATGTTCATAGCAGTTTTATTTATAATAGTCAGAGTATTTTCAAATGCCTAATAAATGAGGTATTTTGGGGATGGGTATGTTAAAACAAAAAATTCATGTATGTTCCATATCCACCATATATAAATAGTCAGAAGTTAATTTTATCCAGTATTTTCATGTCTTCATTTTATTACAATCTGTCATATTGGTGCAGGTGTGTAAATTTTTAATAGAACTATTATATCCATGTTTTAAAGAGTTCTAGATTTTGGAACACTTTGAATGGGGTAATTTTTACTAGTTTTCTTTGGTTCTTAACAATCTTATAAGTAATTATAATATAAAAGCTGACCCAGGAGGTAGTAGCATATGCCTTTAATCCCAGAACTCAGGGGGCAGAAGCAGATGTATCTCTAAGTGTTCTAGACATGCCTGGTCTACAGAGTGAGTTCCAGGACAGCAAAGGCTACACAGAGAAACCCTGTCTCAGGGAAATACAGTGGTATATGATTTTGGTCCCAGATAGTCACTTAGAAGGCTGAATCAGGAGAAAGGCTTGAGCCCAGAAGTTTGAAGCTGTTAGCAGAACATATAATTCTGTGTCTTATTTTCTTATTTATAAATGAATGAATGGCAGATCCAATGAAGGGCCAAAGGATCAAATTAAAGGTGAAGTGAACTCATTTCACAGTTTTGCGTAGGGCCAAGCCTACTTTAAGCCAAATAACGAAATAACTAAGGAAATACTGGCTACAGTGCTAATTCCTTAGGAACACATTTTATCTCTGGCAAACAACATAAGAAAACAGGAGCAGCCTCTAGAAGGAACAATGCAGGAAATAAACTTATTAGGCTCTGATTTTGTGCTAGGCATTTACTTCTCTCCTTCAATTCTCAGTCCTCAGAAGGACCTGTGTGTGGTATTATGAGAGCTGTTAAGAGAATCAATTCCCCACTAAACCAAAAACTGTTTTATGTTATTCTTTGATAGCTATCTTGAAGTTAAGACTTGCTAATTCTTCAGAATAGATCATGAAGACCATAGAATTCTCTGGACAGCTGAGAAATGTCAGAGAAGTCTGAAGTCTTGGAGGCTGTCTTACTTTGGGGTACTATAAGGGATGTTCTATCTTCTGCTATTAAGGTAATTTCTCTTCTAAGTCTCAAAGGAATGAAAGATAAAAATAACCCACTCACATTAGCAGAGAAGACAAAAGATACTGGCTGGAGTAAGTTGTGAGATAAATTAATTATGCATAAATATGAAATTGATAAGCCAACATATCTGGGGAAGGAAATGCTATCAGGTGATCTTCTGGTGTTGAGAAATTTAAATTAGGCAACTTTTCTTAAAGAACTTCAGATGAATAAAAAGGCAAAAATCAACTCTTTAGGAATATTAATAGCATTAAAACTTAGAGAAGATAGAAGAGAATCTAAGACATGAGTGGGAGGAATATTATAGGAAAAACACCAAGTAGAAGAAAGGAATTAATGAGAAGTGAAAAGAAGAAAAACCCAGGCAGAAGAAAATGGTTTTATCACAAATAGAATGATGTGCTTAAGATGTATACTGGGAGTAACTCCACATACTAGGAAGGTCTCAGTGGATATCTAGTCTTCATATTCAGGAAAAGTAGGCTCTTCTTTATCACCATCATCTTCAGTGAATAGGTTTGACCATAGCACAGCTCATCTTCCCTCCCTCATCTTCTGTTTACACAATTTTTCCATGAAAAACATTTCATCCCAACATTGATGTTTACTTCTCAAAATTCTGAACCTAGTCTTTAACACTCATTTTATATATTCTACAATTTACAATTTTTAAATCTGATTACATGCTACAGCTACTTAAAAATGGTTGCTTAAATTTTTTATTAAAGGTGAAAGGGTCAAAAAACTGCTGCCAGGCTTAACCCTTTCATCTCCTTTCATCATTCCCTCTGATATTGTTGACAGTCTTTACTCTCTAGCTCAGGCTGGCCTAGTACTCAATATGTAGTCCACATCTGCCTTGAACTTGTAGCAACCTTCTTGCTTTACTGTTGGGATCAATGGCGTGAGACATCATGTTTGACTTTGACATGTCAACTAATGCAATTTCTGATATCATTAGACATCCTATTTTATAACTTAGCAATCATAACATTTAACTGTTGTGACTGTGTAGAAACCATTAATTTCCTAGCTGCATTTTCTTTCTTAAGCTTATATTATGGTGGCTTTGTTTTAAAACTTGCTTTCCTTGTATCTATTTCAAGCTCTTTCTGCTCTGTAACAGTTTCTCAAGTGAATTTTCAACACTTAGATCTTTTGGAGAATTCACTGCTTTTATAATGTTGGCGGCTTCCCTATCCTTTCTATGGGCAGCATTCCTGGAGCTGTGTGTGTCTCAGTCTGGATTTGATGTTCTTTAAGTTTACGGAATAAACTAGTCTTCTGAAGATTCCTTTATTCATTGTGATGAGAAGGGCTTTCTTCAGTGAGATTGTAGTACTGGGTTCTTTGTGTTCCAAATTCTCTCTCTCTCTCTCTCTCTCTCTCTCTCTCTCTCTCCCTCCCTCCCTCCCTCCCTCCCTCCCTCCCTCCTTCCCTCTCTTTTTCTCTCTCAATCAACAACTCTCTAGAAACTTTCTCCAATAGGTAATGTCTGAAAATATATCGGCTGAAGATTATTTTCACTATGCACTTTAAATCATTGTTCTTTCTCTTCCATGATGTAATTAGTATTCTTATATCCAATCCTTTATATTTTTAAAAATCTCTTTTTAAAAGTTCTTAAAAATAGTGCATAGTGGTACATACCTATCATCCCAGCTAATTGTGAGGCTGGCCAAACCAAACCAAACCAAACCACAAAACACCCATCTAAACCAAACCAAACCAACCAAACAAACAAAAATGAGGACAAGGGCAGCTAACTTTATTCCTGCTGTTTTGTTATTTTATAAAAATGGCTATTTTTAAGACCAGGCCTTTTTGGTCTTTCTCCTACTAACAGTTTTTCTGGTGGGATGTTTTAATCCAGAGACTCATCCTTATTTGGGGGAAAATGGTGGTATCATATTTTACCTAATATAAGAACAAGAGGAATATTATACAAGTATGAAAGATAAATAAGGCAGTTAAAAAGTATCATCCCATTGTTATAGATAGCATTCTGATTTCAGAGATTAAAATATGAAAAATTCATTTCTAATGGTGTTTCCTTTCTACTTTTCCTTCCTCCTTTTCCTCTGTCTCTCTCTCTCTCTTTTTTTTTTTTTTTAGATTTTTTTGTTACCATAAGGGTAGGGTATTATGTACCAAGAGTTTGAGCTACTCAGGAGGCTGAGGCAGGAGAATTGCATGAACACAGGAGTTCAAAGTTAGCCTATACATCTCTATATCAAAAAGAGACACTAAATAGCATTGGAATTTTGGACCTTGTCAGTTGGCACAGTTTCTTGCAGACTGCCATATTTTTAGCCCTATGTCACAACTCCATTTCCCATAGTACATGGAACACCTCTTCTTGACCTCTTTTGAGCTTTCAGGGCTATAAACAAGGCTTGCTTCATGTTGGAGTATTCTGTAACTTCCTATTGTTAGGCTTCTATCTATCTTTTAATATATGTCTTGTGATTCAATTTATATAAGTCTTCTGATTAAAATAAACAAGTTTCAGTTTCTTATTTTCTTAATTGTTTTGGGTGACATTTTCTCCTAGGAGTGGACTAAGGCAGCATTTTTTTTCTTTTAAAACTACAAGTTTCTCTTAAACTCTTTTGAATCTCTAACAAGGTAGCAGTGTACTTGGTATCTAACAGACATGAAGAACTCAGCTCATCAATGATTCGAGTGGGTTAGATACAGACTACGCTGCTGTAAGTAGAAGACCCAAAAATGCAATGACTCAAGTAAAGAAAGTGCCTATGCCATTTCTCAGAGAGCAGTTTACAGGTAGAGGGGGCAGTTTAGGGTGAAGAGCTATCATTACAATACTATGTCATTAAGAGGCTCAGGTTTCTTCTTTCTCATTTTTCTTCATCATCTATACTGTCCTGGTGAAAGCTGGTTTATCATAACTCTGGATTGCAGACCATGGTAAGAGGACTAATCAACCTACAAAAACATCTACCAGTTAACAATCGTCACACATATATTATCTCACAGTTCCAGTGGACTAGGAATTTGAACCAGCTATTATGTGAACTTGGAAGCAGACCCTTGCCTAATCAAATTTCAGATGAGACTATCTAGAGCCAGCATCCTGACGGCAGTCTATGAGAGTCTCTGAAACTCAAATGTTAAGCTGTGTGCAGACCATTGGCCTGTAGAAACTGTAAGATAATAAATGCGTACAGTTTTAATAGGTGATTAATATAGCATTTTAATCATCACCATGTAAATTATTATTAGCTGACAAAAAGCAAACTTTCAATTGTATTTTAAAGGTAAGTACAATTTTAAAGTACAAGGCTAATATAAATTTTGGTAATCTTTTCAAATTTATTTCTTTGGTATATATGTGTGAGGTATATGCATGTGAGTGAGCACATACATGTAAGTATGCATGCTCATGGATGTGCATGTGAAGGCCAAGGATTGACAATGCATGCCTTACTTTATTACCTCCTCCTTTTGTTTCTGAGGCAGGCTTTCTTACTGTTTCAGCTAGAAAGATGGGCCAGTAACCTCCTAACCAATAAGCCAGCTGCCTTTGCAGTCCCCCAGTGCTAATGTTACTGGCTCATGTTACCATGTACCTGGATTTGATGTGAGTCCCAGGTGTCCACAACTCAGGCCTTCATGCTGGCAGAGCAAACATTTTACCCATAGGGCCACTTCATCAGCTGGGTAGGCTTTTGGATTTAATTACATTACAGAAATACTAAGCTTGTACCTGGTAACTGAACCTAATTCCTTATTCGCTAGGATGTTCATCTGCACTGCTGGTAATACCATAGTTCTAAGTTTTTCCAGCCTGTCTCTATAATGCAGTTCCTAGATGGGAGGGCTAGGGGTGTGACAGGTGAAAGTACAAGCTGCATGACATCATATACTTTCATTGTAGGCTACGAGTAGAAACTTTGGAGGTTTTCCTTTTAAAAGAATTGTGACTCAACACAAAAGTTTCAACATTAATATTTACTGATATTTTTATGTTTATGTGTCAGTATACATTATAGATGATGATATTGAATACCTCAAATGGTTTGAGAGGAGTAGGAATCTACACAAAATATAAAGTTAGCACTAGGCTTTATGTGTGGTTTCTGCACAGCTAAAACTTAATCCACAAATACAATGAATTAACAAATACTAGACAAAAATTGAGTACTATAAAACAATGAATAAGCCATATTTGGTTACACTTCATGCGGTTTACACTTTAGTAGGGAGTATAGACAAATACATGAATGAAGGAGTCCAGTGTAGTGCTTGCATAAAGAGGTGCATAGACAACTATGGCAAGACAAAGAAAAATGTGTACTTAACTCAAGAAGGAAGTCAAAGTGCTAGTTATGTTGGAAAGATGGCTCAGCTAAAATGATATCTAAACTTGAACCTTGGAGATGGTTGAAAATTAAATGGAGGCCAGGTAATGGTGGTATATGCCATTAATTCCAATACTCAGGAGGCAGAGGTAGGCAGATCTCTGGGTTCAAGGTCAGCCTAGTCTACAGAGTGAGTCCCAGGACAGCCAGGGCTACACAGGGAAACTCTGTCTCATAAAACAAAAACAAAAAGGAAGAAAAAGAATGAAATGGAGGGGTGGGTGGATAAGACCAACAGGAGAAGATACCTGTGAAAGTGCTGAAGTAAAAGAGAAACTGACATATTGGACTGAGTGGACTCTGAGTAGAGGACAGAGTACTGTGGCCAGCGACAAGGTGGAGGAAGTATGGAAAGACCTTACAGGACACCATAGGTCATACTGCAGAATTTAGCCCTTATTTAAAGGAAACAGAAAAACTATTCTAAAATAAACTCATTCTTCCATAATTCATGATTTGTTTGATTTCTGAAAAATTAACTTTTGTAAAATGTTAAAAAGCCAACAGAAACATGTAACTAGGCAGGCACATGGGAGGCATAGGCAAGAGGATCAGGAATTCAAGGGCATTTTTAGCTATACAGAGAGACTGAGGCTAGCCTGGGCTACATTTAACCCTGTCTCAAAACCACTTCTCTATTAAAGTAGAAGAGAAAAACATACATATACATTATCAGTAACGGGATATAAGTCAGCAAAAACAAAAGACATTTACAATAACAAAAATTAAAATGAGGTGTGGTAGTGCAGTCTTATAATCTTAGTACTTGGCTGAGGCCTTGACAAAAGAATTACCAATTTGAGGCCATCCTAGGCTACATAGGAAGTTCCAGATTAGCCTCAGAGGGGAAAAACTCAAAATAACAAAAAGAACTATAAAATACACATAAATTATCTTACCTTAGTTAGTGTATAAAAACTGTATGTAAAAAGCCATAAGCTTGAAAAAATATACATAAGAATATTGGAATAAGTGAATATGTCTAGATGTGAAGACTCAATATTACTAAAATAATTTTATCATGTTAGCCTATAAATTAGGCACAATTATCATTTAAAAGTCATAATACATTCCTCAGGAGTCACCAACAAACTGAATATAAGATTATTGGAAACTTAAGTGCATAAGACTAATTTTTAAAAAGAAATACTGAATAAGATGGTTCCTAAACCAATGGTGAGCATTCTGATGTGGGAATTTGAGGGAGACACAGACAGCAGGAACACCATGTAGTGGCTGACAATAATATTGGAATGGTGTGTCTCCATGACAATGTTTAGGACTCCTGGAATACCAGAAGCTGGAATAGGCAAGGAAGGATCCTACCCTTGAGCTGCCAGGGATTCATAGTCTTGTGGGAATTCTGACATCAGACTTTTGACTTCCCAAAATGAGAGAATAATTTCTACTGTTTTAAGACTTACCATTTGTACTGGTTTGCTATAGCAACCCGGGAAAACTTGTATGGTGTGTAAAAAGAAAATTAAAATACTCTAAAAGTGGTATTTTAAATGAGTGGTAAAGAATGAATTTTATTTATTGAATAAATAGGAATTAGGGCAACAGGTTTATCTATTTGGTAAGTAAAGTCAAACGCAAACATCATACCACAAATTAAAATACCAAGTGGATGAAATTTAAATGCAGAAACAGAAAAATACAAAACAAACCACCAATACAAGAAAAATCAAACAATTACCAGGTCAAAATATAACCATTTGTTTTAATAACGGGGATAGGTATTCTACCCTGAAATTCAGAAGCCAGGTGTGCTTATTTAAAAATAAAAATTTATGTGTAGATTTAATGCAAAGCATAAAATCAATGTTTAAAAAGCTGTATAAAATATTTAGGAGACTGACAGCAAATGTGAGGTTACTGTCCAGAATATAGTCAGAAAATGTACAAACCAACAGGAAATGAGTCATCCAAAAGATCACGCTAAACATAAAACATGAAGGCCAACAGTATATGGATACTTAGTGTAATAATCAAATGAGACGTGAACTAAAGTGAGAAAGTATTAACTATTTAGAGTGGCCAATAAGGCTGTGTTCTGTTAACACTCCAGTGTGGGACAGGAAATGGTCAATAGGCACTACCATACGTTGAAACTTTAAACAATAGTTTTGGAAGGCATTTAGTAATGGCTATTGAAATTTAAGCTGGAGGGGTGGGGCGGAAGAGGGTGGGTGGGTGGTGGAACACCCTCACAGAGGCAAAGGGGAGAGAGAAGTGGGAAGCTTGTGGACGAGTAACTGGAAAGTGGGATATCATTTGAGATGTAAACAAATGAAATGATTAATAAAAAAATAAAATTTAAATGTTCACATTTCCTAGCTCAATATAACCTTTTATGTAGTCTACTGAAATATAAGTTTATAAAAAATTGGTGGAAATTATATTAAATATAAGATACACAAAGAATAGACTAGCATGAAACCATTGTAAAAAGATGCAATCATTTAAAAAGAGATACATTTATGTATGTTATGAAAAGATGCTCAAGACATGTCAATGAGAAAAATCACGTTGCACAATTACTGTCATATGTATAGAATAATAATATTACAGTTGAGCTGTTGATAATAGATAGCTATCCGGGGCAGGGGGCCTGGGAACAACTGACTAATTCATTTATACATATTTAATGAGTACTTAATGTGTGCCAAGTTCTAGGTGCTGGATATTCAATATTGAACAACAATTTAAAAGGGGAGAAAATGGTCACTATCCACTTTGTGTGTTAAACATTTCTTTAAAGTCTGACTTAAAGATGTCCATACATACAAATGAGTACATCCATATACACATACTCACCTCCACAGCCACACCTCCACACACATGCACAGAAGTAGAGTGTATGTAACCCAGGCTGGCCTGGAACTTATTTTAATCCAGGCTGGTGGCAAATAGGTGTTTCTATTGTCTCAGTTTCCTGAGGGCTGGGATCACAGGCCCATGTTACCAGATTCAGCTTTGTAATTCTTCTAAAATCAATCTTAAACCGTTTTTAGAAAGGTCCCTAGCATATTTTGGTAAAATTAATGTGAACTCCTTATATTGTAAAATGATTGCTTTGCTTAGTTTACAATTATAATTTTATAGTATCTGACTTGTCTCTGTCCTTTGTGACACAATAGTTCACTTACAGTTTGTGGATTAATCTCCTCCTCTCCCATAGGTTCATCCATAATTTGCTGTCCATTCTGTGAAAAGCACAGCAAGTAGAAAGTTACCAAAAGAGATTTTACATCAAAATTATATGAAGACAGAGCAAAAGAAAATAACCCAACAAAACTATCCCCCATCATCTAGAATATGTCCACCCCTCCAGGGCTTCAGTGAAGTAGAACCACCGGCTAAGAATACAGGTACAACTTTGCAACAAGTTTTGTTTCAAGAGTTCACAGGTGATTTAATTATTCGAAATACCTGAGCATTTTTCCGTGGAACTAATAAATAGTGATTGCCTTTCCCGGTGAGCTCTTATGCGTCATAGGTAAGTGTATTACAAATGGTCTTAGTTAAGCCTCACCAAACATCATTTATAATACTTGGTACAGCAAAACACATTCGAAACTCCAATTCCATTAATAATTAATCAGGAACTGATTAATTATTGTAGAGAAAGCTAAGCTCAATCTCTACATCAAAATAAGTTCCAGATGGACTAAACATTCAAATGTCAAAAAAGGTAAGCATTAGAATCTGGGTGAGTACTAGCTACAAGCTAAGAGTAGAATCAAAAGAAAAAAGTGACATTTGCATCTATAAGTTATTCTGTCAGACACAAAGGATAACAAAAGACAAACTGATTACAAAAAACTAAAGCAACATGACAAAGAGTAGGTATCCTTGATACATAAAGATCTTTGTTTTACAAACCTGTAAGAAAAAACGATGAACCTCAACAGAAATGAGCAATAAGGGAAAAAAGAATTCAGCCTTAGTGCCACTCATAGAAATGCATTTAACCCAAGATACCTTTGCCTTCCAAATCAGTAATAGCTTACAAAAAGACTGAAAATAACACTCAGTGGGCATAGGGAAAAGCAATCTGGGTTTACTGGTGGAGAAAGTATAAATCAGCATAATCTCTCAGGAAGACAATTTGAGTCTGTATTAAAAACAAACATCACACATAAAATGTTAAAGTTTCCCATCCAGTCTACTTCTGTTAAAATAGACAAGTATACAAAGATGTATATACAAGATGCTCACCATAATTTTTTCCAAAAAGAACTCCAAATTGGAAACCTAAATTCCTAACAATAGAGAACTAGTTAAATATAGTTTGATGCATCCATATAATGGAATACTATGTGGTCATTAACATGATGATAAGGATGTAAATTTATTGACATGGAAAGACAGTCACATATAATAAGTGAAAAAGCAGTTTACAAAACAATATGGATTATAACAAACCCATTTTAAACAAATATATACATCAAGACATGTATATATTTGCATGGGAAAACACTCTGAAAAAATATACATTAAAATGTTAACAGTGGCTATCTCTGAATGGCAGAATTTCAGATGTCTTCAACTTTTGCTTATTTGAACTTTGTAATGTATCTATAGTATTTATAGTAAATATGTATTATCTGTGTAATTAAAAAATAAAACCAGTAGGGAGTGATGACCCATGCCTACAGTTCCAGAACCTGGGATCTTGAGGGAGGAGGTCTGTAAATTTGAGGCCAGCCTGAGCTATATAGCAAGCTCACGTCTCAAAGAAAAAAAATAAACTTAAAATGATAGAATCCAGGAATATAAAGGGTCTTCTTTTATTCCCCCAGTGAATAAAGGCCCTCTAACTCGCTGTTGATTCAACAAATAAACAAGGATCTAAGGTAGCAATTTTTAGAGCTTATAAACTGGAAAGCAATAAAAGGCAGTCAGTCCCCAATAGCACATAAGGCAGATTCTCTGAATGTGAATTCCTGTCTATGATCTAGGTGCTGACCTGGAGATAAATGTAAACATGTTTTTCATCCTAACAGGTCTACTAACTAAAACAAAGGGCACCTACATTCCTTGGTTACAGGTTGTCTATATAATAACACAAAGGGTAAAGTTGGTGCCAGAATGCAGGAAAATGGAGGGAGCTGCATGTAAATAAAATCTTAATTTCCTGAGTTACTTTCAGAAGCTACAATATCCACAATTCTGTGGTAAGAGCATCTAAACTATCTCCAAGACACACTTTTCTTGTAAAAGGTATAACTTTTATTTAACCGACTACTGATTGTTTTTATTACAATCCAGGGACTCCGAGAAAGTCTAAAACTAGTTCTTAAGAACTCTGAGTTAGAGTCAAGTACGTAGATTCAAATTCCTATTCTCATACCACTAATGGTGAAGCCTTGGACAAGTTATTTAAACCACATAAGGTTTATTTTCTGTACATGGAAAGTGACAATTTAGAGAGTATTATTCGAGGTTTGTGAAGATGAAAGATAAAGTGCATGAAAACCTAAGCTGAGTATTTGGCATTCCATAAACATCCAGCATTTGTTATTTTTATTATGTCTAGGTGTAATCATATCATCTGTGGCAGGCCAACCTGCTAAGTTTCCCGTATTTGCTCTTAGTGAATGCTATCATCTAGTCACTGTTTTGACCCTTCTCTATTACTTGGATTTTAGAACTCTAGGTCTAATTGGAGGCACACTTACATTTTCCATGGGATAGAATTTCAGACAACCCAACTCCTTGTAAGCTTTGATGCATGCAAAATCCATCACAACTTTGAAATTACTTCTAAAACAAACTGGTACAATAGGGACAGCACTGAACTTGGAATTTGTAAAGACCTGGCGCTTATAAGCCTTATGATTTGGAGAAATTGGACTTATACTGTACCTATCATTTTCTCTGTTCAAATGGGGATTATTTGTCCTGTCTATTAAAAAGGCTATTAGTCCACTCACAATTTGGATCATTCTTAAGAAAGCACTCTATTAACTAACCATAGAATGGAAAGTAGTATCAAGACAAAAGGTTTTATAAGGATAAAATGATACAACATGAAGTTCTTTTGATAATCAGTAAGAGACCTCAAAAATCTTGCTTCAACTACATTTAATTTACTTAAATTCTTTATACCCTGTTTTTATCTATGTCCAAATTCTATCAGGACAAAGAAGAATATAGGCTCATCAGGTAGCCCACTATTAGACTGTCTTGGAAAAATACTGCTAGACATAATTCATCACTGTACAGTAATTTTTCTTCAGTCATGAATTTGAATTAAGATTACTAATAAATGAAGATTAATTTGCCTTTAGAATACCTGCAAAGTCATAGGAAATAAATCTACATCCATGCTTATAAAGTGCCCAAGTCTTATCTTTTTTCAGATAACTCAAGTTTCTTCACATATTTAAGACAGAGGAGACTTGAGATCCCATTTTCTGAGCATATCCTTGATTCATCTTAAAGAGTAGTATATTAAGACATATGCAATATTGTAACTCTGGTTTTTAAAAATGCAGAAATAAGGGCATATCACCTCCCTTGTCCTAAATAATAAACTTTCATTGATGCTGTTCACATTTGCCATATTTTAGGTATGCCTCAAAACATATTGTTGACACATGATAAGTTCCTGTTTACTCAGTCCTTGTCTTTTTTAAGATTTATTTTATTTTTAGTTATCTGCATGTCTGTGGGTGGGTATGTGAAGGTGTATGCAGGTGCCAATGGAGGGTATATGTGTTGTACTCCCTGGATTTATAGACAGTTGTGAACGACCTAACATAGGTGTTGGGAACTGAATGTGGGTCTGCAAGAAAAACTCCTCAAACTATTGACCTAGTTCTCTAGTCTTACCATTTATTTCAATTGGTTTTGGTGGTAGTGGGGGAATTATATATGCCATAGTGTGTGTATGAAAGTCAGAGACAACCCGGAAGAGTTGGGTTCTCTTCAACCATGTGAGTCCCTGAGATTAACCTAAGGTGATCAAGCTTCTCAGCAGCTACTTTTACTTGAAGAACCATGTAGTGCCCACCTCCAGTTTTTATTTACAGTACAACTTATTATGTGCCAACAGCCTATCTTTTCATCTTGAACCTGTTATTACTTATGCCCAAAGAAAAAGCTTTATATTTTGATTAATCCTTTTCCACCTATAATTCATTGCTACAGTTTCATAAACTGGAATAAAAAAAAAACCTGTAAACCACTTCACTATTTTCAACTTCATGTCACTCACAATTTTGATGATGTATTATCTTCTCTGAGCTATTTAGCTAATTAACACTGAAAATAAACATTTTAAGATATGATTGAAGTGAAACATGATCTCAATGGTATCCTACTGTTTTGTGTTGAGGAATAATCCACTTCTTTCTGAATTTAGAAAAGATTTAATCTTGAACTTCATTATTAGAGAAGGAAAATATGAAAGGCATTATTACCCTATATACCAACTTTACAAACCTGCTTTTCTACTAAAAAAAGAAAATGTTTGTTTCAATGAACCTTTGGTATTGTTCAACAAAACAAGAATTCAAACATCATTAGAAATGAATGTTACTTTTGCAGTTAAGAAGTTTATTTCCCCTTTGAAAACTGGTCCTTGGTTATCACTTGAGACTAGGATAAACAGATGACCAGTATGACTCAATGACTTTCTATAGTTCCTAAAGGTAGCAGGGTGGATCTACTAAATGAGAAAATATAGTTCTGTAATTTTAAGACAAATACAAAGGTGTGCACTGAAGGCAGTCAACACAACTTTTAAACCCTAGCCACTGCACACACTGGTACAGTTAACTGAGCTTCGGGTAAGTTAATTAAAACTTTAAGCTGCACTGTGTCCACTTGTAAGATGTATATAATGCCCATCTCACAGGATATTGTAATTAGAAGGCTCCATCACAGGATAGTAAATGGTACATTTTCTTTTTTGCTTCAAATGATTGGGAAATGTTTCCATTTCTGCAGATAACTTCTAAAGATGTTATGCTGTAAAGAACAGGAGAGATGCCTCTCTCCCTACTCACAGCAGTCAATTTCCTGCCAAGCTGGATAGAAGAAATCATTCATATGTGTGCTATTTTTCTGTACAATGTGGCTGAGGAGTAAGTATGGAAAAATAGTTTTAAAGTGAGGCAAATGTATTTATCCTCTCTCATCCTACCAAAATGCCTGCTAGCCAAAAAATAAAATAAAATAAACTATTGAGCTTGGCAGACTGTACATATGCAAATAGAATATGAAATACTGGAAAAGGTTAGGAAATGCTAATTGGGCTTTACTTTTTTACTTTGAAATGTGTAAAAAGTCACAAATTGGAATAACCCATAATACAGGGCTGATCAGAACAAATCAGATACTTGCTTCAGTTTCAGCCCAAGTTGTTTTCAAAACAACTTTGTATGTTATATCAGGGATCACTAAAGATCACCTTTGAGGTGTGATGTCAGGCAAGCCAGTCAGTAATTCTAAACTGAGAGTTTCAACACCTCTCTAGTATTCTCAACTATTTTAAAGAAGATGCTGACATGTTAGAAATAAAACTATTTTATTAATGAAAAATGTTTCACTCTTAGCAACCGAGTTACAGAGATTATTTTGCTGCAATGGAATGTTATATCATATATTCCCAGGGTGTTATCTCATATCTCTGGAAAAAAATTTAAAAAAAATTCCTGACTTTCTAACAGGAGATCATCTGGAAGAAGTGTATTAAGACTAAGAAATGATCTGTGACAAATGAAATTATGGCCTTTGTAGGCCATACCAACTACTTACACTCTCTTACCTAGAAATGAAATGCGCATAGGAACACTGGGAAAAAAGAGTTACTCATAGAGAATAACAGTCTGAAGAAATAGGAAAGGAAGAAGAAAGGGGCCTGAAGCCATAATATATTAATATGGAGAGCCAAGTTGCAGGAAGGAGCAAGGACCACACTTAAAAAAACAACCCAAAACCAACCCCCCTCACATTTCCACAAGAATATCTGCCTTCTAAACTCCCTGATCTCAGCAGTAGTTTTCCTGTTGAGAGTGTATGTAGAAGAAATTTTGGCATAAGGGTGCTGTGCATGAGGTAGTAGAAACCTCTTTCCAACTTTGGTCAAGATACCATTGTATTGTTCAGAATCCAAAGAAGCTTCTATGCAATCACATTGAAACAATAAGAAACAAGCATTTTATATTCTTAATAAGGAATGTATATAATCCTTACCAATGTGACAGGATTAAGAATCAGCTCCTCATTTATCCTAAGGAAATATCAGAGATGTGCATAAAGACTTATGTACAGTGATATTCATTACACTTTAAAATAGAAAACAATCTAAATGACCAACAGGGGACTGGTTAAATAAATCACAATACATCTATTCATATGTAGGAACACTAAGCAATGGTTAAAATCAGGGCCTAATAAAAGTGATGCAAAATATGCCTGCAATATATTACATTTAAAGGATATAAAACTGTAAGTATGATCCCAATTCTGTACCCTCCCTCCAAACATGGGAGCATGTAACTAGCAAAATATAGAACCTCATCAGCAGTTACCTGGGCCATAGAATTTTCTTCTTGGTACTGTCTTTTCAAAATTATATACATTTATTATGTATTTTTAAAGAGAAAAAACAATAAATGTAATTAGAAAAATCGGTTTATCTTCTAGTTACAGTGCTGTTCTGCCTGCTTTATTAGCTATCTTACTACCAAAAACTTGCTACTACTCAGGACTGTTCTATTTTCTAGACTAGGTAGGTATGACATTTGGCTGTATTCACACTTTTAAGTCTATAAGGGCCCTTTCATAAGTTTTTTATTTAGTTGTTCTTTTTTCCTTGGTCCTGTTGTTGTGGCCTCAGAAAATAAAGTTTAGGCCTAGATCCACCTCATGTTTTTTGAAGTGTACCCCTAAGGGAAATTCTGTTTATGATACAAGTTATGTTGGGAATAAAGAAATGAAAACACAGCAGCCAAAATTAAGTCTGTATTGTGAATAGCAAGTATCAGAACACACACTGCAGAAAACAAAATCCATGCCACAAAGGACAAACTTGAGTAAATGAAAAAAAAAAGAAAGAAAGAAAGAAAAGATTTAAAAACTATGGAAGACAGACAGAAATAATCTATGAATAACAAATGTTCCTAAGAAAAAAAACAGAGCAGATTAATTAATCAAAAGTATAAGAAAACTTTCCAGTTCTGAAAAAAATACCTGAGACTGCAGACTGAGAAGGTTCAACAGAGATCATCAACACCAAGACATGTCCTGGCAAATGTTTTTAAATTTCAAGGATAAAGATATAATCCTATAAGCATACAAGCAGAAAAATAGGTTATTTCAAAGGTACTAAAATCAAATTGACCTCAGATTTCTCCTCAAAATAAAATGCCAGAAGATGAAGAAGTAATGACCTCTAGAAAGTTAAAGGAAACAGTTAAGGTCTAAGGCTTTCATACCTCACCCTAGTTCTTCAAGCTCAAAGGTTGTATGAAATTATTCTTACATCTGTAACATCTTACAAAATGTCACCATCTTGGAAGCATCTTTTAAACACAAACTGTTCAAATGCACACTCTAGAAGATCACCAGGAAAATAAAGAGCTCAAGAATATGAGAAGTAACATCTATAGATACCAAGTTAATATCCAGGAATAACCGACTAATATAATTCCACTAAAGGAGAATGTGGATAAAATGAATATATTATTGCTATAAATATATGAACAATGTAAAAGAAAAAATATTTTATAGAGTTAAGATCTGCAACCTTGGAATAAGTTAACATGGACTCAAAAAATAGCAGGAGAAAAAATTAATTCTCCATCCTTCCCAAAAATGTATTTAACAACCATTATGTTTAGTTAGCATCTATTAAGTTTTTGAATTTTAAAAACCACACAATAATAAAATAGGTATTTATTACAGTCCAAATCACTAAAGAAGGTACTATGTGGCAGATAAACACATGATAGTCCTTTATGCTGGCATCATAATTGAAACCTAAGTATATAAGATAAGTATAATAGTATTTCACAGTTGAAGAAAAATAGCTTGGCAAGTAAGTTAGTGAATAGCAGAAACAGGACTAAAACAAGGGTCTTTTCAGCTCAATAGTCTTTTTTCTACCTTTCACAATTTTCTCAAAAACATTTCATATAGAAGAAGAAAAAACCTCAAGGAAATAACACAAAATGACAACAACTGTTTTAAAGGTGATGTAAAATACTTCGTGTCCAATTAAAACAACATGACTAAGTATTTGATACTATTGGAGTCTTTTTATTTGAACTGCTAGAGGCAAAATCCAGGACCTCACACAGGCTAGACAAATATTCCACAACTAGGCTGTATCTGTAGACTTCTTACTTTTTATGTGGAGTCAGGGTCTCACTAAGTCCAAGCCTGGACTTGCACCCATTCTACAGCTTAGGCAAACTTTATACTTGCAAGCCTCTTTGGCCGCAGCCTCCTATGTGGTTTGAACCATCAGTCCCAGACCCAGAATTATTTTAAAGTGTCATAATGATATGACAGCAAGTATTTAATTTTTTAAGAAATATGATGCAAATACTTATATTGGAGTTGACTTATCTAGATTAGCTTCAAAATAATTCACTAGAGAGGTGATTAGGAAGTATGTAAAGTAGTTTGTGGGCGGGGAATCAAATAATAAAATAACATGTCATGAGTTGGTCAGTTTTGAGGTTGTATTCTTAGAAAATTGTGCTTGACCATGCTACTTACACTGTACTCTGTGTGAAATGCTTTTCACCAAAACTTTTAGTAGCCTTACATTTTGTAAGAAGGAAAAAAACATTATTTACTGTCAAAGAAAAGAGGTAAGTGTAGAAAACCATATAGAAAAAGAATGCATGCAGCTAACTTTTTACAGTTCCAGGAACTGAATCCAGGCCATCATACATGTTAGGTAAGTGTTCTAATACTGAACTACATCATCTCCAAACCCATCTTTGTACAATTAATACATACTTTTTAAAAATAAAACTGGAAGCAGGTGTTTGTAGCATTAATACTAAACATAAAATCTAAGATGGAGAACTTTGAAGGAGATCACAAAGGTCACTTGGACTGAAGATCCCAGTACTGAATGTACACTAGTAAGGGTTGCTATTATTTACTGAGCTCCTGCCCACTAGGCAAATACTACTAAGTATTCTTATCTCTGATGCTTCTAAAAACTCCTAGAGACATTATCAACAATTTACAAATAGAAAAAAAAATAAGCCAAGATGAACTTGCCAATATTTTTAAGTATAGTCTCAGCAAAATGCCTAGCACATAGTACATGCTCAATAACAGATGAAAGTATCTAATATCATGTCAAAGGATAAAAGTAGGGCCCACATTTAGACTCAAATCTAAACTTAACCCTTCTGTTTTTTTAATCACACAAAATATGTTAATAATACCCCATTATTAAAAGCAAGAGTGCAGATGTATAATTCCTTCTGTGTATGTTTCTTTCTTTTTTAGGTCTTAAATAATTAGCATGTGCTATTTTTAAACATAAAAATAATCAAATAGTAAATCTGTAAATGTACTGAACACTCAGTCACAGACTAAACAAAGCACAACACAAAAGCAGATGTACTAGGACTATAACATGAAATAAATGGGAACAGGGGAGTTATGAAAACTTTAACATATGAATATCAACTAACATAAAAATAAAATAAGGACAATATTGTGTTGTAAGTTATACTAGGATAGGTAAATACTACATTTTAGCATAAAACAATGTAAAAAGATTAAGGACTCTTTTAAATATTTATGAAAAAGTTATTAAAACTGTGTTCTAAGCCATAAAGCAAATATACAAATTTTCAATATTTTTATTTTTAAATATGTATATATAGGTATGTGTATATAAACTGGAGTATAAGTCGATTGTGAGCATGCTAACGATGGATTCTGGGAACTGAACTTGGGTCCTCTGGCCATATCTAGCCTCTAGCCTCTAAAATTATGTTTGTAAAGATATACTTATTTTATGTGTGTGTGGGCTCGCGAGTACACATGCCTCAGCATATGTATGGAGGTCAGAGGACAAACCATGGGAATTCAAGTTTTCCTTCCACCACATTAGACTCAGAGATCATACTCAGTTTGTTAGGCTTGGGCCATCTCAAGGCCCCTAATCCTAAAATTACCAAAAGCAGGAATCACATAGATAAATTACACTAGAAAAAAACCCTATAGCAATCACCCAGAAACTAATGTTCTTCTAAATAACCATTGGGTTAAGGAAATAAATAGTAGCAACTATCACATATTCCCTAGCTTTTAAATTATAGTGCTAGCCAATGTTACATATTCTACAATTTATTTCCAAACCACCTGGTATATTATGTATAGTAGAGATGAAGGAAGGTTGAGAGTGAGAGTATTTTAAGATCATAGCTATATTTGGTAAATAAAGTAACTGAATCAAAGTCAAAATGTAAAGGGCCCACTAAACAAACTTAGGCAGAAATGCTATTGTTACATATTTGTTAGAATTGATACCCGGGTATGCTTATTTATCTCTTTGCATAATATAAAATTTTATAATAAATTTGAGAAAACCAGAAGTTTTTTTTAACACAACATGTTCTGAAAATAATCACTTTGTAATCACATTATTCTAATAGCGTATGGTTCACTTTTCTAACATTTAATTGGTTGAATATATTTCAAATCATATTATCTCCTAAGAAGTGTTTCTATAATCTATTCTCAATAAGGTCATAAAAAAGATACCGTAAAACTAGACAAGGCAAGGAATCAAAAGTAAACATGATTTCCTGTCAAAATTATTTCTAAAAACTAGTGTGATCTTGGAAAAATCACTTGGTGGGGTACTTATCTACAATCCTCAGAGTTCTATGGAACGTTGGCCAGTTTAGATTTGAGAGTCTGCCATAGACTGTGGGGAAGCCCCTAAGGCTGAGATTCCCTCAGCTTGAAAATGTTATAATCCTTTGATTTTAAAAATTAAGTTTTGGATTAAGATGATTTAAGCCTTTGTAAGTTTTTGTTCTCATTTGAGGAAGTTAGCAATTCTGTGCTTACAGCTATCTTACATTTCTTTTTGTTGTTGTTGTTTTATATTTCTAACTGTGACTCTTTCAGCTGTATCCAGAACAGTTTATCTGCATCCATCAGTGATGCATTTGCTCCCTAGTGTAAAGATAATTCTCAACAATGCATGGAACAGATGTTGTCACCTAAAAGGAAAATAACAAAAATACAATTTTCTTTATAGATGAAAGACTCTAATTTGATTTTATAATTTCCATAATCCAATCTTACAGTATTTTACTAGTAAAGAAATTGGCATAGTGCTAACTTTTTAATAACTCCTATAAAGATTCCTAATTCTATTGCTGTCTCCCAAGGCCTATTTAATTTAAGAAACGGTATGTTTCCAATGACCACAATTACTTTTTTGTTAACATAAAGTAGGTAGAGTGTTTGCATAGCACTCGTGAAGCCCTGGATTCAATTTCTACGAACACAAACACAACATAAAATAAAATTATTTGAACTTCCTCCACACAGAAACAAAATCAGATTTTCAGAATCTCCATGGCTTAGTTTTTTTTTTTTTTTTTTTTTTTTTAAATCAAGCACCTTGGATGGCTCCTGTGATTGCACAACTCTGGAAAGTCAGTGTAGTAAAGGAGTATGGATTAAGATGTTTCAACACCTGGCTTGCCCTTTATTACAGGTGTCTTTAGATAACTAATTGATTAATGGGCTTCCCAAGCCAGGCTCAAATATTCAATTCACCAGTAGCTGTTGGTCGTAAACTCAACCATATGGGGTATTCAGTCAAATTTCAGCTTCTCTTTTTCCTGTTAGGGGAAATATTGTCATACAAGGAGCATTTAGA
Organism: Rhabdomys pumilio; assembly: GCA_030674055.1. Lineage (NCBI taxonomy): Eukaryota > Metazoa > Chordata > Mammalia > Rodentia > Muridae > Rhabdomys > Rhabdomys pumilio. The sequence continues at coordinate 93,248,591 of JANHMN010000005.1, read as the reverse complement.
AGAATTCGCTGTCCTTACTCTCCTCCCATTTTCAGAGTTAAAAATCTAAAATTATTGTATGTTTTGTTTGGGTTGACTAATTCAGAGATCTCTAGAGCAAGCATGATGATTTGTTTAGTCAGTTTCCAGAGGCTCAAGAAGCCTTCATATCCAAATGAGAAATATCAGCAATCCTCCCCCCACCCCCCCACCCCCGAGACAGGGTTTCTCTGTATAGCCCTGGCTGTCCTGGAACTCACTCTGTAGACCAGGCTGGCCTCAAACTCAGAAATCCGCCTGCCTCTGTCTCCCAAGTGCTGGGATGAAAGGCGTGCGCCACCACTGCTGGGCTGAAATACCAGCAACCTTGCTTCAAAGGTCAAACCTTTATTTTGGTGTGATTGTGGCGAAACCACCTGGACCTGTATTTTCACATTTATTTTATGATCATCAGTTTTCTTTGTTCTAAATATTTTCATAGAATCAGTTTATTTTGTAGTTTTATCCAAAAAGTGCTACCCCCCTTTCCAGATTTTTTTCAAACAATGAATTTAAATTGCTTTTTAAAAAGTGACCTGTTTTCCTGTTTAGATTTCAGGTAAGATGCTGAAGGCCGGAGGTCTTCCTCCGTATTTGAGTTTTTTAAATTGACAGGTGCTGCGTTTGTATCTGCTATTTAGAGTTCATACTTGAAAAGGATTCTCTGCTTTGTCACACCGATCACTATGTTTGCTCCTTTGCAATACCACAGTATTTCATTACTGAAAGTATATAGGACATCTTAAAAATCAGGTGATTACTTTGACTTTCTTTTCCAGCTTCCTTCCTTCCTCCATTTTTCTTATTTGAGACAGTCTCACTACGTAGACCAAGCTGGCCTTAAACTCAAAGAGACCCACCTGCCTCTGCCTCTCCAGTGCTGAGATTAAAGGCATCTGCCACCATGCTGGGGCATTCCACTTTTATTTAAATGCTTTAGTTCTTTTAACTATCTACTTAATTTATAAGATAAACTTGTGCTAAGATTTTAGTTGAACTGGGAGAAATTAACATCTCTACTATGTTGTCTTCTAATCTGTGACCATACCTATTCTCCACTTTAAACACTCTTAGGAACTTTCTATTTTCAGCACAAATACTACATATAAGTGATACTATAATTTCCAGTTTCTATGAATTTGTTACACATGCACACATTTATATACATAATTCAGTATTGTAGGCTACCCTTGTATTTTACAACCTTGTTGGAATAATTTATTTCAAATGTTTCACCAGAGAATAATATGTGCCTACAAACAGGGGCAGTCTTATTTCCCATTTTTTTAAGAAAAAAAATCTATTATTGTGTGTGGGGGCTAACCATGGACAGCATAACAGAGTTCAGAGGACAATTCTGGCAGTAGTTTTCTCCATCTTGTGTTTGAGGTAAGGTTTCTTTTCCTGTTTCTGACATGCTGAGTATGTTAGGCTAGCCCTCCAGTGAGTTTGTTTCCACCTCCCACCTTGGCATATGAATTCTAGGATTACACGCATGGGTTTGGGGGCTCAAACTCCAACAGTGAGGCTTTCACAGCGAATGCTTTTTACCTGCAGAGCTAGCTCACCAGTTCTTACTTCTCCCTGTAAAGTTTACATGCCTCTTACCTCCTTTGTCTATTATGCTGGCAAGATCTAAGACTATGCTAAACATTAGTTTTGAGAGTGAACATCTCTGCCATATCCCTGGATTGTAAAGACAAAGCACTGACTTTCGTTTATTTTTGTAATTACATGTCAATTATGGGGCTTTTTTATTTCTTTATCAAGCTGAAAATGTTCCCTTCTCAGTTTGCTGAGTTTTCATCCTAAAATGTTTAATTTAGTGTTTGTATTTCTACATCAAAATGTGATTTTTCTTTATTTTTAAAAATGTTTGGGCTATTATCAGTTTAAACTTTTCAGTACTGAAATGTTTCTATTTCTGGAATCATACCCAGTTGGTTATTGTACTTGAGTATTGTTGGGTTTGAGGCTAATAATTTTTTATCGAGGATTCTGAATCTATGATTTTATGGAACATTGGTTTGGCATTTCTGTATCGCCTTTGAGTCTCAGTATCTAACAAGTCTCATATGAAGTGATCTTCTCCCTCTATTTCTTGGGAGAAGTTGTAGAATTTGTTGCTTCTTTATTCTTGATGTTCCAAGATTTCTTCTTTTACCATTTTCTTCCTGTTTTGAAGGAACTCCTTTAGCCAATTCTTTGAGGGTCTGATACTGACAAAACTCTTAAGTTATACTATACCTGAAAATACTATAATTTTACCCACATTCCTAAAAAATATTCTCTCTGGGTTTAGAATTCTAGGGTAACAGTTGTTCGGAGTTTAGAAAATGCTGCACTTTCCTAGAGTCTGATGATAAATCCCTGGCACATACATCACTCCTATAGGTAGTAGCACAGTTCTCAAAAACTGCTTTAAAGATTTTAATTTTCCCCTTGCTTTTGAATTGCTACAAGTTATACATGAGACTTACTTACTGAATCAATTTAAGTGTACGGTTCAGCAGTGCTATGTGGTGTTCATATTGCTGTGCAACCAATCTTGCAAAATTGAAATTCCATACCCATTTACCAGTAACTCCTTATTTATAAAAGTTTGATTTTGATGACTCAGAGAATGGATTACTTTGGGCTTGTCTTGTGTAAATAAAGACTCTGGAATCTGGAGGACTGTACCTTTTCTCTGACTGGGGTAAATTTCAACTATTAAATTTCTTTAGGTGGCTCTCCTTTCTGGGACTCTGAAAACATGAATTTTAAGTCTTTTTAAATGTCCTGTTCATTTCCCCCAGGTTATATTTTGTCTTCAGACTGTTTTTTTTTTTTGAGGCAGAATCTTGCAATGTACTGTAGGCTAGCCTAGAACTCACAGCAATCCTTCTGCCTCAGCCTCTCAAGTGCTGAGATTATAGGTGTATGTCATCACACCCAGCTAGATCAGTTATTTCTCTTGTTTTATCTTCAATATTATGCTTTTCCATGATCTCTACTCTTTTATTGATTTTATATTCAGTTTATTTCACCTATATTTTTCAGTTCTAAAATTTCCATTTGGCTCTCTTTTATGTCTCCCGACCAGAAAATTTTAACATCTAAATCATCATTACTGGTGTCTGCTGACTTTTCACATGGTTTTTTTTTTTTTTTTTCATATTTCATAGGTCTTGGTGCAATTTTTAACTGTATGGCAAGCATTTTACATTTTAGCTGGTTCCTATTTAATGTACTTAGGCAGGCATTCCCTTGTTGAGGTGTAGTGTGAGGGCAGGATGAGTATGTATGTTCTCTGGACACTACGAAGATTACCGAAGCGATTGTGGAACAGTGTCTCAAATGCTTGTTGCCGATGTATTCAACTATATGCTTGGTTTCAGGGGGGGAGGTAGAAGTTCAGTGTGAAGTATCCCTGCCTTACACACTTTAAGTCTTATTTTGGGTTTTTGGTATAGGCTCAACTTACTGCTGACAATACATTGAGAAGAACACAACTTCCTTTTAAGGACAGAATAGAGAGAATCCAGCTCCTTAACAATCTGCAAGTCACCCAGCAGAGGGAACCAAAGCACTGCCCATTATTCTGTAAGTCAAATGGGCAATTAGGACCTAGTTTTTTTTGCCAACACCCTTGGGCTGAAGGGGGCAAACCACTGCCACTTGTTTCTTGAAGGGAGAATAAGATATTCCTATCAGCATTTGGATAGATTAGAACAAGAACTGCCAAGAAGCTTTAACCTTACTGAGCTACCATTTCCCTGTTTAGTTAAAGAGAATTGAGTTTTCTTTGAGCATCTTTTTTGTGTGTAGTGCATCTTGTCTGTGCTATATGGTAATCAGTAAGAAAGGCCACAGACCTCATTACTTGCATTTCTTTTAGATTCCAAGGTCCTCAGGCAATCTGCCTTCCCTTTCCACTGCTCCAGTGTTCCTGGTCTTATTTGTTGAGTTTCAGTTGGAAGGGAAATCCTGGGAGGTGTAGGGCTCCTCCATCTTGGCAGAACCAGAGGTTTCTTCCAAGTGATATTTATATTGAAAATGGCATTTGTTTTCTAGTTTGCACATCATCATTAAAATTGTACTATGGAAAGTTGTTACATTATAACAGATTATAATTTTCCTCTAAATATCCAATTACATCTGTTTCTATTCCTGGCCAAACTTAGCTTGTTTTATGCTATTTTGGCTGTCTGTCCAGACAATTAAGTATTTTCAGACTATAATAATCCAAATGAAAGACTTCTACTTAATTCATTATCACCTAGTACTATATTTCACACTAAAAGGAGCCACAAGGAAAAGAATATTTTAAAACTAATTTGCACGGTCTTCTTTTTATTGATCTAAGACATATCTTATTTTTAACTTGCCTATAATATTTCTCTTTTAAGCAACTTCCTTTTACTGATACCAACACACACACTGTAATAGTTATTCCTCTTGAATGATATCAATTGCTAGCAAGAACTTGAAGGAAAGAAGCTAAGTGAGGACAAAGGTAACAGAGATGAAGTCTTAAAAAGAATTCATTTAATATTCTGATTTAACTTCAGAGATTTTTTTATATTTATTGTTCTTATTATCAAGGATTCCTGTACTTTTGCTTAAGAATCTATTGAGTTTCTAAGACCAAGGGGAGTATTTACCGCCCCCATCCTCAAGTACTGTCTGTAGCTTTCTATAACCAATCTATAGCTCCATGCTGTGTTCCTCAAGGAACTCTGCTCCTGCTCAGATAAGGCATACTAGGTAATGAGGCATCCTAAAGCATCTTCATAGGACTTAGGCCTTTACGAATCCAACTGAAAAAACCACTGTTCTAGGGTAAGTTTTGTATTTATTATATCTAAAATGAAATTGAGAGCACAAACATATATGGTACTTTCTTTTTCTCTAGGGGAAACAACACCAACATTTAAACTCCCAAATCAGTAACAAGCAGACAAATTAGGACAAAAAGCAAATGGAGCTATCCCTAATATCATTAGTTACTAGGAAAATGCAAATCATACCAATGAGATACTTTAATAAGTACAGAGAGTTTCTGTAAAGAAATGTAACACATGTTAGAGAGAATGTGAAGAAATATTACTAAGGACAATGGAAAATGGTGCAAAAGAGTTGGAAAATAATTTGGTTAAGTCCTCAAAAAAGTTGAACAGTTGTAAATCAGTAACTCCACAACTTTACTTCTTGATACATAAGATAACCGAAAACAGACATTCACACAAAACCTTTACTCAAACATTCAAAATATCATCATTAATAATAATCAAAAAGTAGACATTTGAACTAAATCAATTTCCATCAGTTAGTTGGTGAGTAAATAAAATGCAGTGTACTCACACAATGTGGGGAAAAATGAACACTGATGAACATTCTACACAAATGAACATTCTATACAACATGGATGAGCCCTGAAAATACCATGGTAAGTAAAGACAACACACACACAAAGGCCACATATTATAGGATTCCATTAATATGAAATGTCCAGAATAGGTAACTCTAGAAATGAGGCTACTGGTTTCAAGTGAGTATGGGGAAAATGTGATAGCTAATGAGTAGGACCTTTCTTTTTGGAGTAAGGGCAATGTTCTGTAATCAGACAGTGAGTGGTAATGGATAAGACAATATTGTGACTATAGTAAAAACAAGTCACTGACTCTGTTGGTTAGTTTTTGTCAACTAGATACAAACCAAGTCACCTGGGCAGAGAGGACCTCAATTGAGGAGTTGTTTCTATCAGATTGGTCCGTGGGCATGTCTGTGAGTGTATTTTCTTGATAAATGACTCATGTGGGAGTGTCCAGCCCACTGTAGGTGGAGCTGCCCTGTAGGTGGTCCTGGGTTGTATAAGCAAACAAGATGAGCAAACCATGGGGGGCACGTCAGTAAGCAGTGTTCCTCTATCATCTCTGCTTCAGTTCTTACCTGAGTTCCTATCTAGACTTCTCTCAATGACCAGGACTTCCCTCAATTATCAGAATATGTAAGCCAAATAAATCCTTTCTTCCCCACGGTGGTTGTGGTCAATGTCTTATGACAGCAACAGAAAGCAAACTAGGACACATATTTTATAAAGGTAAATCTTGTGGTCTATAATTTCTATCTCAATTCAAAATTAAGGCCATTTCACTTGTTTAAAAGTCTAATGAAAGACTTAACTTTAATTTTTTCTTATACTACAGCAACATAACTTTTTTCATTTTTTTAAAAAATTTATTTTTAGTTAAAGCAGATACTACTTCCTGGCACTTTAAAAGAGTATCTAATAAACTCCCTTCCCCACTGAAAGTAGAAGTCAAATATCAACAGGTAATGATTCACTTAAAAACTGCAACTAACAGGCCACATTTACTCAAATAGATACCTACCTAGGGGCTTCTGTAAGGAGAGCTGTTAAGGAATGTTTAGCTAGCCTCCTTCTTCCCCACTTAAATACAAGACACTTTGTTTCATTGGTAACATAGCTGTTTAGAAATCTCAAAGCATTTTCCCATATACTATGAAATACTTTTACTCTGGACAGTTTTAAAAAGCTGTATATGCAAAGAAGGATTAATTTTTACTGATTTTCCTAAGTACACTATTATTATGTAGTCTCTATTATGAACAACATTCCTAGTTCATGCCAGGATCACGTCCTCCATTGGGCCCCTCTGTGAGAAGACTTTACATACACGAAAAGGTGCCAGTCTTTCTAGGTCATTAACCTCCTTAGATTCTCACAGATACAGCTACTTATGCAAACCACCTGGATACTTTCTGCAGTGCAGATGATTTCATCTAGATGGAATCACCCATCTGAATTGTTCTCAATTCAAGCAGGCAAACTTAGGGGAAAGTCAACACAATTTGCAAATCTGTGAGATTTGAAACAGTGCCCTGATTTACTAGCTGTGCAATCTCATGGGCAGTTTACTTCCCCTGGGCTTCATTTCGCCCAGCTTTTAAGGGAAGAATAATTATATACCTCATTCTAGTTAATATACACTGAGTACCTAATCAAATGGGCACTGAGTAAATTTGAGTGTTCACATTTACCTAGGAGAGAAAGAGTAATGACCTTGACATATTCCACACTATTTGATTATAGGTAATAATGTTCCAAAGTTGCTTCTTTACACAAAGGACTGGTTGAATTTTCCAAATTTACAAACTAAAGGCAAGCTGATTTTATTATTCTGACAGAGAGAACAAAGTTAAAATTAACAACAAAAAAAGAGAAAAATAGTTGAATTTTTACATAGTGGCTCTTTAAATTTCTCCATTTAAGACAGTCTGGAAATAATGATTTTTTAAATTATATATATGTTGTGAATATAAAAATGAATTTTAATGAAATGGAATGTTCTGAAAAGGTCTCAGTTTGTGGGTATGTATGTGTGTTTGTATTTGAGGCAGAGTTTCTATGTGTAATCTTGGCTGTCCTGGAACTATGTGCCCAGGCTGTCCTTGAACTCACAGAGATCTTCCTGCCTCCACCTTCCTAGTGCTGGGATTAAAGGTATGCACCACAACACCTGGCTATTTTCTTACATAGAGTAGGGCTAAATCGTTCTTAGCTAAATAATTCAATGCTAAATTAAAATTCACAAGTTTCTAGTTCCACAAACACTTGAGCCCACTTTCAGTTTTAAGTGGCACAACATTTGAAGTTACCACACAGCATTTTTTTCATTCAACAACATAGAATATAATTATGTAGTTTTCTGCCCTATTTCTACTGTTTTGTACTTCTGTCCACAAGCTCAGTCCACAAGAGGAAGCTTATAATTGCAACAATTTGGTAGCTAAATATTCTCATTGCTTCAACAGGAAATGCCACCAGAACTACTGAAGAGCAGAATCATGAGTTGTGAGCATAAATCACTTAAGGAGGCTTAGATAAAAATCATCAATATAGGAAATGGTTAGTTGTGAAAAACATGTATCAAATATATTTTTATTTAGAAAAATACCTTAGCCTCTTCATTTCAAAATACTAATATGTAGAAAAATGGAAAACTGGATACTGAACTAGAAAGAAAAGGGGGTTCTATTTGTACAAATCTTAGAACCTATGAGTGTACTGGTCTCTATAGTAGACAATGAACACAGGGGACTATTCCAACTAAAAACTTAGGGCTGGGATGTATCTTAGTGATAGGGCAATTTCCTAGCATATGGCCTGTGTTCCATCCCCAGAATGTTCTTCCGTCACAGGAGACTGTATTTCATGTGCATATCAACCCACCATTAGTACTGCATTTAACAGTGCTGAGCTACAAGATTTAACCTCATAAAATAATTTATTTTTATTGAAACTGGGTGAGGCAGGTTGCAAGTGTATGTAGATGCTCACAGAAGCCAGAAGAGGGCGACATATCCCCTGGAGTTGGAGTTACAGGTGGTTGGTAAAATTCCCCAAGGAACACAGGTGCTAGATACTAAAGTCCAGTCCTCTGGAAGAGCAGCAGGCACTCTTAACTGCTCAGCCATGTCCCTTTCAGTTTATAAAAAAGAATTTATTTGTGTGTGTGTCTTTGTGTTCAATGTGAATGTGTGCATGTACAAGGTGTAAAGAGCGTGGGTATGAATGGGTCAAAGTGTATACAGGGAGATCAGAGGACAATCTCTGAAAGTCCTTCCCTTCTACCTTGAGACTGGCTCTGTGTTGGTTTTCCTCTGCATAAGCCAGACCATCTGGTCCTGGAGTTTCAGGGATTTCTCCCTATCTCTGCCTTCCATCTCCCAGTAGGATTGTTAGAATTATAAATGCTTATGCCACAAATCTGTCTTTTGTATGGGTTCTGCAAATTCAAGCTCAGGTCTTCATGTTATATGTCAACTGCTTTTATCTGTGTTGTTCGGCAGCTGAGATGAAGTCTCATATTGCCCAGGCTGACCTCAAACTTGATATATGTAGTTCAGGATGACCTTGAACTACTCATGCTCAGGCCTCCATCTGGCATGCACTAGTGTTACATGTATGTACCACCATGCCCAGCTAACTTCTTTTTAAAAGTAAATCTTCATTACTTTACAGTGTTTTCAATATGAAAAAAAGTCACCTCTGTTAGCAAATGAGTAGAAATATGTAACATTTTAATTGTGAGGATCTTACTCTAAGTTTTATAAGATTTCTAGAACAAAGATTTCTTCCTAATCACTGCATGTAAGATGCAGCAGTTCAATTTATTAGTGCCAAAATGGTCTTTTGCTTTAAGCTATCATTTGATACCTGCTTCTAACACATATCTTATGACTGAACTAAAGTTTCCTATATCAAGCTTTGTGAACCAAAGGATTAGAGCTAAGTGCACAGAAATCTAGATGGCCAGCTCAGATTTAAAGATCTTGGCATATAAGATGATACAAAAATCAATTTATATGGTCAACAAAACATAATCAACACTTAAAGTAAGAGACTGTATTAGCTGAGATGAAGAAATTCTCTTTAACTTACTTTGGCTATAACACCACTACTATAGCAGAGAAGGACGAAGAAATCTAAAAGTGCTTTGGATTGACCTTTAAGTATAGAATAATTAATATTTGGAAAGCCAGCAAAATCTCCTGAGAACAAAACTAGACTCATGTGGGGAGATAAGCTAGCTTTCTACTTTACAGCTGCTTGGTCATTCATTCACATTCTACTTCCTAGCTGACATCTTTTAGAGAAGGCAATAAATGATTGAGCCATTTTGTTATGGTATACCAAAACATAAATTATCATTTACTCTTAGGTAATATGTCCAGTAAATACCCGATCTTCTATGTATGCCTACACCAACCCTCAGTTCATGTATGTTTCCAGATAACTATGACTTATCTAAAGATGATGTCAAGTTGCAGTATCAAAAGATGAATATCTCTGGCCTACATGATGGGCAGAGCCTAACAAAAGTGTGAAGATGTCCTTTTACATTATTTGGTGAATTTAAAAAAGAAAACCAAAATATTCCTATGTTAAAAATGGCTCCATCTAAATATTATTAACCTTAATTTTCTACCTTCTGGTAGTTAGCTGCAAGCTAGAAGCAGTTAATTTTTAAAAGGAGAATGTGAGGTGGCAGGGAGATTGACAGAATAAAATGGCATATGATAAACAAAACAAAACACACTTTAGAAAAAAAAAGTTGAGCATGGCAGTGTGCATCTATAACCTAAATACTTGGAAAGCTGCAGCAAGAGGAGCAGCAGTTCTAGGCCAGCCTAGTCACACAGCAAATTTGAGGCCAGCCTGGACTACATTGAGAAATTATCTGAAAAACAAAAATGAAAAAAATTATAAATTATAAATAACTGACAATATAGGGGGTTATTTAGTAAAAGCTTGATATTAAAAAAACTATATAATGAATCAAAAGTTGAATTAATAATTTTAATTTTAAAATATTTTATTAAAAATGATGTTGTTTTAAACATTTATTGATTTTCTGTTGGTGGGGAAGGAAGCACAAGCATGTCATAGTGTATATGTGCCACAGCACACACACGTGTGAAGATCAGAGGACAATTTATGTCAGCCGGTTGTACCTTTCTGTATGTGGGTCCCAGGATAGAACTCAGGTCATCGGGCTTGGTGAGTAAGCATCTTCACCAACTGAGACACCTTGTTGGCCTTAGGTTATACTAAAATTTTACTTCACTATTGAGTTGGAAATTTATTGTACAACTTAGATTTTAATTAAAAATAAAATGAAATTTTTGTTGACAAAGCCAAAAGCTTCAGAACAGTCAATTAAAATTAGGAGTTCTTTTCTGGGCAATACTGAATCAAGTTACAAGCAAGTGTTTGAGATTCCAATAGGTGGTTCATGAAAACAGGGTTCTGACATCAAGTCTCAAATACTGCTTTTGTTTTGTTCAAATCCTGTTGTTTGTTTTATAAGGACAGGTCCTCACTATATACCCCTGACTCCTATACTATTTTTTGTCTTGTTTTTTTTTTCTGTAGTTTCACTGTGTACATCATCTTATAAGTTCTCATAAATTATGCAATAAAGATATTCCACATTTTTACAATTACTAATATAATGTGCTCTTTTTTGGGGAGAGGGGTTGATTGCCGGGTCATATATCCTTTAATAACAACTCTAGAACTTTTGGACATTTTTAAAATAGTGTCTCTCTAAAGTCTTCTCTGTAAAGTACTCTATTGTATTCAAAGTTTTAAAAATATCAACGCCACACAACAGACAAAATCCAAAGAGTTACATTTCTAGACACAAAATCCCATTTATTCATGGCCTATTCAATAACCAAAATAAATGTACTTACAGTAATGGGGAGATGTGTTATATTAATTTCCCTAAAAGTAAAATGAACAAGAACTGATTACTCCTAAATTATGAGGAGATATATATACTTTGTGTTGTTATACTTTAAAAATTAAAATTGTATTTGTTGATGCTATATATTGACCTTAGCCATTTCTGTACAGGCAATCCTGTATTTCACTGATCATAAGATACCATCATGTGTAAAGTGTATTATCATTTTATATATCTCTAAGGAAAAAACTAGCATGCTAATTCATGACATACCTTCTGATTAGAATAATTTTAAGATGTGAACACACTTAAAAAACATCCTTTTCCTAACATGTCCCTCATGACACTCTTTGTTGGTTTTTATCCTTTAAAGATAATATTTGGCAAGAACAATACGAAAAGAACAAGTCTGAAGAAATTTGTTTATCTTACCCTTAAATTCAGATATTACAATGATTCTGTTTTAAAGAAGCAAAAAAATTTTTTTACCTGTTTTACTTAAATCTGGAAAAAATATCCAAGACAGCTCTTTGTGTGATACATTTATAAGTATTATTTAATAAATACAAGTCATAGATTACATAATTATTTTACATGCATTATAATTTCACTTAATTCTTATCACAACTCTAAAGTCAGTATTTTTGTACTTAATTTGAAGACTGAAGAACAGACACAGTAAATAACCTTGATGTGGTTAGAAAGTTAAGAGGCAAGGCCAAGACTGAAAACACAGGTCTTTATAATAAGCTCCAAAGTTTTTTGTTTTGTTTTTTTAACATTTTGTCATGAAGCAAATGATGCGACAAAGTTCCTTCTAAATTTCAAGGTGAGAAAGCTGAAATTCTTAACTGTAAATACTAACTAGTGAATTCACTTACATACACCAAATACCCTAAATGATTACTACATGTTACATGAGCATATTTTCTTCTGAACTTGTTTTATAATATGTGTATTATGTAGTTTTTTTGTTGACTGTACTTATTTTGTTGAATTTTGACACATTTTACTTAGCAAGTATTGTTCATATTTTTCCTTTGTGTTTATGCTTTTTGGTATTAAACTGATAAATCAGACTATCTAACAGCTGATCTTTGTTTTAGATTCATGATACAAGTCACTGTATTAAACTGAAACAATACACTGGTGGGAGCAAGAATGTATGAATATATTAATACTAGGTATTAAAATGTAATCACTTATTTTTCCCATGATTCAGAGAATGGGATTTAAATATATACATACACACACACACACACACACACACACACACACACACACACACACATCCACCTCTCTATTTTAAAGCTTAAAAATTTATTTATTTTTCATTTAAACATATTAACAATTGAACACTATTATACTTAGGCATCATTACAGACACAACAAAATGTCATTACCCTTTATTACAATATGCACCACTGGGCTTAAAGCATCCAATCTTCGATGAGTGAATTAGGCCACTCTGATGATCCTACATCATTTACCTGCCTGCCATTACACATGTTCTTAAACATGAAGGGTAGAGCAAATCTTGTTAATTGTGACGATATCATGAAGTTTTTACTAGATGGTAATTAAGGAAAAACTTTACAAACAATTCTGCAATTCAGTATTCTAGATAAATACTTTGCTACACTCCTGTTTATTTAACAAGTTACCAAATCAAGTCCTTGGGTTCAGGACTACACATCTAAATGTCATTTTTCTTATGTGAAATCAGGATATATTTACTGTGAGTTCCAGAAATGTAATAAAAGACCAAGTGTGCCTATAGTTGCTTCTTTGAATAAATATTTTAACCCCTTTATCTTAAGGATCAAAGTAACATGGGAAGTTTCACATTTTGGGTACTCTACAAATACAGGATCTGGCTGCCAAATAAAGCAGGTTTCTAGATTTTCAAAAACTCCTGTCCTATATCAGAATCACTGAAAACGATGAAGTATTCAGTAGTGTGTCACAGTTACTTGACAGTTAACATGAAATAGTACTTGTCTTTGCCTTAGATCTTCACTTGGGTAAAATTAAAAAACAAAAGAAAACCAACAACCCTGCAATGTGGTGAAAATGAAACAGGAAGCAGAAAAGAACCTAATAAAACACGTGTTCAAAGTCAATTGTCATAGATGAATAAAACATTTTCCCAACAGATGAAACTTAAGAATCCTATATAATACATATTAAAAACACTGTAGAAACTCTATGCTATATTGCACTAAGAATTACTGTATAATTTTTTGAGGTTAAAATGGTTCCATGTTCACTAAAGATGATCTACAATACAAAGTTCTTGGTTTTTGCTATCAAATACAGTAGTTTTCAGTGCCTGTTAGGTACCTGTTATTTAAAGGAAGTCAGATGGCTATTTCTATGCAACATAGTGTACAGAAACATTGTTTATACTATATACAATACATTGCACTGTGACCATTTTAAAGAGCAAAAATATCCTTCATTTTATGACTTTGTACACTGTTTCTATTCAGATTAGCATTTATTCAAATTCCACTGCTGTAATTAAGAAAAACCATATACTTTAAGTTAGACTTATCATCTTGTGACATTTGTCACTGGCAGCAGTGGCAATGGATTTGCAGAAGAACCATAATTCCTTGATATCTACCCCTTAAATAGTTAAGTATCAAAAAAAGGTACCTGCAACTTTTAAGTAATCCATTAAAGGTTTCCGAAGTCATTTAATTATCTAGGAAGTGATTTTGATTTTTTTAAACTTCTAAAACCTTCACTTTGCTTACAACAGTACTTCATTATCCTAAATTTGCCTTAACCATTTGGCCTAGTTCTAGCCTATCATGCTATGACCCACGTTTGAGTTCAACCACAAGGGTTTTTTTTTGTTGTGAACCCCATAAGACTTGTGTGAGGTATTAAAGCAGGAAGGCTGGTGTGAAGGAATAAGAAACTGTGTTTTTAGAGGCACTCAGGTCTTCTAAAAGTATTCATATTTCAATGAGGAATTAAAATGATAAGAACAGAGATAAGAGTCATAAGCACCCTATTCCCTACCTTCACGATTCATTTAGCCGACATTTGTTGAGTTCATAATATGTATGTGCCAGGCATTGTGTTAACTGCTGAGGATTCAGAGAAATAAGAGTGTTTATTTTCAAGAGCTTAGTCTAACTAGCAATGAGACCATAAATGCAATCCTATACAGACCAACCCTAAAATCTTTTAGCATGGAGAGAAAATTTCTGATGTATTTGCTCAAGTAAATATTTCTTTAGAAACCCTGATGTTTCTCTGGTAAAATATAATTATTCCCTGATGTGAATCTACTGATGAGAAGATGGCATAATAATGGCTATCAATATTAGCCTTTTTTATGAAAACTCTCAACTCTTCTCTCTTTGGTTTCAGTATTGGAAAATCATATTAGAAGTAATTTATTTGAAATACCTTAACAACAAAAGGAAACAGAGTATCTAAAGGCAATTTGTTGAATTCCACTTTTAATAAATCTAAGCAACTCTTGGCTCTGACATACCTTATTGCCAGAATAGTAAGAAAATTTTTAGAAACTAAAATTTGTGGAATCTTATCCATCAGGCTTTGGAAAACATGACACTAATACACACATGTGTGCATGCACATACATACTATATATATATATATGTATATATATATATATATATACACATTTATATATATATGTATATATATTGCATCAATATATATTAAGGCTCTGCCAAATCAGATCATATATTTACTTATAAAAATGACATGATCTCTAATTATTAGCATGTCTACGCTTTGACTCTTTCCACAAATGATCTGAATAACCTATCCTAACATAAAGCAAAACATACAATTTGTATCTACCTGGCTTCAAATTATGGCCCTGCCATTTACTATTTATAATCTTTGTGTTCTTTACAACTGAATTTAGTTTCCTAATCTGTAACAATGAGGACCACAATCCTCCCTGCTGGGTTAAGGGAGGATCAAATGAAACAGCATCTTTAACATAGGACTATTGGATATAGCAGATGCTAAATAAGTAAGCCTGTACTTTATCTAAATGCATACTATACAGAATAAAGGATAAAGTAGAATTTTAAATGATTTCTCCCTACATATTGACATATGCCAAGAAAAAATATGGATTAACAATTAAACAACCAAAGGAACAAACTATTCAAAGGCAATTTGTTGAGGTATAGCTTTAATAAATCAGTTTCATATATCAGTGGATTCATTTTGAATCATAATTATTATTGTGTATATTTAAAAAGCAGACGCATAGTTAGGCATGAAGACACATGCCTTTAATTCTAGTTCTTGGGAGGCAGAGGCAGGTGGATCTCTTGTGAGACCAAGGCCAGCCTGGTCTACATAGTGAGTTCCAGAAGAGCCTGGGCTGTTGCAGAAGACTAAGGAAAAAAACTAAAATAAAAAGCAGATTATAAACAAATACAATTTCTTCGACAGGTTTAGCAATTTTATCCACCTTTATAGCTGTATTTTCAAATACATTTTTAAAGGAATAAATGAAGAGGCTCCCTTGCTATACTGTTTTTCCACACTACCCATTCAAATGATTGTTAAGCATTCTAAGTTTAACTTTATTAGTAACGATTTATCGTATCATATTGGCTCTGAATTCAAATAAAATTCTTATATTCTGCTAGTCTTAAAAACACGATTTCCTTTTTTACACCAGCCTTTCCTTTAAAAAAAAAAGTAACACATACCCATGTCTTTGCTATTTTAGAACAGCATTATTCAGTAGTAAATTATTAAGCATTAACTCATAAGCTTTATTACAACTCTTCCTGCATTTAAGAACAAGTAAATATTTTTATATGGTAGTGGAGGTGACTGAGGAGAAAAAAATTGAAAAACGATCTGAATGGATTCCTCCATCCCCCCCCTTTCCCCTCCCAGAGAATGTCAGTGTCCCGCATCTCACACCAAACTGAGCCGAGTTTTACTGACGTAACCAGTAACCCTACCCACCTCTCACACTGCGGAGGCCGATGGGGGCAGTGGCTGCCGCCAAGTACACCACTCATCAGAGCCTGCCCCATTCCACCCCCGCGTTTCAGTCATGCTTTCCAGAAATGGGGTCACTCGCTCAGTAACTATTATTACACACACCCAGCCTATCATTCTGTAATCCCCTAAAGTCCGATGTGAGGATAGAAGGCAGCGAAAAGTCAAGAAAGAAGAATCACAGACGCGCCACCATCAGGAACTGATTTTCCACTCTGGAGACGAGCGCTGATACCCTGGAATGGATCTTGTCTGCCTTATTTTCTTAGATCTCCAGTTGATTCTGGGACAGGGGCGGCTGCGAAAAGCTCAGTGCTGGGATGTGTCCTCGGAAATTCTGTTTTGCCTTGTTTGGGTATACTGTTTGGGTTTCTGACACTGGGGTGGGTATCTCAGGGACGATCACCAGATCCCGGGAGAGGAAAATCAGATAACCCTTTTACGGCGTCCGCTCATCTCCTTGAATTTCACTTGCTCACATCCATGGACAGGAAGCAAAAGTTATACTGGGGTCTTCCAACTCAGTGACCTCAAAACCTGGGAGCAGGGGACCTAAGGCAGTCCGTTTTTCTTTTGCAGCAGCAGCAGCAGAGAGCGCTGCGGCAGATTGACCTGGGGGGGGTCCCTCAGTCCTGTACCCCTTACTCAAAACCCTCACGGCTCGCCACCCTGCCCCGTGTGAGCCCATATCCCTGCAGCAACCCCCTCCCAAGGCCAGACTCAAGTCTTTGGCTCCCGGTGAACCGAACCCAAAGTCGCTAAGATTCCAGAGAAGCCCCCTAGAGCCGGCAGGGCCAAACTTCCCAACTCCCCGCCGCCGGCTCCTGCTTCGCCTCCTGCTTTCCCCCACGCAAAGTTGATTAAAACAGGCTCTTTGCAAAGCCTCTCAGCGCCCACTCCAAACCTTCCACGCGCCGCCACACCGGCAGCCTCCCCTCCTCGCCCCCAAAGCAGGGAGAGGTGAGGGTGCGGGAAGGAGGAATAGACAAGATCGGCAAAGCCCAACGACCCAAAGCAGAATCCCGCACTGGGAACAAAATGCAAGCTGGAGAAGGTGGTCTAAGGGGCAGCTCCGGGAAGAGAGCGAGCGCCGGCGGGGGCGTGGGGAAGGGGTGCGCCTGCCCTGCCGCACGGCTGCACTCACCTCAGCGCTGTCGGAAGGGCTCTCCACAGCCATCTTCTGCCACGGGTCCGCCAGCTGCGCCAGCGGCATCTTCCCCCCCTCCCCGGCCCGCCGCCGCCTTCACCGCCTCCTCCCTCCCCACCCGCCCCACAGCCGGCCCGGCTCCTCCGCCACTCGAGCCCAAGGCAGAGTCGAGAAGCAGCAGCAGGGCAGCCGCGCGGCTCCCGAGAGCAAGCTCGACGCCGACACTGACCACCTGAACGCCCAGCGCCTGGCCACAGCAGCCCGCACTCGGAGCGAGAGCCTTGCGCCGCCGCCAGGCACCAGGGCTCGCCCCTTTCTTCCTCTCCTCCTTCCGCCGCCCGGACTACGGCTCCGCCCCCCACCTCCCCTCCCCGCCGGTTCCCGCGCCCGATCCCAGCAGAACAGCGACGGCAGCGCGCTCCCCGACTTCCGCTCACAACATGGCGTCTAAGCGATACCTGTCTCTCAGAGCGAGGCTGGGCGGCCGCCACCACCACCGCGCGCACCCAGGGGCGGGGTTAATGCTGGACACGCCCCCTGGCCAACACGATCGGCTCCGCCCCCTTCCCACCCCCACCCCTTCCTCCTCCTCCTCCCCCTCCCCCTCCCTCCCCCAGCCTCAGTTTCTGGGCCTCGCCTACTTTCAGGAAGGGCGAGCTCAAAAGATTTGGGGGCGTTGGCGGGAGATGGGATGGGGGGAGAGAAATGGGCTACGAGGGGAGGACGGGAGGCTGGAGTCTTTAACTGCCACGAGTCCTAGCAGCTTGGAGACTAGTTGAGAATAGGAGAGCAGAGGGGTTCGTGCTCGGCTGGAGAAGCTAGGCAGGGCGCTGGGGGCGCAGTCCCGTGTTAGCAGCTCCGGGCGGAGGCAGGAGGTGTCTTTTCGGCCTTTCTCCTCCAGGGGTGCGCGTGGGCGCGCCTAGGCTATGGGAACATCCTTTCCTGGCCCAAGACTCTCCTTCTTCAGGGTCACAAGCTGGGTATTCACCTGACCCCTTTCCTCCCGCTTGGACGGGGACTCAAAAGGCTTCCATTACCGGGAGCTAGCCACATGTAGGTTCGGCTCGCAATTTGATTCAGAGCTTTTCAAGTTGACTCTAGTGTTCAATGTTTAGTACTTTGGAAAATTTTCGTCCCACCCTACCCCCGCCCTAATATCCCTTCCCAAGTGCATAAAGCCCTGGAGTTTCGGCCCAGACTGTCACACCCCTCCCTTGCTACCTAAATCTTAAGAGAAAACAGAGGTTTCTTAAGGTTGCCCTTCTTGGCAGAGATTAAAGAGTTAGTAAAAATATCTTCTAGGCAGGAGCGCGGGGTTTCTGCTCCTCCGTTGACTTTAAATAAAAGATTAGATTTTTTTTTTTAAATCAAGCTGGTCGTAGGCGGAGGAGAAAGGGAGGGGAGGTTGTGACTCCTCCTCCTGCCCAAGAAGAGGAAGCCCTAGGTTAAGGGAACCCAATCCTCAGTCGGCCACGGAGCCACAGAATTCTAAGAGTTTGAGAATTAATGCCTGGGCGCTCTGAGTGGATTCCGGGAAGGTTCAATCCTGGGTTCTCGAGCCTGCTGCTTAGACGCGCTGAGTATGTCTGGGATGTGTAAAAGTCGCTGGGCTGAGTGGAAAGCTACTGCAGCCCCTGGCTAACCGCCCTGCATCGGAAAGAAA
This sequence comes from Rhabdomys pumilio, assembly GCA_030674055.1. Classification (NCBI taxonomy): domain Eukaryota; kingdom Metazoa; phylum Chordata; class Mammalia; order Rodentia; family Muridae; genus Rhabdomys; species Rhabdomys pumilio. The sequence continues at coordinate 93,229,480 of JANHMN010000005.1, read as the reverse complement.
CACACACACACACACACACACACACACGCGCACGCACACACACACACACACACACACACACGCACACGCGCGCGCGAAAATCTCCGGCCAGCTCGTCTCCCCAGTCCCCCAGTCCCTGAGGCCTGGAGGGAGGCATCTCTAGCCTCCCACGCTTGGCTACCACAGCGCGTCCCCCCGCTGCGCTCTCCCCAAATGCCTTTTAACAGTTTCCTTTAATCATCCCAGGATCCAGACACCTGGAGTGTCCCCGCCTCCCTCCCTTCGGCAGGTGTGTGAATGACCTTACAAACCCCCACCTTGCTGGCCAGGTCTGTGCTGGCTGTGCAAGGTTTCCTGCCTGGTCCGACAGAGACAGGTGTTGGGCTCTTTTTGCTGCCATCTGCAGTGTGCCCCTCCAGGCCTGGGAGCCTCATCTGATGAAAGCTCCAACTGTTTAGGGAGGGCAGCCGGAAATTCTTGCTGAGAGCCCACTCCCTCAGCCTTGAACTCAGGGACAGATCACGTTAAACAACAACTAGGCAGGCTCAGAATAAACTGGAGGAGAGAGGCACCTGGAGACGCTTGTCACCATATTTGATTCGGGTGCTGCAAGTACAACCAGGGCCCTAACTCCGGTTAGTTGGCTGCACTGTCTTGATGTAAAAAGAAAAAAGTGCTCACAGAAGTTTGACGATATGGAATTATGAATTATTTTGCGTTTATATGCAGAATGCCTAAGTTATGTACCCAAACACTCTCTGGCACTAATTACCCAATAGAAACCATATAAAATAAGCATTTTGAGTAAGCAATATGGTTTGTTTAGTGGGTAAAGAAGCTTGCTATTAAGCTTGATGGCCTGAGTTTTGATCCCCTGGACATGCTGGAAGGAGAGAACTGACTCCTAGAAGTTGTCATGTGATCTCCGAAGCCGGGTGCACATAGGCACACACATATATAACAAATAAATTAATGTCATTAAAAAATATAAAAGCAAAGCATGCTGTGTGCTGTCTTCAGAACCAACTTTTACTGGTTTCTGATTACCCTGAAAACACACCAGAGTAATTTAATTCAGTTTTATTTTTTGTAGTTCTCTGGATTGACCTTGGGAGTGTGCAAGCATTCTCCCACTGAGTTATATCCCCCTTCGTTCTGAGTCAAGCTCTCACTAAGTCCCCCAGTTAAGATTAAGTCTTGCATTTTTCCTGCCTAGAACTACCAAGTAGCTGGGGATTCCAGGCCAGTAGCATCAGACCCTGCCTGGAATAATTTTGAAAGCAAGGTTAACTGAAATTGTGGGATTGTCTAGTAAAAATGGGTTCAAACACCCCTACCACAGATGTCTTCTTGAACATAGGATCAACTTAAACTGGGAACTGATTTAGAAAAATACAATTCTTCTTTTCCCCTCCGAAAGGAAAGAAAATGATGGAGGAGTGTTTCCCCCGTTTATTTAATCAGATCTAAAAGTATTGCATTTGGATAATCCTCTTTGCTTGGGTAATTTAGGAAAAATCGACTAAGAGTACAGTATTTATCCCCGCTCCATCCCCTGCACACTTTTGTTTTTCAGTAGTGTAAATCCAGGAGGGGTACAGCATTACACAGTCTGTGTCTGATGGCAGTCATTAGCAGGAAGGTTGCTTCGAAATTTGGAATTTGGCATGAATCATGCCACTGTTACCATGGGCCCAGGTTCCCTTTCTCCAGATTGCTCTGTCTTTGTTCAGTTGGCCTCCAGGACTCAATATGTTGGTTTTGTTTTGTTTTGTTTTGTTTTGTTTTTTTGCTTGATATACACAAGTACATCTCTTGCCTGACTACATTTCAGTTTCATCTCAGGCATAAACACCTTCAATTTTAAGAAGAGCCAAAGTGCTCTCGGATTCTGGAGACCTCTTTTACAGTCAGCAAAATGGCATTTCATTGCAGCCTTCGAGACATGTTTGCCTTTTAGAAGTCCTGTTCCCAACAGGCACCAAGAGAGAGGGAACAGCAAGAGCGCAGGACTTCAAAACAGTAGCTGATGCTGTCCTGAGCAAGATTGTGTTACTTTTTCCTAACAAAGAACTTTTTCATCTTGCTATTCAAAAGAGTTGCCTCTTTTTTCCAAACCTGGTAAGATGGCAAACCACTAGCCTTATGTAGCTACTGAGCTATGCTAGTCCAAATTCAGATGTGTCACAACATCCAGTTTGGTTTACTAAACGAGTTCTGCGACAGAGAAATCCTGCCTCAAATAACCAACCAACCAACCAACCAAACAAACAAACAAACAAAGCACAACAACAACAAACCAAAGAAGTAAGCAAACAAACAAAACAAGATGAACTGGTGCACTGTGTCTTAAGAAAAGAATATGAACTATCTCATCAGTAATTTTGTATGGACTGTATATTGAGACAATAGTACAACTCTCTTGTGGTAAATGAAATTTCACTATATTGAGTTCACTTTTGATTTTGTTTGTGACAGAATCTCATCACCTACTCCAGGCTGGCCTCAAACTTCTGATCTACCTGCCTTTGTTTGGTGAGTACTGGGATTGCAGGTATGTGGTCACCCCCATGCCTGGCTTCTGATTTTACCTTTAAAAACGTATAAACTCATTCTTACATATGTCATTTCTGGCTAAGCTTCACACTATAGTTCTAAAGGACAGCACTGACCTAGAATTATCTTTTAACATTGAGCCTTTTATGAATGCCTCTAGGTCCTATAACCTTGAAGTCATAGCTTCAGATTCATTCTCTCTCTCTCTCTCTCTCTCTCTCTCTCTCTCTCTCTCTCTCTCTTCCCCCAACCAGTTCTGTGTAGAATCAGCAGAAAGGATTGATTACTTTATCGCCTAATCTCCCTACCCTATGTCTCCAGATCCAAAATACCGGAAAGTTATTACTTGAAGCAAAACAGCTGAGGAATTGACAAACCTGAGCAGAAAATCTAAACTAGGTTTCCAAGAAATGATTTTTGTTTGAGAAATGATTCTTAATGTATGACAGTACACCTCGCTTTAACCTCCTCTGCCCCCAACGATTTCCTGTTATAACTATAATCATCGTGTACAAGTTTAAATGGGCATTCATTTGACAAAATAACATTTGTCAAAGGAAGGAGTTACCTCAGTCTGGAAAAGTCACAACATGACTAGCTGTGGCTCATGGTGCAACTGCCACTCAGTCTCGGTTCCGTACTCATGGACCTGCCACTAGTATAGAAAACTCACAAAGCATGATCATTGTCAGGTCCAGGAAAAGGCTTTTCCTTTTATGTTATTTAAAGTATATGTGTTTTCATAAAAAGAAAAGGTGAACAAGTACTAGACACTTTCTTTTTACAGAAGGAATGATACAATTCAGGCTCGTATTGTGCATCAAATAAGACACGAGTTTAACAAAAAGCATGGTAGTGTATCTTTCATGTATACAATTTTTCTTTGAAACTTCTGAAACAAAAAAAATGTTATCAAGGCCAGGTGTGGTGTTATACACCCCTAGTTTCAGCATTCCAGAAGCAGAGGCTTCTGGATATTTTATTTGAGAAAATTCAGATATTCGGAAATGTAAGAATTTTCTCTTACATTCCTCTCCATATAGAAATTCAATAATGATGAAAAGTATTAATAAATTCTGTAAGGAACAAGGACAAAGCTATTCTACAATACAAATAGATGGAATGTTTCCTTTTAAAAAATTTATTTATTGGGGCTAGGGAGATGGCTCTGCGGTGAGGAGCACTGGTCCTGAGTTCAATTCCCAGCAATCACATGGTGTCTTATAACCATCTGTAATGGGATCTGATGCCGTCTTCTGGTGTGTCTGAAGACAGCGAAAGTATACTTACATAAACAAATAAATCTTTAATTTTTAAAATTTGTGTTCACATGTGTGATTGCAGGCATACATGTGTAGATGCCAGAGGACAACCTCAGCTGTCTGTGGCCCTTGCCTTCTACCTTGTTTGAGGCAGAGTCTCTTCTTTGTTCTTTACCATATGTGTGTGCCAGGCAAAGTGGCTTTTGAGTTTCCAGGGATTCTTCTGTATCTACCTGTGGAATGCTGGCAGCTTTGATATCAGTTTTTAGAAGTCAAACTCAGGTTCTCATGCTTGTGCTGTGAGTGCTTTATCTGCTGAGCCCTCTCTCTAGCCCAGGGAACAGCTTATTTCGAATTATTTCCAGGATGGTAGGAAGGGGTCATGATAAGAGTAGAAACAAACCCATACCTAAATTTCAGATTCGTTTATCTATCTAAGCTTCAACTTTATTGAAAACATTGGTATATGATAGTTGCTCAATGGGTATTTGCAAAATAAGCTTTGATTTCCTCATCTGGAATGGGAATAATAGTGTTCATCTCGGGATGGTTGGGAAGATTAAATGGGAATCATGTCTATTAAGCATGTCATTAGGAAGCCTTCAGTAAATGGAGCTTTTGTTACTCATTTCAGGAAGGTAGTATTCCTGAATACCTAATGGAACTCTTGAAAGTTATCTCTTTTCATTTGTTGAGTGAGCATCTTATTGTAGTACTGTCCACTTCTTTAGGGCACTCATATTGCTGGAAAAAAAAAAGGTACTGTGAGTAACTTCCTGTGGGATTCAAATAAAAGAGCATGTAGGGGAACCGGCTCTTCTGTGTTTCAAGCTACATGTGTTGAAATGCAAATGATTACAGGTCAGTTGCTTATAGGCTATGATCAAAATCTGTTTATAGAATGCTCAAAAGAAACTAACAAATGCTTGATTCAAAGTTAACAGTACCTGACTCATACTTATGGAGGGAACAGGAGTGGGAGCAGGGAGGGCAGTGGGAGGGGGGCAGGGAAATATGGAGTCTGCGTCAGATGTGCTTTAATGGTTTCTTCTTTTATTGGTTTCTAAAATGTTTAATCCTTGGAGGTGTCATTCTGTTTTGGAGTCGTTTGAAGGGAAAGAATTATGAGGCTTTGAGACTTGACAAGGAACTGAGAAGCCATTCTTGGAACATTAATAAGCTACTGTTCCCCTTCAGTTTTTGACTAGAGCAGAAAAGACCCTCGAAATGTTCTTGTCTATAAACACTAATTCATAAGAGGGAGATAATACATTCAAACTTCATTTTCAAACCAATATTAAAAACGACTGCTTTAACATTTAGCAAAAAAAAAAAAATATCACAGTATAATGTGTTCCTTCAGAGGCCAGCATTTCTGTTTTATAACTATCAATTTACTGTGCTTGGTTAGAACAGTGGTTCTCATTTTTTTCCAATTCACAAACCAGTCTGAAGCAAAACCTCAAGGACCACCGGTTTCTATTCATCGCCATTAATTAAAAAAAAAAAAAAAAAGGAAATTTAAAAAAGCAAAGCAAAGAAAAAGAAACACATAAGCATTGTGAAACTATGGTTTTAGAATGTGGCTGTTATTGTGGTTATTTTAAAGTTTGTGTTTGTTCTTTTGAATGTAAATTTGAGTTTGCAATTAGGAAGGTAACTTTAGAAAAAATTCTGGGCTTTTCTTTTTTTTTTCTTTTTAAAAAGAGATTTGGATTTTAACTCATCCCATAGCCAGCGCTCAATTGAAAGCAATACCATGGAATTAAATGGAATTCTACTCTGTGGCTACTTACCAAATCCCAAATATCTATGCTTCGGAAATCTGGGACTTCAGTCACAAAACTGTGTAAGTGAAGCAGTGTTAGATAAGATCTGTTGCTAGAAAAACTGATCGATTGAATTATGCAATTTGTGAATGGAGTACATTTTCACCAAGAAACCACATTGGTTATGATTTATTTAAACAGATAACTGGTAATAAAAAAAAAACCTTGGGGGTATAGATACACACACACACACAAAGCATTCTTTTAAAAACCTGAACATAACTTAAAATTGTTTACTAGATAAGGAGTGAATTCTATAAATAGCTTTATTTGAAAATGTAATTAACCCCACCTAATAAAATTGTGTATATTTAAATTGTTTGTCTTTTGCAAAATTTGTGAAATGCTATTTAGAAGAGCAGAAAATATTTTACTGTTTCCAAAGGACAATATAATATTTTGTTGATGACTGGAGATATTGGCCAATGGTAGAATGTTTTCCTTGGTTCCCTTCCCAATAAAATGTTAAAAAGAAAAAAAAAACCAGATATTTTGAAACCATAGTAATAAAAAACTTTCCTATAGGTCTTTAGACAACTGTTAAGGGTTGAATTTTGCTACCATATAGAATGATACTGAATTCCTAATTCCTACTACTTGAGAATGTGACCATACTTGGGAATGCTATCTTTCACAGGTGTAAAGAATTAGAGTGAGGCCATACTTTAATTGGGTGGGCCTCTAATCTAGTATAAACTGGTGTGCTTATAAGAAGATTGCTCTGAACAGAAGCACCGGGAGAATAATATGTAACAAAGTAAGACTGAAGTGGTGCCTCTGCCAACCAAGGAATGTCAAAGCACCAGCAGCTAAGGAGGGGCTAAGAAGAGTTTCCTATAGGTTTCAGAGGAAGTTAGACTCTGTGGGTTACCTTGCTCTCACAGCTCTAGCCTCTACATCTGTAAGACAGTCTCTTGTCCTCTCTCTTCTCTCCCTCTCAGTTTCCTTTTTCTTCTCTAGCCCCACCCATCCCCCACCCCAACACTGCTTCTGAAGGTTAGACCCTTGATAACTCTGGCCTGCCTTTCAAAACATTTCTCACTAGCTCTGATCTGTGGCCAAAGAATGCATTCTTAATGAAAAATCTCGTCTAATTCTTTAAAATCCACAATGTTTTTCATAAACCAAGATAAAAATCAAATATTTTCACATAGACAGGTCTTATAAAAAGGAGAAAAAAATACGTATTTGGGTTTGGAAATTCCACCAGATATTGTAAGTGTGGAAAATAGGATAGTTGATGTCAACCCTAGCCTGGAAAGGTGAAGGCCAGATGAAGGCATTGTTTACTCCTGTAAACAAGGACTACATTTTGGAGCCCTTTATCTGACAGTACTATATAAAGCTAGAGGAGTTAAAACCAATTTCCAATCCCACTTGTTAGATTGGTTTCCATTAGTTTCGGACATAGCAAAAAAAGGTTTCTTTTGGTTTTCCATTTCTTTTCCTACCTTCCAATTAGAGATGATGTATAAAGTATAGTCTTTCAATATTTTATTTTTGTGACAAAAATATGCTATACAATATTTACCACCTTAATCATTTTTAAGTGCACAGTTCAATAGTCTTAAGTAACTCACACCTTTGCAAAATCTGTAGAACATTGTTTTTTGTTTGTTTGTTATTTGCCTTACGGATCTTGAAACTCTATGCCCAGCAAACAACTCCCCATTTTCCCCCCTCACCTCAGGCCTTGGTTGCTATTGTGGTACTTTCTGTCTCTGAGATTTTGTCTACTGTAGATACCTATGTAACTGGACAAATTTGCCTTTTCTTTTGTGATTGGTTTATTTCACTTAGCACCATACCCTCAAGATTCATCTATGTTGCAGTGTGTGACAGATTTTCCTTCTTTTAAGGTTGAATAACATTCCGTTGGCACATTGTAAGATTTCTCTCTCTCTCCCCCTCCCTCCCTCCCTCCCCCCTCTCTCTATTTCTCTCTCTGTCTCTCTGTCTCTGTCTCTGTCTCTGTTTCTCTCTCTCTCTCTCTCTCTCTCTCTCTCTCTCACACACACACACACACACACTCACACACACTCACACACTCACACACAGGATTTCTTCCCCTAATTTTTTACACAGAGCTCTTAAAACTCTTGTAATTTTGTGAGTGGTAATAAGGTGACTCTGGTGGGCTCTGAATATGATTAGAAGCTTGGAGCTTTCATCCTTGCCATGCTCCAGGGAGAAGAGAGGGACTGGAGATTGAGTTAATAACTAATCATGCCTATATGATGAAGCAGCCATTAAATTTTCCTAAGCTGTGGGGTTTGGAGTGTTTCCAGACTGGTGAACACATCCATGTGCCAGGAGGGTAGTGCATTCAAACTTCACAGGGCTATAGGCTCTTGCAGTCGAGGCCTCTCTGGATCTTTTCTGGTTCTTTTGAGAATTCCATACATGCATGCAATTTACTTTGATAATATTCACCCCCTACTCCTCCCTCTGACTCCTCCCATATACATCTCTACCTCCTTCTGACTTTGTGTCTTTTTTTAAAACAAGCTACTTGTTCCAATTTGTGTGGCCCATATACTCATGGGTCTGGGGCCATCCACTGGAACACGGTCGACCTACCAGGAGCCATAACCTTAAAGAAAATGAACTCTCTTTCCCCCAGAAGCCATCAACTGTCAATAGCTCCCCACTTAGGAGGAAGGGATTTAACAGAAATGTCCCACTTGTGGTTGAACATTCTATAGACGCTTACTCTCTGCACATTGTCTAGTTGTGATTTGTAATATTGTTTATAATAAACAGACTGTTTTATTTATCCATTCATCATTGGAAAATGGGTTGCTTCTTTTGGTTATCATAAATAATGTTTTATGGACATGAGTATGCAAATCTCAGTTATATCCTTGATTATATGTTAGATTATAAATCACACACTAAACTCTTATCCTTATGCTGTGTAACAGTCTTCTCTGAGATTAAAACATTTCATCCTGCAGGGGAGATCCTTAAGCAAGGAGGTAACCGACTATAAAATAGTTTCAAGAACTCCCTGAAACTAACCAGATTCACTAGGCCCCTCCCTGCTAGAGTAAACAGTAAAAAAACAAGCTTCAAAGAAGACTCTCAAAGGAAGAAAGCTGCAAGGAAATCTCTGAGAACAGCCCAGCTGCCTGGAAGAAGCAAAATCCATTGAAGCTGCCTGAAAGATGTTGAAACCAGAGTCACTTGGAAAGGACACTCTCCAATCTGCAGGTGCTCCAGGTTCCCAGCTTTTCTGAGCTGTCACCCATGCTGAGATGGGCTTTGATGATTCAGCTGTGTTTGAGTCATTTGTTTCTATAAGTAACCATTTACCCATATTCCTGTAAGTGACCCCAATACAACTCAGTGGTTTACCAAGTTGGACGTTTGGTGGTATCTGTACTTTGGTCTGTCGTAGGCCCTCTTTCTTGGGTGAGGAGACAAGTGTGTTTCATCTCCCCAGGAAAAGTTTTGTCACAAGACACCATGCTAGTTTGCAGTGTGACTTTTCATTTTCTCCCGTCAAGGTAGAGTTAATTTTCTGTTATTTAAACTGGGGACAACCTGACTGAGTACCTTTAGCCAATAGAATGTGATGGATGTACTGTGGTACTGGTTTCAAGCCTGAGCTGCAGCAATGTTACACACCTTTTGATTCCTTTCTTAGAATCCACATGAATACATTTAGGTCAGAAATATTTGGGGAAGAGCAGAGGAAGTAGATATAAGACATCTTAGATGAGGCTCAAAAAATGCAAGTGCCCAGCCAAGGTCTGGACAGTTAACTGCACACATATGAATGGACTTGAATCTACAGAAGAGCAGAATAAATGTATATCAAAGAGCTGAATTCAACCCAAATGTCCATTTTTATGAATTTTTAGGCCAAATAAATGGTTTCTGCTTTTTTTTTTTTTTAAAGATAGGATCTCACTACATAGTCCAAGTTAGCCCCAAACTTGAAATCTTCGTGTCTCTGCCAGGATTATAGGCATGTGCTGTGTCTTCTAGCTGGTTGTTCCTTTAAGCACATGGTAATTGTATTTGTTTCCTGCTAAGATACTCTGGCAAAAGCAGCTTAAGGGAAAAAAGGTTTATCCTGGCTCATAGTTCAAGGGTATGACCTATCAAGACAGGTAAGCAAGACCTTTGAAGAACCTGGTCACAGATAGCGGTAAGTACATACTTCTGCTCTGTTCATTTTTCTCCATGTTTGCAGTACAGGATTTCTTTCCCAGTGAATGGTCTCCCAGACAGTTAAGATGGGTCTTTCCATATTAAGTAAATATAATTAAATTAATACCTCACAGGCATGCCCAGAGATTCTAGATCTTGTTAAATTGACAACACTAAGCACTGGGCACCACAGTACTTGCTAACCATTGCCCACAAGTTATCTTTGAAATATCCACATTCTGCTTTGCAAATCTAATCTGATTTCCAAAGTCTTCAGTAATCCATATTGACTGGCTCTGGATTATTTTTCTTAGATTTCACTCTGACCTTTTGCACTATTCCATCTTGTATTTGGGACTCTATGTTGGACACTCTATCATACTGTCCATGAACATTATGTTACCATTTGAAATTCAATATTTCTCAACCTGAATTTCTCATCCTAAATCCAAGTTATGTTTTCCACAAAGTATATTTTTGCTAATTGATAGCTTCCTTGCTGTTCTTCTACCTCTGGCTTTTGTTTACTCAAATTCATCTCATCATGACTTAAATGATTCATTCTTCTAAGGTATGAAAGAATGGGTTGTCTCTTTAACTTTATACACTGGAAGTACATTTCCCTTTTGGATGTTTATTACAACATTTTCCCCATTGTTTATTATTTCTCTTGAGCATGGGTCATGTTTTCCTATTCAATTATCTACTGATAATGGTTTATATCCTACATATTGTAAATGGCATGCCTGGGGAGTCTGGATTAAGTTATGATTCTGCAAAGGACTTTTGGTGTCTTTTGTTTGTTTTTACAGGCAATGAACTGGGCTGAACTCAGATTCCAAACTGAGCATCAGCTGACCTTTTAGCCCAGATCTTTAAGCTTGAACTGGTTTTCTTGTTATGTCATGTACATATGTTTTCAGGGTCTACCAGAGATCTAGGCACAGTTAAAATACAGAATTTAAAGCACCTGGTATCTTAATATCTTCTTTAAGAGATTTCTACTTTTCTCTCTAAACTGATTTCTGGGTTTTCAGCAAATATTGCTAGTTATAGCTACCCTGTTTGGGGAAGACCATAACTTTTCTCTGAGCAAAAAGCTAATAAATTTAGAACTCAGAGAACTGGTGTTCTTCAGACGTTTACCCATTCACAGTTTTTGTTTGTTCTATGGCAATTTTACTAAGATGATGATGACGATGTTGATGCTGCTGCTGATGGTGGTGATGTTGATGATGATGATGATGATGATTTTGTTTGTTGAAGACAGGGCTTATCTGCATAGCCCTGGATTTCCTGGAACTGGCTCTGTAGGTTGGGCTGGCCTCAAACTCAGAGATCCATTTGCCTCTGCCTCCCTGGAATTAAATGTGTGTGCCACCAAAATTTTGTTTCATGTTTATAGTTATAAAGAAAATGGTGGCCATGTGTGAAACTCTTCGCAAGTTAAAAACCTTCCATGATTCTCCAGTAGAAATCTGAGGCTTCAATCTAGGATCTGTCTCTCCCTAAGGATTACTCATGCTCTCCTATTTATGTTAAGCTTGTCTTTAACTTAGTTTTTGTTCACTGTGTCCTGTATGGTTAGATGGTGTTTATATCACGGTCTAATGAAGTATTATTCATCTTTCAAGTACCCAAGCCTTGGTTCAAGCTTTATTGTACTACTGTAGCAATGTTTTCTCCCTATTTGTCTTATCCAAGTCCGTGGCTTTAAATAGTATTTATTATATGACAGTGTTTCATAAATCGGTATTCTCAAAAGCATTCTACTGATTCAATGAAATTTCTTTTTTTTTATTGTGTTGGCCGTTTTGGACGCAATACCATAATTCTTTGATCTGGATAAATGTGACAAGGCCTGGAGTCATAGACCAGGAAACTTAGTTCTTGGGAGGTGGAGGCAGTATTTTTTCGAGTCTTAAGGTTAGCTTGGCTTTGTCTCTAGAAACAAAACAACTGCAACCACCCCCCCCCAACAAGTTCACAAGCCTTAACAGTTAAACACCTACATCTATATACCAAACTCTTTACTAAATATTCTGTATGAGCGTCTCTCATTCATTCCTCACATCCTTTAAAGTGGGTGCTACTGTCACCCCACGGTCCAGACTTGGAACTTGTCGCAGGTGGGTCTGCACAGCCCATCAGCGTTAATTCCAGAAAGTGATCTCTGCAGGTGTCTCCCATGGCTGGGACAGGACAACCGTGGCCCTTTGTGCCTGAGTTTGGACAGAGAAGAGACTATTTAAATAGACATTCGGCCTGCTGCAGGATTCTATCTGTACCTGAGATGCCACCATGCTTTTACACTCAGCCTGTCAATGAAATTTCATTCAGAATTATTCACAGACATAGAAAACACCACCCTGATATTTGTATGGAATCACAAATAATTCTGAGTAGCCAAAACAATTCTAGGGAGAAAGAATAATGCTGGAGGTATCTCAAGACTTGATCTCAAATTATATTGCAGAGCCATAGTAACAAAACCAGCATGCAACTGGTGCAGGAACAAGCACTTATTAAACATAATAAAAAGCAAAAATAAATCCACATTGTCACAGCCACAAATTTTTGACAAAGGTGTTGTCATACAGCAATATCCTAAAAGCTGAAACATTCCATTTGGGCAAGAGGCTCTGTAGGACTCAGAAAATTCTAAAAGGAGACTCATTAAGATTCTAGAAGTAGCCGGGCAGTGGTGGCCCACGCCTTTAATCCCAGCACTTGGGAGGCAGAGGCAGGCAGATTTCTGAGTTTGAGACCAGCCTGGTCTACAGAGTGAGTTCCAGGACAGTCAGGGCTACACAGAGAAACCCTGTCTAGAAAAACCTAAAAAAATAAAAAATTCTAGAAGTAAACAACTCAAAAGTTTCAAGAATTTTCTAAAATTTACCTGAAGCACAGGAAACTTCTCTCCTCCAGTTTAAGTGAATAGTAAAGGCCACAAAAGAGGAGAGGCTCTTTGACCTATCAGGGTGACCTCAAGTAGTGTGGAGAACTCCAGGGTTCCAGTTTTTGTGAACTATCAACCTTGTGGGCATGAACGTCTGGTGATGAGGTTACATTTGAGTTATCCATGCTGCTATAAGTAACCCCTCACCTATATACCTTTATATTGTTTGAAATTTCATATAGGCATATAATATGTTTGGATTAAGTCCACCCCACATTCACACCTCTCTAATTCTTTATTCCCTCTACCAATATTCATTCCCAATTTCAGGGATTCTTTTTTTTTTTCATCCCACTGAATCCGCTTAGTACTCCCAATGTTTACATGGTGAAGGGTCATCAAAGAGAATGGGTAGTCTCTCAGGAGCAGCATTCCTGGAGAAAATCAGCTCTCCCAGTACCAGCAAACCATCAATTTCTATTAGCTCTTTAGCTAAGGGTGGGACTTCATGAACCCCTTCCCAATCCATGCTGGGATTGTGTCTAGCACAATCTTGCATAGCTCTTATGCATGCTGTCATAGCTTCTCTGAGTGCATGTGTGCAATAGCTCTGTCATGTCTGTAAAACATTGTTTCACTGCAGTCACCCACTATTTCTGGCTCTTGTAATCTTTCTGCCCCCTCACTCGTGAAGATTCCTGAGCTTTAGGAGGAAGAGCTGTGATCTAGTTGTCCCATTTAGTTCTGGCACTCTGTAGTCTCTTATTCTCTGCAAATCGGCCAGTTATGGGTCTCTGTGTTTTTATTGGTATCTACTGCAAAACAAAGCTTCTCTGTGAGGGTTTAAAGGTGAATTAATCTATGAGTTTGAAGAGAAGTAATTAGAGGTCAGTTTAATGCTACATCCATTTAGCAGAGTAGTAATAGTAGATTCTTCCCCAGGGTCAATGACTTACCAAAGCATGAATTCTTTGACATTTTAATACATTTTAATGATGCCAGGCATGAATTCTATTTTGTGGAGCAGGTCCTAATTTTATGCAGAAAGCGGTTGGTTACTCTCATAACATTTGTATCACTATTGTATATGGGCATATCTTGCAGGGCTACTTATTATCGTAGCTTGCAAGGACCACAGCTATGTAAGACTATTGTTTATTTTTCTTTCCCAGTAGCATGCTTGACTCTTTCCAAGACTGTGAAAGCTAGCCAATAGGGGTGAAGTTTCTATGTCAGTACCAACTAGATTTCTCCATGTCCTATAATTTAAGTATGTGGCATTTTGGTAATAGAGTCTTATCCTCAAGTTATGAACAGCATATGAACAGCAATGGCAATAGTCTGCAATGTTTAGGAGGGGTCAATGAGGACTCACTTTCTAAAAACTCTAAAAGAAGTAACTTATTCCTGGTTTTTGAGCGTGTGCTGTCTTACAGGGTAGACATGTATAAACTCTTTATCTATGTCTATATTTTAAGAAGCTTCCACTAATAAGTTTCCATATGACATTTTCAAAAGTCTTTCTTATAGTTATTCCTTCCCATATTCCCTTTTCTACCTTTTCCTCCAATCTCATTCCACTTAACCTCTCTTGCTCCATTATTTCCTCTATCCTCTTCCATATTAACTGTGCTCTCTCTTTCTTCCCCTAAAATCCACCCCTATGTCACCTTACTACTTTCATGATCTTTATGGGTACTCCAGCTTAAACACACATATCTAAAGGTTCATAGCTAACATCCATATCTAAGAGAGAACTTGTGGTATTTGTTTTTCTGACCTCTGCTTATATACACTTTTAAGTAACCCCAAATCCTCACTGGTTTTCCATGTTGGACTTGGATATTATTACTTAGGTCTGTTGTTTGTTTCCTACCTGGGGAATTGGTTGCTTGTTCACATCTCTCTAGAAATAGTGTTACACAGCAGCTGCCAAAAACATACACTAGAGAAAAGTCAGCATCTTCAACAAAATAGTGCCAGGAAAACTGGGTATCCACATATACAAGAATGATATTAGATCTTTATCTTTTACCCTGCACAAAATCATTTCAAAGTGGATCAGAGACCCTTAATAGTAAGACCTGAAATTATAAAACTGTTGGGAGGGGGAAAACATTTCAAGACACAGGCATAGCAGAGATGCACTGAAAATAATTCTAATAGCTCAGGAAATAATCACAAGAATTGACACATGGGATTGCATGTGATTTTGAAATCTGAATAGCAATACAATTATCAGAGTTAAGAGACAACAGAATGAGGGAAAATATTTGACAGCTATAATCTAGTAGGGAATTGATACCTAGAATGGAAAGAGATATAAAAATTGAACATGAAAAACCTGAGCCATCTATTCAATAAATGCCTAAATGCATTGAACTGACAGTTTTCAAAAGAAGAAACAAACAATGGTGTTTATGAAAAATTCTCACCATCCCTAGCCATAGGAGAAATGCAAATTAAAATTGCCTTGAGAGACTCTATCTCACTATTCAGAATGGCTATCCACAAAAAAAAAATGATGACAAATGCTGGTAAAAATATGGGAAAAGAGAAACACTATATGGAGGTTAGCCAAGTAAATAAAAATTGTACTTCCATATGACCTAGCTATACAACTCTTGGAAGAGTCCATTATAGTGGAAGGAGGCACAGTATCAGGCTATCAGGAAACAAAGAGATCACATTTCCAACTACAACACAAAGCAGAGAGTGAACTGGAAGTGAGACAAAGCTCTAAACCCTCAAAGCCTCCTCCTGGGAAGCTCTCCTTGCTAGAAAAAACCCACACTCAACATCAGTATTCATTCTCCACAAAGCCTCTATTGTATCTGCCTCCTACAAATGTACTCTTACTCTTTTTAAACGTCGTCTCCATATTTGTTATGGTTTGAATATAAAATTTCTCCTATGGCCTCATGTAAATTGGGAGCTTGGCTTTTGGGGAAGTGGTTGGATCCTAATAGCTCTGATCTAATCGATGGATTAATGGATTAATTAGCAATGGATTCATAATTCTGTGGCATTATTGGAAGATGGTTTAAAAAAAAAAGGCTGGCCACATCCTGTAATCACCTTTCCTCTGCTTCCTGGCCTCTATGACATTAATTGTTCTCTTTGCTCTACCATACACCTGCTCTCTTGTCACCATTGTGGACTGAGTCCTCTGAAACTATGAACTGAAACAAATACTTTCTCTAAGTTGTTTATGTCATGTACTTGGTCATAGTTATGTGAAAGTAATACCATCGTGTCTCTTGTAGTATTTACCACTTTCACCCTCAAGTTATAGTGTTGTGGTTGGAAATGAGGAAGAGCAGAGTTGCTGCCTGATTCATTTGAGTATTCTCTACCTGATCTACTAGAGAGCTTCACCTGAAATCATGCTGATAATGAGTGAGCGAGTAAGTAACCAAGTCAATATTTATTTCCGTTGTAGAGAATTAATACTAACATTAAAACAGTGCCAACAACGGTCTTAGGTCATTTCTAAGTCCCTTTGGAAGTAATGTAACATAATTCATTCACTTAAGTCTATATTATGAAATATTTTAAGTGGTAATTAAATTTTTAGTGCCTAATTACAAATGTTGGAAAGTACTGAAGTATTCCAATTGAGATGAATTGAAATAACACTTCCTAAAATGTTCATACAACTCATATATCTAAATATTATAAAAACATGCCAATGAATCCCAACTAATTCAGCAGCATATTCCCATAAGGTATCTTGACATAATGGACAGGTAGCAATTTGAGGGGGGGGGCATATTTATAAAGTTTTAATGCCGATCACATAAAAATCTATGTAAATTGTTTACATTTTAATTACACAGAGCAGATCTCAGCTTTAAGTAGGCTGCTTTTTAAGATCTCACCTTCTTTGGCTTCATTTCATTTATTCTTCCCATTTTTCAGCCTTTGCTACTGAACTGTGCTTTTTCCTGGTGCTATTTCAAGCTCATACTCACTACATACTCCCCAGATCCACTAATGCTACAAGAGCTTTACCTTGGAGAGAAACACTCTTTAAATATGTGTCATGTAACAGAACCTTCTCCATATTTTAATGCTATAATTTGCTGGTCATTTTTGGCTTTTTGAACTTTATTAATTCTTTGTACAACTAGCTTAGTGATTTAGATGGAGGGTTTCTTATATGGAACGATTGCTTACTTATCTAGATATTCTCTGCTTTTGTATTCTGTATGTATCTTGTGGCGTTTTAAATTTAATTAATTGAAAAGCCACAATTACCAAGGCAAAATATATGATGAAAAAAGACCCCATGTGATTCAGGTAAATTAAGCACAAAGCCAAGTTTCTTATTATCTTGACCTGAAAAAGACATTACTCATAAGTGACATTGTGGAAGAAAGTATTAAATAATTCAAGACCATTGATGTCATTGTTATCTGCCCAGATACATTTGACTGAAGAGGAATAACCTTTCTCTCTCCCAGTAATTTTATAGAAAAGATTTTCTCCATTTCATACAAAGCCTCAATTCTATTCATCATTTTATCTTGGATGTTAAGCTTTAAGAGGAGTGCACAAAAGCTAATGTAAAATCAAGCAAAAGGGTCACTCCTTTGTATTATACTAGGCAAGGTTTCTCAGCTGTTCTTCCTTCCTTCTTTCCTTCCTTCCTTCCTTCCTTCCTTCCTTCCTTCCTTCCTTCCTTCTTTCCCTCCTTTCTTTTCTTTCTTCCTTTCTGAACTGCAGAGAGCTGAATATCCATCTAGAAGTAGTTTAAGAATTAAGGACATTTTTTTTGTACAATAAGTGCTCAAGGGAAGAGGAAGTTCACAAGATTAATAATTGATGACACTGTCATTGAAATTCTACTTTTACATAGGCTTTTTATTTGCATGTGTGTGCTTGTGGTATAGTCTGCTTGTGAACTTATGCATGTGTGAGCACACACGCATGCACACTCAAACACATACACATATGTGCATACACATGCACATGCACATGGAGGTCAGAGGACATCTTGTGGGTGTCAGTGCACTCCTTCCACAGCACGGGCTGTAGAGAGGATTGAACTCAGGTCAAGTTGTCAGGCTTGGTGGCAAGCCCTTTTCTCCACAGAACCATCTTCCTGATCTTAAAATTCCATAACTTTGACCCACAAATTCTCAGAGAATTGTTTTGGACTTCTGGCTGATCTGTTATGGTTGCAAGATATTCACAATAATTTCAGCTTTCATATGTAGAAAAAACAGGGGCTCAAGTGGGAATTTAGAGCTTTCTCCTCATAGAACTCTTCTTTGTCCTTAGGGTGTTTGCACACTTTTTACAATGCCTGGCAGTTTGTCCTTCGGATATGATAGATTCCATTTCCTACAGGTGAGCAGAAGCCACTTTACTAAAAATAACTACCGCCTCTGTTGTACTTTGTCTTTTTTTTGATGAAGGAGCTCATTATGTACCCTAGGCTTGCCTTGAACTTGTGATCCTCCTGTCTTATCCCCACCCAGAATGCTGGGATTATAGGCATTTGCTACCATAGCTGGCATCATCCATTATTCCTTATGCCCCTCCCTTGCTTTAATTTTTTTAATGACAACACCAGTGTGTGTGTGTGTGTGTGTGTGTGTGTGTGTGTGTGTACATGTGTCACAATAGAATTGAAGACAAGTTGCAGCAGTTGGTTTTCTCCTTCCATCATGTGGGTTTTGGGAATTGAACTCAATTTGTTAGGTTTAGCACCAAGAGCCCTTAGCCACTGAGCTATCTCTCTGGCCTTCCAGTACATTTCAAGGTGCTTCTAATAACCATTTGTCCCATCTTCAGTTGGAAAATGGCTATCCTAAATTAAGACCACACTTTCTACTTTCAATCGAAACTTCATGTGGTCAGCAGGATATTGGCCGATATCATGGCTATCAACTTTCAGGATTTTGCCATAAGACAATTTATGTGTGCATTTTACTTCTTAAGTTATTTAGCTTTTGCATTTCTTGTTGTCCTAAAGAATGTGAGTGACAAGTGGCTCTCTAACCACTATTTTAGACTATGAAGATACAGGCTACATTGCTCACTTCTCATTTTGTTATGTGAGAAAGAAGTAGGTTTTTATCTTGTTAAGCTACGGTTGAGTCCATCTTATTTGCTACCAACTCTAATTCTAACTGGTAGACAGAAAGATTTTAGAATGTTACAGATGGAGGATGGCTCAGTTCCAGAGGTCATAAACCAAGGGCACAAAAATAGTGTGAGTAAAGCCAGATCCAAAATACAGTTTGCTTCAGCTCTTTTTCTTACTCTATGCTGCCTATCAAATATATTTGAATATATATTCAAATATTCACTTGAAATATATACATATATACTTATATATACATACACATATCTTGAATATATACATATATAAATATATACATATATAAATACATACACATAATATATTTTGAATATATACATATGTATATATTTAAAATATATGTATATATATTTCAAAATAGTTTGGAAATTGATTCCTGTTTCCACATTGACTTTATTTACAATATTATAGGAAATACAAGTATATAATCTTTTAGTGCATAAACTCAAATACTTTCTGAAAAGAGTTTTTCTTTAAATCTGTCGATTCTTTAAATTCATGCTTTAAATCCCCCATTTTGAAGTGTAATCAGAAGATTAAGCTGAAGCAATGTAGCTGGAGTCAATATAGGTTTATATGATATGATAGGTTGATACAAACAAAAGTAGCTCTAGCCTATGTGTGAAGTTTATTAATCCATGTGACCTGCATAATATTGGATGGATAAGGCGGCCATACTGTAGTTTTGGGAAGTTATTACTGCACAGAAAAGCTCAGGAAAGCATATTGGGAAGATACCAACTATTAAATATATTACTAGTGATATAATCATCAGGCAAGGGAAGGAGTTTCTCTTATGAGCTTTCTTTCTTGAGACAGGGCTTTGTTATGTAGCCCAAGTTAGCATCAAGCTTGATGCACTGTCTTTCATTTCTTGGTTTCAAGTGGAGCATAGCCAGCTTTATTAATGATACTTTTCATACTCCATCAAGGTGTTTAAGGAAGGACATGAGGCAACAATTATTAATGATATGCACGAACTTCCAAATTCCCTTCTTATATGGCCTACCAGAAAGCCATTATGAAATCCACCTGTGGAGCAAGGGTTGACCTTTCATATAAGGATGTTGTTTAACAACCTTCCACAAACAAGCCCTGACTTTTAGGAAATGGAATAAGAATGGTAGAATTATCAGTCTGAAGAGCCAAAGTCTTTTAGAAAAGGACTCACTGCTCTTCTGAGGAACACCATCCTGATGACGTCACTGCAAGATACAAGATCACTCAACATACTGGTTAAATCAAGTTTAGGGGATCAGACCCCAACAGGTCTCTGGTTTTAAGACAGTTAAATCTATGTTGGTGATGGAGAGGGAGGGGATCTAAAAATGAACTTGAGGTCTTCCCATGGCACTAGGTATTTTGTGCCAAGGGGGCCATCTGTGTGAATATCAAGAAACTCTCCTGAGGCAAAGATGAGTCAATCAAGGTTAGTAGGAAGGTGTTTTCCCAAGAATCCAGCTTGAGAGACACTTGGTTAATGACACGTGCCCTCACCCTTATATCCTCAAACAGTGAAATATTCTGTGTGCTAACAACACGACTGTTTAAAAAGTAAAACAAAATTCTGAATTTTTCTAAAACTTAATAAAATGGTACTTTGAATTGTACAGTCAAAAGAAGTACACATTTATTTAAGCAATGCACAGTCTTGGCATCTGTAGCACCCCCAGCTCTCTCGTTTGCAGGGGCATTGTTTGTTTTAGGCTCTGGCTTTAAAGACTGGGGTGAGCAGAACAACCACTTTGTAGATCTTCTCTATGGCTTGTCTGTCACCTTGCCTTATTTCCTTTAGAATACCCTTCAACCTTTCTTTTGGGCATGGTGGTGGCATGGTAAGGGGGTGGGAGGCCCTTAGTGCAGAGATTCAGCAGTGCACAGCTTTGGTAAGTTGAGGGGTCTTTCTAGTCTCTCCATGCTCCTCAAATCTTGGAAGTGTTATGATCAGACATTCATTAAAGATCACTCAGGTAATGTGCTGGCTAGTCTTATGTCAATTTGACACAAGCTAGTCTGAAAGGAGAGAACCTCAGTTGGAAAAAAAATGCCTCCATAAGATCGGTCATAGAGGTAACGATAGTGCTTTTCTAAACAAAAGCATGATTTGATGACTGTCATTATAATAAGCAGGATGATAATGTAAAACCAGGAAAACATTTATACCCCAAAGGGAGATCGTCTATGGGGTCTCTGCTGTGACAAAGTTGCTGGTTTGCATTCAATTATCTTAGAGTTTGTGGCAATTTCATTTGTATTTATCTCACAAAATCTTTAAGAAAAGTAAGGTATGAGAAATGAGGCACAGTGACACATGCTTGGAATCCTAGCATGAGAAGCTGAAGTAGGAGGATTGTTAGTTTAAAGCTAGCTTGTGCTACATACCGATGTCCTGCTTCCAAATTGGGGGTGGGGGGAAGTGAATCAGGAAATCTGAAGAGAGTATATCTTATCTTATCTGAGTTGGAAAAGTGTTTAAGAACATAAGCTACACTAAGGCAAAAGTTTATAAACACTGAGATTTTTAAAAAGTTTTATGGATTCTGAGAATTCCCAAGAGCATTTGATAGAATTTGTTCACACCCCAAGAAACTGACTATATTCACGATAGCACAAAGGCATTGGGTTGTCTGCTTACTGTTTTCTGTCTGATAACTAACTGCCTTTTCAGCCACTTGGTAATCATAAGGATCACAGTGTTTGTACAGCCATTCCTGCTAGGTCAGGTCAGTTAGCTGATAAAAAGCCACTTCACTCAAGTCAAGCCAATTAGAGTCTGGACCTAAGATGTTTTTAGAACTGGAAAGAAAAGAGAAACATTTTCTCTTCAGAGGCTTGAAAAGCACAGCATAAAAGCCAGAAGCAGCTGCTAGTGTAGACAATAAAAGTTCTCCTTTTCTTATCTATGATGGGTTCATGGCTGAAGACCCTGAGACAAAAGACAGACTGACTAAAGCACTGTTTCTCAATCTGTGGGTTATAACCCTTTTGTCGGGGTGGGGGGGGTTGGGAGGGTTCAAATCAGAAATCCTGTATATCAGATATTATGATTCATAACAGTAGCGAAACTACAGTTTTAAAGTAGCAATGAAAATAATTTTATGGTTGGGGTTTATTTTAAGGGGTTACAGCACTAGGAAGGTTGAGAACCCCTGAATAAGATGAAAGCATACAAATTTATTTAATGCAAATTTTATGTGCTACAGGAGCCTTCATAAGAAAATGAAACTCAAAGACGTAGGTTAAACCTGTGTATTTTCATGCTAGGTTTGGTGGAAGAGTGGATTGTCATGAAGGAGATGATTGGATAAAAAGTTATAATAAATGAGGTAGAGGTTTAACAAAGAAGCCTGTTTTCCAAGGGTCTTCTCTTTGTTTTTGTACTTTCTGGTGGGGCAGGGCAGGGTCTTTCTGTGCAATCCAGACTGGTATGGAGCTCACCATGTAACCCAGGGTGGCCTCTATCCTCTTGCCCCTGCCTCCTGAGTGTTGTGATTATTCACTCCTTGTTTCTGTACTTATCTTTTTATGGCTATGAGATCCTTAAAGGTACTTGGAGGGCACCTCTTAAATGAGGGTTTATGACCTGCTTTAGAGGAAGCTAAGTGAATACTTCCTAGGCTTTATGACCTGCTTAAGAAAAGAGAGGCATAGTAAGGTCACCAAGTGTCCTTCCTGCTTCTGTGGTTTGCTTGAATGCCAACATGCCTTATTTTGGAGCAGTTGTGTCCTGAACCCTATCATTATTTATATTTTCTGTCACATGGAGGAGGCCAGTTTTCAGTAGAAAGAAAAAAATGCCAAGGAAGAGGGAGCGTGAGAGACTTAACCTCCTATCCTAGCTCCTATTCTAGTAGCTTGCTTCTTTTTTGAGATGCGGTCTATTTATGTCACCCAGGCTGGTCTTGAACTTATGAGATCAAGTGATCCTCATGCTTCAGCCTTCTGAGTAGGTGGGAATACAGTCATGCATGACAGCTTGCTGGCGTAGTAGTTTTTTTACAAGTAAGCCAGCCATATTATATGAGGGCTTTGTTGTTGTTGTTGAAATTTTATCTTGATCAAGTTAGATCCCATTATTTCTCACAGAAAACAAAGAATCCTACTGATGTACAAGATATGTGTGAGACTGTTCTTGCCATGTAAGTTGGTTTACCAGGGGAGAAGAACTTCGTAGCCCAATGACAGTGTGTCTATCATGTGAGAACCCCTGTGTTCAACCCCCAGCACTAAAAGATAAAAGTTCTCTTGATCAGATGGGTTTAGCTAATTCAATGTGAATTGTCTTCTAATTGAAGCAAGTTTAACATGTCTCCTATTTATGAAAAGTCTGCTATCAGTTTAGATTCTTGTACATAGGCATTAAACTAAACAAACTGTTTTATTAGCAGTGTTCTACAGTTCAGACTTCCCCGTAATATTTGTCACGATATCTAAAAAGTTTTAAGTGCTCTTCACATTAGTATATTGATTTTCCTTTTGAATATGCCATGAGAGAGAAAAGAAGCAACGGCAAATTGGTTTATTTCCTTCTCCTCTGGGAAGCAATCAAGTCTCAGAAAACCATAAAATAAAATTTATAGGTGTCCTGCTCATGAAACAGAATGAAACTTTTATTTATTTATGGAGGGGTATAGACTTTTCTAGTGACTTGAGTAGTAAAGTCTTCTCTCCAACGCACTCCCTTCCGGGTCTACCTAGAAACTATTTTGTTTATCAGAAGATCATGCTGATGAAGGTGGAATTACACAGAACAGAAATTGGCTTTCACTCAGTAATACAGTATTGAGCTGTCAAAGATCCCAATCAACTACTCTTTCAGAAAACAAAATTATCAGTGGAAAAGTTCTAGGTATTCTTTTCATTTGGGTTGACAGTTGTTTTCTTGATCATCTTTTCTGCTCCCTGGGTTCAGAAGTCTTGGATTTTATTAACCTTTCCTTTAAATAAAGACTACCACTGTGGCAAGAATTAGCTGGCAATTGGACCAGTGGTAGAAAGCAGCATGATCTTATATATAGTTCCGTATTCATCAGTTATTCCTTGCTGCGTAACAAATTACCTCAAAATTAACACATTGTAGCAACAAAATTAAAATGCCTATTAGTTTTGTCTGTGGATAAGCAATATTCAGTCTGTTAGGAAGGTCTGCCTCTTGATCTCCCGAAGAGGATGTCAAGATGTCAGCCAGAAGTGCAGTCATCAGAAGACTGGGCTAGGGTTGAAGGGCCCACTTGTAGGATGGTTTACTTATAAGAACACCGCAATAGATACTTGTGATTTCATATTTTTGATGCCAATTTCTAGTTAATGTTTGCAGTAAAACCTTGAAGTGTGTTCAGAGCCACTACGAGTGTATTTCCTTCAATGTTATATTAGTTTTGAAAGACATGTTTTGAATTTGAGCCTATATGATTGTCAAACCTTGGGTACAAATATCACACACAGCCCGTGAACATTTCTAAAGCCTTAAAGTGCTCTCTTTGGGGACTCATCTATTTATAAAAGAAGAGGAAACACAACAGTATTTATATGATTAGGAGAGCAGTAAGAAAAGAAGCATGGAGGTTCCAAAAATAAGATCTGACCAAATAGAAAGATACTCTAAATCTTGATGAAAGAGACAATTTTAAAAATGTGATTCTTTCTAAATTGATATATTGATTTAATTAGTTCTACTTAAAATGCCAGGAGTCAATATATCCTTTTCCTTTTTCGTTTTTTGCAACACAACAAATTGCCTTTATTTCAGTATGCATCCACATTTCAGCATTTAGTGGTCCCAAACAGAGTGGGAACCACCAATGAACCAGGAGGCTAGGCTCACCAATCTGCGAATAATCTGCAAACGTGATCACATAGAGCTCTTTTGGGTCCCTGCCAAGGGTCTGAGTAGCGACATTGAAACCTGAGTCTGCAGAGTGAGGGCCTAGTGTTCCAGCTGTCAGGGTCCTTATCAGAACCGATGAGTGGTCAGGGTGACATGAGAACCCTGTTCAAACCTCTTCACTGAGTAAAAGCAAAGCAATTATGGGGAAAGGAACCAACTCAGAACCGCGTGCACTGAGGACTCTTTGCATGGCCTTTCTCTAGGCATATATCCACCAAGGACCCTAAGCGCTGGCTGGTCTGAGTCGCCCTGTGACTGCTCTGTTCACCTCTGGCCCTGTGACTGCTCTGATCACCTCTAGCCCTGAGCTCAAAGCGAGGGCTAATGGTGGCAGCAGGATCGAGAACCCGTTGCTCTCTTCCCAGGCTGGTGGCAGGTGAAGGTCTGAAGCTAAGTGAGGGAGGCCAGGCTCTAGAAACCTCATCTGATGGCTTCTGGCCACAGCAAGTGTTGGGTGGTGATGGGCATCAAGGGAGTTGAGGAGGGGAAAGCAGCACCTGTGATAAAGGTGGGGAGACGGGAAGCCCTGAATTCCTCACCTGTGGCCAATTTCAGAGGGAGAGGAAGGTTACAATCTAAACTTTGGCCAAGGGTGGGAGTGGAGTAGTGGGGACCATGGCTGGGATGGGGCATCACTTAAGACTTAAGAAAGTAGGAGTGCAGCCAAAGCGCCCCAAACCTAGCAGTCCCTCGGCTGCTACCTGAAGCCTTCCCATCTATTCTAAGGGCCACCACATAGCTGTGGTGGAGGACGGTGCGGGCAAAGGCAGACCAAGGGCAAGTGCCAGCAGCAAGGGATTGTGTGACATGTCTGTTCACAGTTGCGTTAGCTGTGCCCACGGCTCTCCAAGGAAACTAATTTCAACACACCTTCATGATCCCAGAAGTTCAACCAGGCAGACGGTGGTTACACTCGACAGATGATGCTACACAGCACAACTTAGGTATCTCAAGTGGACAAGAAGTTAGTAACAGAACAGTGTCTCAGGATGAAGTCTGAGTGGGGCTTCCTCTCCAGTACTTTAAGGTCTACGGATGTATCTAGAAAATTCACTACCGTGGAAATGAAGACTTGGGTTGCATCGGGAGGGGAGGCCAGGACCTTGGTGACTAATTGCTGTAACACTGTCCTTCTGGCGACTGTGGCAGCTTCATGTTCTCTTTTGACATCATCAAGCACTGTAGTTCCTGCAGGATGATTTGATGCTGTGAGAGTTCTGCCACTTAGCCAGCGCTGTGGTGGCTCTGGGATCCACCACTCCATTCCAACTGCTCTCACCACTCATACTGACTCTGGTTACAAATCTTACAGACTTGGGTGCTTCTGTGTACTTAGGCCCACATTCTATTTTAAGACTGTATATTCAGTTTTCATAAATTGTTCGTGGAGGCCCACTTATCATGCTTGTCTATCTTGTAAGTGCCATGTCCTCGTTGTCCTCCAGACCCAAGTTAACTGTGCAGTCGCCAACTCCTTTCAGGCCTTCTTCCAGCTCTTCTAAGAGTTGGAAATTTCGAGGGACTTTTACTCCTGAGCCTGTGATGGCTGCCATCTTTCGTTGTGTCCCTCCAATATATCCTTTTCTAAATGAATGAAAGATCTAGTTTTCCTTGGGTGGCAGACTGTCTGAGAAGAGTCAAATTAAAGAAATAAATAAGTGCTGGAGAGATGGCTCGGCGGTTAAGAGCACTGTCTGCTCTTCCAGAGGTCCTGAGTTCAATTCCCAGCAACCATATGGTGGCTCACAACCATCTGCAATGGAATCTGATGCCCTCTTCTGGTGTGTCTGAGGACAGCTACATTGTACTCACATACATATAAATAAATAAATAAATAAATAAATAAATAAATAGAAAGAAAGAGAGAGTAAAACTTTTGAAAATTAATAAATAAAAAGGGACAGTGTCTGTGTTATTTATTTATTATTTAATAATAGGGCAGGATCTCCCTATGTCACCCAGGCTGGCCTTGACATTCCTTCTGCCCTAGTCCTCCAAGTGCTGGCATTACGCATCTGTTCTACCACACACACATCAGAAGGATGATGTGCTTTGTCATATTACTGACCAGATTATAAAGCCCAATCATATGGTAATTAAACAAAAGTAGGCTAATAGTTCAACAGAACAGAAGAGAGAGTCTGGAAAAAGAATGTAATGTCTTTAAGAATTTAATTCATGACAAGGAATACTGAGGGAGACATAGAATTTTGAGAACAATATAAGAAAGTAAAAGAAACGAGAATATGTGGGAGAAAGACATACTATTAACTATATGGGGCAGACTTCAGTGGCCTGTGCATTTGAAGTTAGATAAAAACCACCTGCATATCAAAGGAAACAATCAACCGAGTAAAGGTAACATTGATGAAATGGGAGAAAATAGTCAGCAAAGGCTAGCTATTTATATATCAGAAGGTTAGTGTCCAGAATCTGTAAAAAAAAAAAAAAAAAAAAAAGCCAAGACAGTTTAGCAATAAGGAAAACAAATAATCTAATCAAGAGAGTCAAATGAACTGGATAGTCATTTTAAAAAGCAGAAATACAACTGCTCATTAAACATTTTGAAAACGTGTTCAATATCTTTAGCTATCCGGGAAGTGCAAATCCAAACTGGAAGGAGGTATTCCTTCACCCCAGTTAAAATAGCTATTACCCTAAAACAGCAACAACAAAAGCTGGGGAGCAGGTGGTAAATCTATATAGTTGGCGGGAATGTAAACTGGTGCAGCAGTCATGGAAAACATGGCAATTCCTCACGAAAGCTAAAAGTAAAACCAACACATAATCTACCTATATGACTCCTGGTGTGTGTGTGTGTGTGTGTGTGTGTGTGTGTGTGTGTGTGTGAAAGAGACAAAGTTAACATTAAAAAGAGATCCCTGAAGATCCATGCTATTCACAATAGCTAAGATCAATCTAGATGCTTGTCAGAGGAAGAATAAATAAAGAAATTGTGTGGAACATTATTCAGCCATAAAGTAGAATGAAGTCATGACATTTACAGGAAAATAAGTGGAAATGGAAGATATCACGTTAAATAAAATAGATCAGACACGGAAAATCTAGTATCATGTGTTGATCCTCATATGTGTAAATAACCAGAAAGAGTTGATCTGGAAGCACACTACTGATTAACAGACACTGGAAACGGTATAGGAGGTGGATGACGGTAGAATAAAGGTGGTTGGATATGATCAGTGGACTCAGGCTGCATATGTGGAAATGGAATCCCATTAAAATATACATTTAACATGTGCTGATACTGTTCTCTTTCACCCTTGGATCTTAGTTTCTTTAATGTTAAGAATTGAATTTGCAGCACCTATAGAAGCCAGGGAACTAGAAAAGGATTAGTGGGGGAGTGTTTCAAGGGAAGGAAATTAGTAAAACATAGATGTTATAAAATAAAGAGGGAGAATACTGAGATTAAATGAAGGTAGAGAGGAAGAATAATGGTGTGGAAAGGATTGAATGGGATGGAGAAATTAGGGGGTGGGGAGGAAAGATTAACCAATGTGATTAACCATGGAAACAACATATGAAAGAAAATATACTAAAAATGTTGAAAGAGAGAGATATCACTTAGCTGGAAAATGGTATTCCTAGAAACCATTGTTTACAAAATAAAAATTTAGTGTTAGGAGTAGGATACCTCATTATGAGTTGTTGGTAAGGGATCTTCATAGGCTCCTAAAATAATATAAGCTATTATTATTTCTCTTGGTTACCCACCAAAACTAGACCCTATTGCTAAAGACTGCATATATCTTGAAATGGTTGGAAGATATAGATAAAGTAACCTGGAACTCCATTAGAAGCCTTCTCCTTAGTGGATAGCTTTCATGATGATAAAAGTCCTGTACACATTGCTTGGGGAGGTATGGCATCGGTGGTGTTATCCAGCTATGAATTCTGTGATCTATATAATTTGAAATTTCCAAGTAAGATGTGTTTATTGGTACAGTAGTGAAACCACTGTTCCAAG
This sequence comes from Rhabdomys pumilio, assembly GCA_030674055.1. Taxonomy (NCBI): domain Eukaryota; kingdom Metazoa; phylum Chordata; class Mammalia; order Rodentia; family Muridae; genus Rhabdomys; species Rhabdomys pumilio. The sequence goes on along the minus strand of JANHMN010000005.1, from coordinate 93,200,810 downwards.
GATTTCTAACTGCTCTCTGACTAGATTTAAGGACTTCATAGTAGGAGTACATGCTTGACATTTTATATCCAGTCAAAATCCAATGGCTGGGAAGAATGTAAAGCCATCGAGGGTACTCATTATAGTTGGTTAGCTAAATTGACTCGGCAATAACTGCACTTTAAATAATAATGTTGATACCCATTAAGGATGCAACCGTCATTCTTATTCAGAGAAGTTTGGGTTTTTTCTCCCAGCAAATGACAGTGAATATAGAAATTCATGGCTACTCAAGATGATTAGAATAAATGTCCTAAACAGGACATTTATATAACATCCTCTAAGGCTCAGGGGACATTGCAGAAGAGGGAATGGAAAGAATGTAAGAGACAGAAGATAGGGAAAGGGTTGGGAAATGCTATATTCAGGATATGACACAGCCATTGCAAACATGATCTCACAGCAACTGCAGTTGCTTGCATTAGGCCTGCACAAGACTGGGCCTGTCAACAACCATGTCACCCTGGCCCTCCCTGGTGAACCATTGGCAGGCAGGCAGTTTGAGGGAGGGACAGTCACTGCCTACAGTTGTGTACTAAATTGTGAGCTTATCAGACTCCAGAGGCTGTAGTTTTTAAATCTGAGGGGAACAAACCAAACCAAACCAAACTAAATCAAACCAAACCATACCAAACCAAATGAGCATGAATGTGGAAAGAAAGAGTATCTGTGGGGAAGTAGCAGTGATGAAGTGTGTGGAAGGAAGTTGAAAAGGAGCACAGTGAGGAAAGCAAAACAGAGTGCACTAAATAAATTTGTGAAGCTGTTAAAAGATAATCAATTAGATGTAAAATGTTTTTAAAATCTCCAAAGCTCCCACCTCAAAGAAAATAAAAAAAGTTACAACCACACTGTTTATTATAGATAAAATTGGACATATAGAAACCAATTTAAAATCTAGATCAGTTTATGCTTTGTATGTTTCAATGATGTTCTTTGTAGAATAGGTAATTGAAAAATAAGTATCAAAAGGCATTGAAATCACATGCCCTAAGCTTTCTATATTCTTAGTTTATGCATGCAATTTCTGTGCAAACAAACAAACAAGCCAAATACAAAATCAACAACATGGCAAAAGATACTTTTAGCAAAGGAAAATAGAAAATAAGACAAGATATTGCTCACAGAATAGATCTAAAATTTAAAAGGACCTATTACAGTTGTTGCTGATGAGATACAGAGAAAAGGGCACTCTAATTTATTGCTGGAGGAAATTTGATCTGTTACAGACTTTTGCAAGACGATTTGGCAACATCTATTAAAACTAAAAATAACCATGCCACTTGACCCAGTCATCCCTTTTAATTAACAATTGTGAATGTGTGTGCAAATGCAGAGGGGGGAGGGAGGGAGGAAGGGAGAGATCTTGTATTGGTAGAGCATGGTTACAAAAGGAAATGCCCAGTAATAGGGGATGGTTGAATAAATTTTGTCACACTAAACCATTTTAAATATTGCTTAGTCAGCTAAACAGTGAATGATAGGCACACTAGTAAACTTGAAACTTCCAAGTGGTGTTTTGGAATAAGAAAACAAGATGCGGAAAGGGTGTACAATATAATCTTATCTTTTCAAAACAATGACCAAAATAAGTCTTTTTATGTGTATATGCAGATATGTGTATGTGTATAAAATTATATGAGCTTGGACCACACAAATATGGATAGAGACTAAATTGCTATCATGATGTATTTGGCAAGAGGATATGAAGGAGAGGGGCAGGAAAGAAATGGGGGAGGGAAGCCAAGCTGGGCAGGAAAAGAAAAAAGACTGCACCAAAGATCCAAATGTGTAGGACATAAAGACATTTATAAAATTGTATTTGTGGGTAAAAGTGTAAAAATTAAATAATAGATGAGAATATTATATTTTGTTAAAAAAGAAGAAACAAAGAAAGAAAGAAAGAAAGAAAGAAAGAAAGAAAGAAAGAAAGAAAAAGAAGGAAAGAAAGAAAGAAAAGGAATCTAGGTCTCCTAAACTCAGGGCATAATTCAAAAATATTCTTTTTAAAGCGAATTCCTACCATGACATTCTTTTCATTTTTTCTTGCCCTTTTCTCTTTTACTATAAGCCAAAGACCAGAAAAAGTGGTAATGCAGACATTCTGATGGAGCTATGGTGATGATAAAGCTTCCAAAGGAAAGAGAATTACATTTTCCAATGTGTTCTGCAATTTTCCACAGAGATGCTCTTTAGTAGAGAACAGCAAATTCATATTTCCATTGTACTTTTCAACAAACTTATCTTTGTGATAAAATAAATATTTAATTAGTCAGATTATTTAATGTCCTATTTACTCTCAGTCAGTTAAGGTTTTGCCCAGAAACAGAGGATATACTCAAACTGTGTAACTGAGAGGGTTTGGCAGAGGGACTACCTACAAAAGCATCAGCAGGGAGGAGGGAAACTGGCAAGGCAAAGTGAACCATCCTGGAATAGTAATAGAAGGGCTGCCGTCATCCCTGGGTTTGGAGGAACAAAGGAAAGGAGTACTACAGGGTGCTGGTGGGGCACAGCAGCTTGGAGTGCTGTATGACAGCAGTTGTTGCCTTCAACAGAGGGATGCAGCTAGCTTGAAGTAATTCTGTGGAGACAGAGCCAAAGGAATTACTACTCAGTACTCTAGATTTTTTCTTGTTCCTAATGTTTTCTTTATCTGATGATTCCTCTGGTTCTAGGAATTGAACTAAAAGCCAGAGATCAAGGGAGCTTATTCATACCATCCATACATGTCAAAAAGAGCCCAGACCTGGGGATGGAGAGGGAGAGTGTATCTGAAGAGGTAAAGATGCACATCTCTCTTCCATAAACAATTTCTTCAGAAAGATTGAAGGTTGGTGAGGATCAATCGTAATATTTGATCTATGGGCTTAAATTAACTACAGAACTTGGCTTCGTGCTTGGGGAAAAAGCTTAGTGTGAAGCCACACGATACCCATTATCATGTGACTTAATGAAATTAGTTAGATGCCACCCAACACATAGGAGAGAATGTCTCTAATTTAGGACAGACATCAAATAAACTCTGGTAGGACTTGAGAAATAAATTAAGGAAAGAAATTTTTTGTTTCCTCTGGGGGCGGGGGACTAAGGGAAGAGAGGATGGTGTTCACAATATGAATCCACCACAAAAAGTTTGTCTAAAGTTCAAACTTATGGACTGTACATGTAGGTTAAGATCACTTATGAAGGACTTTTAATTACACTTGTCCTGGTTCTCTGCTACTAGTTTTGTGTCTGGTAAGTCATTTCTTCCCTCTGGACCTATTTCATCTTTTGCATAACCAAAGAGTGGGTCTAATTAATGTTTTACAACCTTTCTATCAGGTCTATATTGTTTGATGCTATTATTTTTGCCCAACCAGAAAATTATTTTGATGTCAGGTCTTGCAACTTTGCCCGAACAATCTTCCCCTTAAACTACCTAGCCTTAGAATTTAGCAGGTTAGTGCCAGTCAGGGTGGTATATACATATAATCCCAGCAGTAGGGAAATTGAGGCAGGAGAATGTTGAGTTAGAAGGCAGCCTGGGCCACACAGCAAGATTTTGTCTCAAAGAAACAAATTCAGAAGGCTACTAGGAGACGACAAACCCCATGTTCACTGAACACCAAGGTGAAAGCACATATGTGTATGTGCATATGTATGGAGGAGAAAAGAGCTTAAAGTTTGTTCTTTTGGAGTTCTATTTGACACTATGAGGAAAAAAAGATGTGGATGAATCTGTAAATGATTTTCTGCTACAGCATGAGATACTGATCACACAATAAACATCTTTTTTCTTTTTTTTTACTGCTTCCTAAAATCTTGCATTGCCAATGTCCCCTGATATTGTTCAGGTGGAGAATCCATTGTCTCCTCCTTACTCTTTTGTACTCTCAAGATTGAGGGAAAACTATGAGTATTTTGGTGACAATACTTGCTACCTAGAATGTTATCTTAATTTAAGAGAAACATTGATTTGAACCTATTTGGTTAACTCACATCAACAATTAATATATAATACAGCAGGGACTTTAAATAAAGAAGAGATAGAAGTACCTTAAAATTATCAAAGACATGAGTCTTTTAGATGTGAAAAAGCCCCAGATACAAAAGTATCTCAAAGAATCCCAGAAAGCCAGTATTTGGTGATAGCCTATACTATATGAAGAAAAATGTTGCACTGTAGTATGGCATAGGCCATTACACAACTTTTTTTTCCTTTTTGTGTCTCTCATCTGTGAGGTTTTCCACAGTTTTCAACAATTCAGGTGAATTCTGTAAAAGCACTTTCATGTCCCAGGCCAACACAGAAACCTAAAATATCAAACTCCTGAACACGGATCTTTCAGAACTAGCCCAATACTTTCAAAGTGTGAGTTACCTTTTATTTGAATGGTGTGTGTGTGTGTGTGTGTGTGTGTGTGTGTCTATATGTGTGTGTGTGAATGTGAGCATGAGCGTGTGTGTGCATGTGTGTACACATACATAAGCACACTGTTAGACAACATTTTTGGTCTCTTTATGACATTTATTTAAAATTGTGAATTAGAAAATGATGTCCCAGGACTCCTTGTCTTTACTACTTAGTACAATACATTTACTAATATAGAAGTCCCTTGACTTAAACAGCACAGAGCAAGCAGTAAGTATGAATGATTACATCATCTTCTGCCCTGGTTATGCTTTATTACTCAATAATGCAGCCTTACACGAAGAGTAGGCAGGCCAACCAAGGAATGATTACAGTATCATGCTTAAAAGGTACATTTTCACCATCTGCTCTATTGTCCATGCACTAAATTTTTACTTCAATCCCCCTTTGTTATTTTTTCGAACAAATTTTGGTAGTAAACAAAAGAATACATATGTAAGTGAAATCATAAACAATTTTATCTTGGAGGAAATTGCATGCAAATGGAAACATGTTACAGTTGATAATTCGGCTAATGTGCTTAGAACTCACCATCCTCCATTATTAGAAAGCTCCATGACATTTAATTGTATTAATTCAGGACTCTTTGCCCTACAAAAATTTCTCAACATAAAGAGACACATAGGTTTGAGAAAAATTTAGATAGCAGTAGCAGAGGTAGGAGCAGGAGGAAGAGCAGCCTGGTGGCAGTGTGCCAGTTTAGCAAGGTCCTAACTTCAACCCCCAGCAACAGAATAAAACAAAATGTAATTTATATAACAGTGGTAGGCTTCATAATGAATGTATATCAAAAGCTTGTCTACTGGGATGCTGGGTTGTTCTTAATTTAATTTTGTTTGTTTATATTTTGCTGATATTTCCATACAAGAATGTGGGTAATAATTAAGGCATTGCTAAGGAAATGAATGTAATTATTGATTTGTAGTTTTATTTACGGAGAAGCCATTAGTAAGATGCATTATGTCTATGGTTTATTTTTGTCTTTATTAGGAAGTAACTGCACGAAATTAATACTGTCACAGATGGATTATTTACCTAATTTGTTTACAGAAACTCTGAGTTCATTATGGACCTGGACCTAAGGGGTGATATTATTTCTAAGTGTAGTGATTTAGTGCTAATTTAAAAGAGATCTTCTTGCAAGAAATAAGCCTTTGGGCTCTATATTTCTTTCCTTCTTTTTTGTTTTACTTTTGTAAAAGCAAGACAGTTATATTACAAAGTAATTTTAGCAATCCATTTATTATTTATAATCTTTAAAATATTGTATTTTCATGAGAATTTATAGTGATTTTTCTCTTGTAACTTTATTAAGACTCTTAAGATTCGTGCAAAATAGCTTGGAATCTCTGTAGCCTGAGATTATTTTGGAAAGGGCAGGTAAGACATTTGTAATAAGTAGAGTGCATCTACTGCGACCACTATGACTTTGTTAGGCTATTTATTAAAGGTAAGAGAGATGCTCCTTCTAGACTTCATTGGCATTAATGCCAATTTGAAATTCACAAGGATATCACATCCTTTCTGCAGATTCTCCACCTTCTTTATGCTGTCCTCATTTTTCACTGTAAAAGCAACCCTGTAGTGTCTAAAAAGGAAATCAAATTCCTAATACTACGACTACCGTCTGTTTGTTAACTCCTTTTTGCTGCCCATACACATTTACATTTCTAGATATATTAGCAATCATAGTATATATAGTTCTCTCTCTATCTTTATCTGTACAATACTGTATTCATTTTTATTTAATTTTAATTTTCACATAAAACATGAAAATGTTTGTATCTGTAGGTTTCTATATGATATTCTGATACAGAGGTATACTGCATGATGTTTAAATAAAGGTAAGCATGATTCTCTTCCCAAACATTTATTTTTTGTTGGTGAAGATATTTAAAATTGTTTCTTCTAGGTTTTAGAAATATACAATATTCTATCATTATCTATAGTTATCTTACTGTGCAATAGCAGAACAGTAGATCTTAATTCTGGCTGTATTTAACTATAACTTCCTCGCCACTGGAACACATTTTTAATGTTTGATTTTTGTTTTAAAATACAAATACGGGTTTGGAGAGATGATTCAGTGGTTAAGAGCACTTAACTGTTCTTGCAGACAACCAAGATTTCGTTCCTAGCACCCACAAGGTGACTCACAACTGCCTGTAATTCCAGCTATAGCCTCTTCTCTGACCTCTGTGGACACTGCACATGCAGGAAAAAAAATCCATATGCATAAAAGTAAATAAAATACAAATAAAAAATACTTATATTGTTTATGTACACCATGATGTTTTGACATGTATGTATCAATGAGTGGCTAAGCTACTTGCCATATGTAAGACTACACAGACTTACCATTTTTGTAGTGATAATAGACAAATATTCTGTCAGCATTTTTCAAGAGTGCAATGTATTGCCTACTATACTCACTGTGCCGTACAATCTATCTCTTGAACTTACATGTCTTACTTAGGTGAAAATTGTATTTTGCTATCTATTGTCAACTCTATGCTGAAAAGTAATCAGAAATTTCTAGGAGGGAAATGTAAAATAGAACTATATCACTCTGGGTGCAAAGGTGTTTGAATTTTAGGCTTTTCAAAAGGGGTGTAACACTTGTATTTTCAATTTAAAGGAGTCTTTTAATACATGTATTTATTTATTTGCGTGTGTGTGTGTGTGTGTGTGTGTGTGTGTGTGTGTGTGTGTACCAGTGGAAGCCAGAGAACAACCTGAAACAATCTGTTCTCATTTCCCATGTGGTTTCCAGAGAACAAACTCAGGTCACTGGGTTTGCTGGCAAGCAGCTTTGTTCAGTGTGCCATATCACCAGCCCTTACATTGCATTTTCTTAACCAGAGGTTTGAACCCAGCTGCCTTGGCTTGGAAAAGGGTATGGAATATAATTAAACTAAAATTTGTGAATGGAAGTAGAGCAGCACTTTATTTCTGCCAGATTGCTAGTTAAATGCCATGGAAGACTCACATATTTAATTTTAGCCATATAAAGAATGTGCAATAGTTGGTAGGCAAGAGTTTTAGCCAGGAAAAAATAAATGTGTGTATTTTTAGATCGTTTTTGCTACCTCTCTCAACTATACTGTGATGTAGCTCAAGTATAGATATGGAGATATTCCTTGATTTGCTCCCAGGTTGAGACTGTGCCAGGCAAAAGGGAATGGCTCTTGAAGCTATGACAGAACAAAGGTGGAACTGATGGGCCTCGTGCTTCTCAGTAGAAAAGGGAAGGAGATGGGAGCAGATGGACGATGCCCGACAAAGATGAAGTAGGGATGTCAAGAGGCCTGAGCTCTGTATAATATGAGCTGGCACGCTATAGGGAACGTAGAGCAAGAGAACTAGCAAAATGGAGGCCGTGTTTCATTGGTTTTATTGAAAGTGAAAATCCCAAATGCAACTGTGTTGGCCTATTTTAAAAGCTTTATTTTCAGATTTTGGTTTTGAGAAAGTCTTTTGGGGGGGTGGGGGTGGGCAGGGTTTCATCCTTTCCAGGCTGGCCTTGAACTTGGTAAGTAGCTGACGAGGACCTTGATTTTCAGAGCCTCTTGCCTTTGATTTCCAAGTGCTGGGATTATGGGTACATACCACTATACCCAGGGCTTCATGTATGCCTGGTGAGCACTCTGCCATCTAAGCTATAACCTCAGTCTAGGTAATATTGTTGCGTTTTTTTTGTTTGTTTTCATGTTGTGAAGTATTAAATCTAATCAAGGCATACAGATGAAAATCCATTCATCAAGTTTCCCATGCATTAATTCAAGAACTATCTTACTTTGTTCCTCTTATGTACCAGGCACTCACTGTTTTGGAGGTTGTAAATATATCAGTCATGAAAGCAGAAATTTTCCTAATGGGGGAGTCAGCCACTTAAAAAATTAAATAAAAAGTTGTAATGAGATTTAAAAAAAGGAGCCAGACATGAGAGGAACATGGTCTGGCCTGAGCAACCCTTACTTAACATTTGAGGATATGGTACAAGAATACAAATAGACGTTCATATTGCCTGTGTTTAAATGTTTGACTTTATAACAATTATGTTTTTTACTTCATCTAAAATTCTTCAATATTTGGAAAATTACATCAGGATTTAGAATTCTTGGCCTCCTTAGGGTCATGCCTGCCTCCCTGGATCCCAGTCCTAAGTCCAAGGTCACTTTTCATTTTTTCCACTTTGAAGTTGTCACAGTGCCAAGAAGTGTCTTACATAGTGGTTACCTGATTTGAATGTCCAAGTTCTGTCTACACAGCCCTGAGATTTTTTTCTAATGGCTTTTTGGTGTTGGGGATATACACACTTGTGACAGTCTGCTCTTGGAAAGATGGACCAGGAAAGGTGCCCAGGTTCACAATTTAGATAGCGGATTCTGAGGTCCTGGATGGGCACAGACCTTGAGCAACCAATTTCTGTAGGGCCAGAGGGGAGGTGACAGAATAAGACCCCTGAAACCACGTGACTCAGAGCAGCATCCCTGTTGCCAGGACCTAAGCAGTACACTTTTGTTCATTCCATCTGAAAACAGGGATGCTATTCCTATATCCTCAGGATTTGAACTGTGATGATGGAGGAGATACAGGGTTTCCGTTCTGTGGAGGGTCTATAAAAAGTAAAGGAAGGAAGAAAAGGAAACCAGAATGTATGGAGCATCTGTGCTAAGCCTGGCGGTGTGAAATACACACTTGCTTGTGTGAGTTAATTTCATCTTTCAAATAACCCTAGGAATTAGGCTTTGCACTTTCCTGTGTGAGGTTAAGAAAATAAACTCCAGGGGGTCACTTCCTTACTCAGAGCCACACAGCCAGTGACCTAGTGAACTGAAGCTCAAAGGCAAAACTTAGGCTATTTCTAAAACCCATGCTCTCTCTATTACAGCACAGTGCCTTTAAAATATTCGCAAAGAAAACCTTCATTTGTAATGAGAGAGAAGAACAATATGGAATGTAAGCTCTTACATCATTCAGAGAGAAAAGTAGCTGCAGGGGTCCTTAGTGCAAAGATTCCGGGAGATTGGAGAGTTTCCTAATCTCTTGAGACTCTATGAAGATACTTGATACGTTTATGGGTGTTAGGTAGTTTTAAGGATTGAAGTAAGGTGGGCATGCTACTGCATATTTTTGATCCAGCACTTGGGAGACAGAGGCAGGTAGATCTCTGTACATTTGAGGCTAGCATAGCTTGCATAGTGAGTTCTAGTTCAGCCAGGTCTACATAGTGAGACCATGTCTCAAAAAAAAAATTCGAGATAACATTTATACACTATGAAATGGACAGTTGGAAAAGTTTTGTTTTATAGATGCAAAGCCTGTCTAATTGCCCCACTAATCAAGACATTTCTCAATCAACACATGCTCCTCACTCCAGAAATTTCTTTGTACCTCTTTCCCAGGAATTTCTTCCCACAACAGGCAACCACTGTTCTGTTTTGTATCACTCTGGGTTTGTTTTGCCTGGTTTAGGATTTAATGTAAATAAAACTGCACTTTTGTATCTGGCTTCTTTGGCTCAGCATGGTTTTGTTTCTTGAGATTTATCCATACTATAAGAGAAAAGAATGCATCTCCCTTTTATGGCTAAATAGTACTCCATTACGTAAATAATTTGTGATTTGTTTATTTCTTCACCAATTGATGGCCATTTGAGCTCTTTTTCATTTGTGGTTACTATGAATAATGCTGGTATAGACATTCTTTTTTCCTCTCCTCATACTGAGAATGGAACCTAATAATGCCTTGTGCTTGCTCGGCAGGCACTCTCCCAGGTAGTAACGTCCTCACCCCAAACATTCTTGCACATGTCTTCTTGTAAATGTATCTATTTGTTTCTATTGGGTCTATACTTCAGAAGATGTGGTTGGTATAGGTTTCCCAAAGTGTTTTATATCAGTTTATACTTCCATAAGCAACCATGAGTTTCAGTTGATATGCTTATTTTACATTAATTTAAGTAGTAAAATTATTAAAAATTGAATATACTTTAAAATTAGAAAGAAAGGCTAGTGTTTTGCAGCAGTTTTCTGTGTTTGTATCAGATCTTAAGTAAAATATTACATATACACTTCACATATACTTGGAAATCTACTCTCCTATCTCCTTCCTTTTCCTCCTCCCTGGAAGTCAGCATCATTCTGAAGTTGATCTGTATCCTTCCCACATCTGTCTATTTTTAAATCTACAGCGTAGCATATAAATTGTCTTCAGTATTTCACTCAGTCTAACAAAGATGACATGTTTTCCTGCGATAAGTCTGGGTGCATTTTGTTAGATAAATAAGCTTAATCCTTCACATATTTTTATTTCCTATTTAATATTATTCTTGATTATTTCTTTTGTATGTTAATTATATTGTTTATATGAGCAATTAATAGAAAATGGGGAATGTTAATGTTTCATTTTAAAACACAGTTTATGCAGCAAATGAAAACCCTCCTGACAGGGTTGGCAAAATGGCTTAGTGGGTAATGGTGCTTGCCATTAAGCTTGACAACTTAATTCCATTGGTTCCACACGGAGAGAGGACCAACTCCACAAAAGTGTCTTCTTACCTCCTCATGTGTAGTGTGCTGTGGCATATACACACACACACACACACACACACACACACACACACACACCACAAGGAGGGTAATGAAAGCAAAGATCTCTTCTTCAAAAATTGGAATCTTTAAGGGAAAGTTACAAGAAAGTTCTTGGAATTGTGCTGGTGGGAGCTACAGCATTTACACAGACCTCCCATATTATAGGGAAGGAAACCGAGCTGTAGATAGTTGTGATGTTGCTAGGTTTTAACAGCTGAAGAATTTCAGGCCAGCACCGAAGTCAGATCGTCTACAATTCTTTTGATCACACTATGCAGCTTCCATGCCACTGATGGTGATCAAAGATGGAGAAGAAAGAAAAGGATAGAGGAAAATGTAATGGGGGCGGGGGGAGGAAAAACTTCATCAAAACAAGGCAGAAATGTGGTATTTTAAGGAAGAGGTTTGCCCTTCATATGAATGATTCTTGGATTTTGGTGTATATTTTTGGTAGCAGTATGCAGTGAGTCACTAACAAAGAGCTTAAGACAGATGAGTTAACATAAATGGACCAAAATAAGCTGTGGTCTCTAGGCTGAGCAGCTGTTGGACAAACCTGCCAATATTTTATTTCCCAGAGACATTTGCAGTGGATTAAAGTGAGCAGGAGGTAAAAGAGCTTCATTAGAAAAGTCCATACCTTTTAGTTCCCTGTGCCTGAGACATGGCTCTCCAGAGGAAGGGAAAGAAGTCCCCAGCTATTTCCTGGAGTTCTGCTCTGTGGAAGAGGGTAGGCAGCAGGGTGTGCTTGCTGAGGAACAATGCAAATAAGCACAGGAAATAGTCTCAGGTTTACCACCCTGACTGTGCTACTAGCTGCAGTAACCACAGGACTTCAGTCTTCTTGTGGCTCTGTGTTCCATCTTCTCAAGTGGGGGTGGTGAAGCACTGGCTTGTATGACTTCCAAGAACACTTCCGGTTTTCAAAAAAAGAAAAAAAAAAGCCCCACTCTGCATTTATCGACTGCTTCATTTCGTCATGTAAAAAAATTTTTTCTCTTGGATTATTTTTGCACTAGCCCTATTTTTCAGATCAAGAAACTGAGGTCAATGGGTGATAAGAGATCTTCCTGAGTCATAGCCCCAGACTAAAGCCTGAGGCTGAATGGGTTACCTGCTTCTTAACTATCTTTTGTGTTTCCCATTCTCACTTAGCAGAGAATTACAAACACAATTCCTTCCCAGACTTTTGTCGATATTGTTGTTACTGCTTTCTACCTGTTTGAAATCGCTATGCTTCAATTGCCCTGCAGTGGATTTTTCAGTTCCTAATTGGAGTCTCTTGCTGCATCCATACACCATACTGTCAGTGAATGGTGTTAAAACCAGAGAATCAAATTCAGAACACATACCTCACGCAAAACAGAAATAGTGTTGAGCAGAGCACAGCAGGGCCATTTGAGTCATAGGATCTTCATCAGCTTGAATATTTTGTACAGTCTCTCCACTGGACACTCTGTAACCAGCATTCCTGCTGATGTCAGTGGCAGCAGTGTCTTATGGAGAGACACTGTGTTTGAAGGGCTGTTTCAGTAACCTCCCCTATCCTGATTTAAGATGATATGGCTATGGTAATGGTGGTAATAGTGGCGGCTCCTTTGTTTCCTTTCATAAATGATGCACTGCCACACTTCCAGTGAAGAAAGATATCAGATATAAGGAGAACATCCTTCTCTTCAACATGAATTAAAGCAAACACATTCTAGGATGGTGGGTGATCTTCATCTAACTTGGGTTTGAGATGACTTGTCGGATGGGCAAATGATAATCCTGTTTCTAAAGTCTGAAGGAAATATTTATGAGGGAAATCATACTTTGCAAAATCGTTTTCATCTCTTCTCTCTTTCTTAACAGTACTGGGAACTGAACTTAGGACCCTCTACATGCTGCATACTCTCCAGCTTCCCATAGTTCTTTCTTTTGTGTCTACACTGAAATGAGAACCCCCCAAGCCCCCAAAACTTTGCTGTCTGAACAGACACAAGAACCCAAAAATTCTTTGGTGTCTGCATAGACAAGGGAGCCAAAAGAATATTTAATAATGCAAAGTAAAATCAGTGCTGCTCGTAATACATGTTTACATATTTTGATGGTTTATAGTATAGAAACTTGGAGATTAAAAGAGAAGAGACCATATACTCAAACTTAAAACTACTCTTATGAGGTATGATTTATATACAAACATTATCTCACAAGACAAATGTTTACGTACAATAGACTTCACTGACAACTTTAGTCCTTCATGCCTCCCTACTGAACTCATGTCCTTGGTGTTTCAGTCATTAAACTGGAAGACTCTGTTTCTTTTTCCTTGAATCTAGGCTGCTCTTCTGATTTATTTTCAACAGTAGAATGGGGTAGAAATGTTGGTTGGGCCAGTTTTGATGATAAACTTCAAGAGACCTTGGGCTGCCTTGTCATTTTTCTGTATTTGTCTGAGAACCTACTAGAAGATGCAGTAAGATCAGGGCTGATTTCTTTAGTTATTGCAGCTGAGGTTTTCCTGGACCATCTGATAAGGTATTTGGGTTCCGGCTAAAATTTCAACCCACAGACTTTTAAATAAATGGTATTGTTTAAAGACATTGAATCTTGCAATGTTTTCATACATTGAATCATATGACAACAGTAACTGAAAGTAAGAGTTATCAAGAGAACATACAAACTATCGCTAGCTCAGTTTAATAGAAAGCTTGCTTAGCAAGCATGACGTCCTGGGTTTGATCTTTAACACTTCAAAGGCCAGGTATGATTAAACACAACTGTAATCCTAGTACAGGGAAGGACAGGTGGTACAGGTGGAAGGATCAGAAGTAGAAGGCCATCCTTGTCTACATAGCAAGTTCAAGGTCTGTAGCAGATGGAGAAGTCAACCTTGTGAAGGAAAAGGTAAGATGGAGGGTGAGATGCCCCAGGTTCCTTCGACTCCTTGAGGAGTCCTGATCTACTGAACACAGCATTAGATCTAAGCATACCAGTGAGACAGCAAAAAGGAATCCTGTCTTCATGGAAGTCCCCATAGGTGATGATACTCCCCCCAACTCCTTCTGAGTTATCTCATTAGGCCGGACTTTTATTGGAGCATGGTGATGGTGTGGTGACATATGATTGGCCAAGAGATTAGATGCTTGGGATTGGTTTAAACACTGTATATAAGCTTATGGGCTGGGCAATAAACTCAGATCTGGACCCTGATGCTGCTCTCCAGAGTCAGATTTCCTGGGATTCATCATGTGACTCTGTCAACTCTCACCACCCCTATCCTTGGTCCTGTTCCCATGAAAGTCAGCTTGGGATATATGGGAGACTCAAACCCAATAAACAGCATGCAGGAAGTAACAAAGGATTGTAGTAACAAGAATCAAATGGTTGTTTTTAAAAGCATTTGAAGTCTTTCCAAATCATCATGGTTGTGCATCCTTTACTAGTCGTTACTTTGAAGGCATGAATGGAGTGAACCTTAGTGAGAAGACACAATGCCTAGGTTAAATGCCCAGTGAGCTGGAGCTTAAGAAAAACCAAAGCCAATGATGGACATGCTCCTAAAAGACTGGCCATGGGAATGAAGGTGAGTGGAGATGGACGAACTCAATGAGATGATTGTAGAGCTCAGTGTTCAGAAGATGACAATGAAAATAGAATGAAGTGGGAGTCTGTATGAAGTGGAAGACATTAAATCTCATTCATGAGACTATGTTAGATGCATGCATTCTGGGAAATTAGGATCTCCATCGTCTATCTTCCAGGAGCAATGCTCAGCCAATGACGTTGGGACTTGTTGCATAAATGCCCCATGTTTTTTGGCTCTTGGGTAGCACAATTCTGTGGTGCATGTTTTTTTTGTTTCCTTTTTTTTTGTTTTTGTCATTGTTTTGATTTTTTACCTTTCTCATAATTTCCTTATGGAGTTAAGTTTCAGTTACCTGTTGTGGCAGCTGGTTCTGTAACACTCCTCTCCCACATACTCCAAGGTCCTTAGACTCAGCCTTTCTGTATCTTAAATGAGTTGTTACTTCTTATCCAAGGGTCTTTTTGATTTTACCCACTGTCTGAGATGCTCTTCCTCTCCCACAAGCAAGGCTAGCTTCTTGTCATTTAACTCTTAAATTTCACATATCACTTTAAATTATGGTGTTTTAGGAGGATTTCCCACTGTAGCTCAGGCTTGTCTAATTTTTTGTGTACCCTAGGCTTACCTGGACTTGTAGTAATCTTAGCACTTAGGAGGACAAGGCAGGAAAATTCACCTTTTTATAGATGTTTTCCTGGTCAATGCAACTAAAGTAGTCATCTTACCTTGATTTTCCATATCACATTGTCACTATGAGATATTCATCTTATTTGCTTATTTTCATACATTGGTGGTGAGTGCATGTTGGCACTGTCTCCATAGGAAAATTGTTGGACAATACCTAGCAAAGCCACTTATGACTCAGCATTTCATCACAAGGTATGTATTCAAGAGGTATGAGTGCTGTGTACATTAAGAGCAATCCATATTTACTGCAGCTTTATCTGTAATAGCTAAAACCTGGAACCAACCCAAATATCCACCAATAAGAGAATAGATTAAAGAAATGGTAGAATAGTCAATCAGCATCTCGCAATATAATACTATACAGCAAGAAAAAGAGCAAACTATAAACAAAATACAATTATATTGGGTGCGTATCATAGCAATGGTGAGAAACCAGGCACAAAAGAACATACTATAGAATTCCATTTTTACAACATTCAAACAGGCAAAAATCATCTATGGTGACAGAAGCTGGAATAGTGGTTGCCTCTGGGCAAAAGAATATTGACTGGGAAGGAGTCTGTAAGTGCTAGAAACAGGTTGTCTTTATGTGTTTAGTGATTACATGAAGAGATGACACATATATAGAAAGTCAATAAGGTGTGCACTTAATATTTGTATACACTCCAAATCTCCTCCTCATGAATTAAAAAATAAAATACGCAGTAGACAGGGTATATAGCTTAGTTGGTACAGTGCTTTCACTCCCAGAATAATACACTGGGTTCAATACCCAGAATGGCAAAAATTGTATGTGGTGGTATACACCTGCAATCTGTGGCATCTGGCTCTGTAACGCTCCTTTCCTACATACTCCAAGGTCCTTAGACCTTGGGAAATGAAACCAGTAGGATCAGAAGACCAAGATCATCCTTATATGAGTCTGAGGCCAGCCTAGATTACATGAAATCCTGCCTCAAATAATAATAATTACCTGGACATGGTGGCTCAAGTTTATAGTCCCAGCACTAAAGCAGCAGAAACAGAAACATCTCTCTGAGTTCAAGGTTAACCTTGGTCTACAGAGCAAGCTCTAGAGTAGACAGGGCTACATAGTGAGGCCCTATCTCAACAACAACCACCACCACTACCGATGATTACAACAATGACAACAAACGTCATAAAATCAAACTAATGATAATTTTGAAAACTATATGGTTCTGTGAGAGCAAAGGAAGTTTTCTGGTTTGGGTTAGTTATGGCTACCTGACATACAGTATACCACCACAGTACTTGTTGATGAAATCAATACAGAAATGTATATTTATTTAACATCTTAGGGTCTATAGGATGGTATTTTCTTTCTTTCTTTCTTTTTTTTTTTTTTTTTCGGTTTTCTGAGACAGGGTTTCTCTGTGTATCTCTGGCTGTCCTGGAACTCACTCTGTAGACCAGGCTGGCCTCGAACTCAGAAATCCACCTGCCTCTGCCTCCCAAGTGCTGGGATGAAAGGCGTGCGCCACCACTGCCCGGCAATATTTTCTAGTTCCATACATTTGCCTTCAAAATTCATGGTGTCCTTGTTTTTAACAGCTGAATAGTATTCCATTGTGTAAATGGACCACATTTTCTGTATCTATTCTTCAGTTGAGGGACATCTAGATTGCTTTCAGTTTCTGAGGAAGGCCCAAGTGAGGATTCTTAAATTCAACTTAGAAGGAGGAAAAAATAATCATTGTAAGCAGGGACCTGGGTGGGAGAAGGGGGAGGGAAAAGAGGGGCAGGATAGAGAGGGGACAGGAGAGGGGCCTAGAGGATCAGGAAAATGAATGGAAATAAGCAGCTGCTAGGTGAGGGGATGGAGGGAACCTCTAGGGACACTAACTCACAAAACTTTTGACCCCAAATTGCTCCTGCCTAAAAGAAATGCAAGAACAAGAATGAAGCAGGAACTGAAGGAATGGCCTACCAGTGACCCACTGAACTTGGGATCTATCACATGAGTGGGCACCAATCTCTGACACTATTACTGATGCTGTGTTGTGCTTGCAGACAGGAGCCTAGCATAGCTGTCATCTCAGATGGTCTACCAGCAGCTGACTGAGACAGATGCAGAATACTCACAGCCAAGCATTGGATGGAGGTCGAGGACCTTCTAGAAGAGTTAGGGGAGGGCTTGAAGGAACTGAAGGGGATGGCAACCCCATAAAAAGAACAACAGTGTCAACTAACCCAGACCCCTGGGAGCTCCCAGAGACAGCCACCAACCAAAGAGCATACATGGACTGGTCCGATGCCCTTGGCACATATATAGAAGACTGCTTTGTTGATGTACCTAATTCTGTAGAAACTTGATGCCCCAGGGTTGGGGCATATGTGGGAGCACCCTTTCAGAGGTGAAGTGGAAGGGGAGATTGGGGAAAGAACTCTTTGAGGGGAGTCTGGGAGGAAGCAACATTTAAATGAAATAATGAATTAGTAAAAAATGTGTATTCATGTTCTTGTCTTAAAAATTAAAAAACAAATGAAGCTTGTTGATATCTACTCCATGTATTGTGCACTTTAGAAGAATGGAAGGTAAACCAGGCCAGCAAGAAACGCACAGCTGATTGTATAAAATACAGTATTAATGCTATGAGAACATATGTAAGCCAAGTGTTAGCAGAGCTAAAGGGAGAGACGATTGCACTGCAGCTTTGAGGAAGTGAGATTTGATCTGGCCCAGGGAATATTTCTGCAGGTAGGGCTGAGTAGGAGAAACACAAAGAACAAGATGAACACATAGGTCAGGGAACAAAGCCTCTGAAACAGGAAGTCAAGAGTACACTGAAGAAATGGAAATGTAAGAGGTGGCTGAAGTCAGTGGGGAGGGTAACAGAGGAGAGAGAGATCTGCCAAAACATGTTAAGGCTTGTTCAGACAAGGTCTGGACAACTTAGAAAGGAGTTTGGTTTTCAGAGATGAAGTATAAAAGAAGGGTTATTTCATCTATCTATCTATCTATCTATCTATCTATCTATCTATCTATCTATCTACCATCTATCTATTGAACTCAGGGTTGAACTTTGGGCTTTGTAGATGTTAGAAGTATGTAGAATAAAAGTATTATACAGCTAGACTACCTCTTTCTCCCTTTATTTATTTTGAATCAGGGTCTCACTAAGTTGCTTGTGCTGGCCTGGAACTCCTATAGCCAGGGAACCTTAGACTTGAGTTCTTCCTGCTTCATCTTCCCAAGTAGCTGGGGTTACAGGCATGTACTGTCATGCCTGGCAAAGAATAATTTAAAAGAACATTTTTTTTCTTTCCCAAATTAGAATAAAAACATTTGCAAAAATATCTGAAAGTCAGTGTTTACAAAGGATACAGGCCTAATAAAATCATTATTATCAATTTTATATATGAACTCTGAGGTAGTAATCCACATACATTAAATTTGCCATGTTTTTATAACTCAGTAAATTTTTATATGTGCATAAGTATGTGCAATCACCACCAATAATTCCAATACAGTCTTATCACCTATCCCAAGAAAGAAAGTGATTTTAGCAGTCATTCACCATTCTTTGTTCCTCAAAGCACTAGTGTTTTATGTCTCTCCGAACCATCTTCCTATATAAACATACATACATACATAAATGCTCTGCCAGAGTCTGACATATACAGAGGCAGGTCCTCACAGCTAACCATTGAACTGATCACAGGGTTTCCAATGGAGGAGTTAGAGAGAAGACAGAAGGAGCTGAAAGGGTTTGTGGTCCCATGGGGAGAGCAATAATACCAACCAACCAGAGCTTCCAGGGTCTAAATTACCAGCCTGGGAACACACAGGGAGGGACCCATGGCTTCAACTGTATATGTAGGGGAGGATGGCCTTGTCAGGCATAGGTGGGAGAGGAAGTCCTTGATCCCGTGAAGGCTGGATGCTCAGTGTGGAGGAATTCAAGACTGGGGAGGTGGGAGTGGGTGAGTGGGTGGGTGAATATCCTCATAGAAGCAGGAGAAGGGGGAAAGGGATAGGGGGTCCTGGGTGGGTGGGTGAAATGGGGAAAGGGGATAACATCTGAAATGTAAATAAAATATCCAATAAAAAATTATACACACACACACACACACACACACACACACACACACACACACGCACACACACACACACACACACACACACACACACACAC
>JANHMN010000005.1:93119536-93181333 GCA_030674055.1 Rhabdomys pumilio | reverse complement strand
ACACACACACACACACACACACACACACACACACACACACACACACACACATCTTCAGGCACACATGAGTGTGAGGCCAAAGGAGGATATGGAGAATCCTGTTCTACCATTTTCTAGCATATTCCCTCAAGACAGAATTTCTGATCTCTTACTAAACCTTGAGCTAGGGTGGCAGCAATCAAGTTCTAGTGATCCTTATATCTCTGTCCCCCATAGCTCTGGGGTTATAAAACATTTGTAACCATACTTGTCTTTTTACATGGCTTTTGGAGATTTGAATTCAAGTCCTCATGTTTGCATGGCAAACACTCTTACCCACTGAGCTGTCTCCCTATCTCAGATCTCATTTTTTTATTTGAAGAGCAGACAGTCAGAAAAGAACTCATAGAGTGTGATGAGCACTCCACCAAATAATGAGAAGAAGATAAAATAATATTAAGGAACTGAACATACAAGCAAGATGTTAAGATAGTGTAACTTGAAAGATGTAGGTTAAAGAGACTAAATTAGAAACTAAATATCAAAGTTAACATGTACCTCCCCCTATGAGTTGTTTTTTTGGAACTGCTGTGGGTAGTCTTGAATAGATATAAATATTCTAGTGTCATTTATGTAGAAATAATAGTTGCCACCTTAAAAATGAATGAGATTATCAAGGGAGATAGAAACTTGTGCAAGATCTTCAGCAGAGCTGACTAATGTAAGCCTAGTCCACACTATGCCAACACCCATAGTCTGCCGCAGTTAATTGACCATAATTGACCATGTAGTCTTAGACTCCTTGTCAATATGTGGCTTTAGGCAATTATTACCAATAACCCCACTTACCATTTCTGATTCTTTTCAAAGTTTAGGTGTGATGATCAGAAGCAATTGTGGCCTTCCAAGGAAGTAAGTTGCTTGGTTATTAGGTGCAGAATGTACACACAACAAAGCAGGGAAAATACTCAGAGAGGGAGAGGAATATTTCATGAAGGCAGAAATACTAACATCTGGCTAATGACTAAGCCGAGGACATAGAGAGCCAATAAAATTTGAATGGGGAGGCAGTTGATTATCTTAGAGAAAAGGTTTCACTGGAATGATCTTAAGTGAGATGACAGAGACTTGAATAGAAAAGGGGAGGTATTTCAAATACTCTGTTATAAGCTGCCCTGAGCTCTTCTGGGGGAGCTCTTGCATTTCTAGGACACACCCCAGTGTTATTTCCTCAGGCTGTAATTTGGTGTTCTAGGGAGAATTTTTAACCAGTGTCATCTCTGGTGAAGGACAGAGGCTTGAAGTTACTGATAGGTGTTCAGTGTAGCAGATCCTACTGTGGTCTCTTTTATAGACCTTCGGTCTTCACTACTTAGTATACAACACTTCCTCTATCTCAGACTATGACCACTGGAGAATGCTTGATCTGCTTGCCAGAGGTTCTAGAGAGTTAGTTTAAGGACAGGAATTGGAGGACAAATAATGCAGTGTTTCTATTTCTTGAAGGAAACAATGGATGGGTTGTTTTACATAGTGTCCCAATTTCTGTTCCTGTTGCTGTAACAAAATATCCTGACAAATACAACTTAAGAGAGAAAGGGATTTTTTGCTTTTAGTTCTGTTGGCATGTGATTTATAATGGCAAGGAAGATGTGGCAGGGAGAGCATAGTGGTAGGAATAAGAGGCTGGATGGCTGCATTGTATCCACACTCAGGAGGCAGAGAGTGAGAAATGGATGTATGCTACTGAGTTCTCATTGTAGACTGTCCAGGATGCCAGTTAGGGGATGGTGCTATCCACAGTCGACACATCTTACCTCAATTAATTATAATCAAGATAATCCTCCACAGACTGACAACATAACTGAAAATAGCAAGGCTTATGATAACTAATTAAAATACATTAAATTGAGCTGGTGAGATGACTCAGCAGGTAAAGATACTAGCCACCAAGCCTGGCAACAACCCAAGTTCCATCTCTGGGACCCACATGATAGAAGGAGAAAACCAATTTCTGTAAACTGTCTTCTGGCCTACACATGCACACTATGCTGTGGTGCATGCTCCTCTCTCTCTCTCTCTCTCTCTCTCTCTCTCTCTCTCTCTCTCTCTCCCTCTCTCTCTCTCCCTCCCTCAAAATTGTGAACAATGAGATAGTTCTGTTTTCAAATGCAGCTGTGAGGGAAGGACTTCCAAATACTGGAGCCTTCTTAGTGTTCTTGCACAATCATTAGCAACCAGCCTTTTTATCTGCGTTGTTTAGAAACAGAAGAAAAAGGGGTCAGCACTTCTAAGAGATTGCTGACCTCTGGCCTTTGCAAAGTCCAAATTCCTTAATCGGGCATTTCCAGGTGTCTCCAATTGACCCCAACCAACATTCTTACCCTGATCTTTGACACCACTCCCTGCAAAGCCTTTGGAACTATGCTGCTCGTGACAGGATATGTTTTCCCACCTTGCCACTCAGCTTTCACTGTCCACTTTGCTTTTGGTGACCTTTCTTTTTTCTATGCCTTTCTAGATCAAAGGGTTCACTCCTGTTCTGCCTCCCCTGTAATGCTCTGAAATTCCATTTTGTCTCCCTCCTTTTGTGGCCCCTGCTCCCTTGATGTACAGGGCTTTGTGAATTTATGTCTTCTCTTCTGAAGCAGAAAGAAGCCATTTAGACAAAATTAGGCTTATTTGTCTCTTTAGATCCTGTACTTTTTAGTTTAGTGCAAAGAACATAATGAAGATAGACAGGTAGATAAATGATAAATAGACACATGGTTATTGAGCTCAAATATCACAAATGTAATGTCTTGCTCGAACACAATTTTAAAAAAAAATTCGAATTTACTTACTTTCAAGTTTGTAGAAGAGCTGCAAGAATTAAATAAAAAAGTCTGAGTCATTCCACCAATCGGGAAGCTGAAGTAGGAGAATTGTGAATGAGATCAATCTGGGTTTCCTAGTGAGTTCCAGGCCAACCCGGGATAAAACAGCTTCTGTTTCAAAAAAGCAGGAAAAATAGTAGAAAGGGCATCTTCATAGTTTCCTAGGCTTTAGCTACATTCTCTTACTTAAATGCTTTATTTCACTTTATTTCTATACTTTATCCAGTCATCCATCTATTTACTTATCCATTTCTCTACCGTTTCTCTCCCAGTAGTTTACTAAATCATAGGAGAGTAAGTTATTTACAACTTATCTTTACTCTTAAATATTTTCACATGTGTTTTCTAAAACCTAATCACAGCATAATTATAAACTCCTATCACCTTAATATTGATATAACACATTTATTTGGTCCTTATATCACTTCTGTCCATTGATCTGATAATGTCCTTTATGATAGCATTTTCCTGCAACATAGGATTGAGCACTGGCTCCCTTCTCACTCCTGATTATCACGTCTTTTCAGTCTCCTTAAATCTGCAACACTTCGACACCTTCTTTGTCTTTTACAACATTGCTCTTTGTCACGTTAACCCCAAGCCCTCTCTTTTTAAAGCAATTAGAGCTCGTGAAGTTTTAGTCACTAATGACAGCATTTTAATTTTGCAGGAACTTCTGTTTTGTTTTATTCGCAATACTCTTCTCCTTAGTTCAGTGGGGCTAGAGTGGAAGAGGAAATCACAAATCTCTTTCTCCTCTAGCTTCTGCTGCCTTGCAGGCTGAAGAGGAAGAAAAGTCAATAGAGGAAGTGAGAGAGTAAACTGAGAAGTTGAAATCAAAGTGGTGGGCTGCTGAGTCTTGGCTGTGGTGTGACTCTGAAGTCAAAGCATTTTTAGAGACAGCATTCAACCATAGTTAAATAAAGTCCCCATGCTATAGGAAAGGAAGGCATTAGTAATCCATTAACTATGAGTAGAAACAGAGACACTGACAGGCTCAATGACTTTTATGTTTTGAATCAGAGACACAGTGAGGGATAATAGAAACAGGAACGATAAAGAAGTGGTTCCAGTCGGGATATTTGAGTCTATTTACTTCTGTTGTCAAATCATTCTGTAATTGAGCAAGTATATCACTCCCAAACTTTGGTGTCAGGGTTTGAAATGGACTCATTTTACTCTGTTTTCTTCAGAGGGTCTATGATTCATTTGTAACAAATTCTAGCACACTTTAGATGTGTATTTATGAACACTGGGCTAGCCACTGAAGATGTAATGATGACTAGAGCCCAGTTTTTGTTCTCAGGGACCTCCCAGATATTGATGGGCAGCAGGCATTTGACCAAAGAATTTAAATTCATGGCAATAAGAATCAATTTCAAGTACAAAACCAAGAGAGAAAGTAAACAACCATGTGTGGGGGTGGGGTGAGGGGGGAGCATATGCCATTGCATATTCATAGAGGAAGTGACAGTGGTTGTTAAACCGAATCTTAAAGTGGGTACAGGGCAGTCAGGCAAGAGCTGCATGGATGTCTGCAAAACCAATGTACTTTCAATCTGCTGTATACAATGTACCAGAGATAAAGTCAGAGTAATGAGGCTCAAAAGATAGTTGGTGGTAGCACTGAAGCAAGGTGATTTTTCCAAGTAGAGAAGGATTAGAGGCTGTGAATGAAGGATGGAATTAGACTTATGGAAAGACCATTGTTAATAAAAGATAGGATCATAGATAAAGGACTGAGAGTGGGGAGAGGAAGCTGTAGAAGATTTGGAGACTTATTTAGGATGAAGATGTGAGGTCTAAGAAAGCTTAGTAGTTGACTGTGGCTGCATTTAGGAAGAGGGCACATGAATTCCACACTTCTAATTTGCTAGTTGACTGAACTGTGGTGCTTCTTATTGCAATTGGAAGTCCTTAAGAAGGAGCTGGATTGGAGGATGCATAGTGAGTTCATTCTATCTATGTTGGCCTTGAAGTATATGTGGGACATTGTACAAACTGACTTGAAACTCAAGAAAGAAACATAGGATGGAGACATATTTGGTTGTTAGAGGTTATCAGCAGTGGCAACCCGGGAGAGTGAAACTTTAGGAAGGATAGTGGGCAAGAAGGAAGACCATAAAATCACTTGCTGTTAGATCCTGATTCTTATTTGACGAGATCTTACTAGCTGTAGTGTATCAGTCAAATAACCTCCAATCTCTGCTGCCCAACCCCTTAATGTCGACTTTAACTTGAAGGCTTGTGAATTTGAAATTAAAAATTCAACTGATGGACGTTCTAAGACAAGCAAACAAAAACCACCCTGGAATACACTAGGAAGAGCCATTTGCTAAGTTTCCACTGCTTTTCTTGCCATATTATTGTTATTATTGATATGATATGTGGATATATCTGAAAATATGATATTGACATATGAAACTAATCAGCATCTTCTGTGCTGTCACCACTCTGAAGTGTCATTCAATATGAACACTTATTTTTATTAGTTGGAGAGAGGACTGAAACAAAACTAAAAGTCTCTGATTCTGAGCCATACTTATGTTAACCACTGAGGCTTCTATTTGACCTGATATTTACCTTCCATCAGACCAGAGACCAAGCCAGTGGTAAAGGTGGGTAGAGAGGAAGAAACAAATCTGTGTGTAGAATTTGTGAAACTATTAGGGGCTTGGTAGTAGTCAAACTACTGCTTATCTTTTACACTAAATCTGAAATAGAAAAGTCTGAAAGGAACTCTACTATTGGTGTGATCTCAACCCTCAGAACCCGTATCTCCCAAGCATGCCATCGTTAAGAAGGCTCTCAATACTCATTCCTTAACTAGGCAGATCAGACATTCAGAATGGAAGGAGGCAGCAGAATTTACCAGATAAGTTAATGGCTGGCCCAAGATAGTTAGTTCTTAATGAGTGAGGGACCATAGAAGATTCTAGTCTGAACACAAGAGTGAACAAGATGTCAAGTTAGCTTTTACTTCCATTTTCTCTCAAATTAGTTAATAAGTCATGCAAACCATGTAAATAAGGGTACAGGGATATAGATAGACATCATTTCTTCCACATTTCTTAGTGATACTGGCAGTCTGAAAACAATAGGTTGTCTCCTAAGACAGATGGGCCTAGAGTAGTAGTTCTATTTTAATTCTATAACCAATAAATTAAGGACGTGCTGTAGGTAAGGGCCAAGTCTACCGCAAATAAAAAACACCTAGCACAAAACATCTTTTTAATTTTTTCTCTCTCCTCCTCACTGCCCACATGACATCTATTCATTCAGAGTTAAAGCACAGATTTGACCCTTTAAATTCTTCTTGCTGGGGGGCACACCACCAGGCAATTGCCTGTTATCTGTGTGTACATTGTGTGTTGCAAGACTCTCTTATTTATGGGACCAGTATGATAGTCAAATGGGTAAAACTACTTATTGAGTAACACGGAGAACTGAGTTTGACACACACACTCCCAGAACCCATTGTGGAAGGAGAAAACACATTCTTTCACATGTGTCCACTCCACACTATATACATACATGGACAATAATAATAATAATAAATACAATAAAACAGCAGAATTTCCTGTTTATATTTATGCCCTTAAATAAATAGATTTTATATTTATTTAAATATAAATAGTAGATTTGGCCCTCAACCTACAGCACAGTTAATGCTCTGTTTCCTTGTTTCCCTCACTTACTGTCCTTCTCCACCCCCTCTATTTCTTTCTCCCCCTTTCTCTACCCTTCCATTTCTTTACTTCCTTTCCTTCTTCCTTCCTTCCATGAATTTTTAAAATAGAATGCTTTAGAAAATTTTATATTTGAGGAAAATGAATCCAAAAGTAAGACAGTCCTATGCATCACCTCTTCCCCTCTCCTCAGCATACAATTCCTCTATTAATGCCCTCTTATGTTAGTGTGGCATATTTGTTATAGTTAGTGAGTCGCTTTTGAAACATTACTATTCACCAAACTCATCATTTATTCAAATTTATTCCTTGGTTTTTCCAGTGTTAGTTTTCTGTTTCAGGATCCCCTTCCAGTACACCATGTTACATTCAGTTGTCATGCCTCTTTAGGTTTAGCTGTGACAGTTTCTTATATTTTTCTTGGTTTTGATAACCAGGTTATCAAAGTTGTGCCTGTGTGGTATTTTGTAGGACACCCCTTTATTGAAATTCGTCTGATGTTCTTTATATAATTGGACTGGAGCTATGCTTTGGAGAGGAGAACCACAGAAACAAAATGCCTTTCTATCATACCATATCAAGGTAAAATAATTTCCAGCTTCCCATTCACTCCTTTGGTTCATTCCCTGAACTTTTTCCTAAGCCAGGCAGTATTCTAGAAAGAGCATGGTGTCTAACACAAATAGACATTAGGTTGATTCTGTTTAATGGACTAAGATGGCTTCTAAGTATACAGAAGGATGGTGACAGTCACTTATTGACCCTTTGCAGCCCCTCTTAGCACAGCGTAAGGGATGGTTATGGAAAATAGGAAGAGAATGTGAGTGAGAACTGAAGTAGCAGGAGTTTAATTCTATTCACGTCTGACCTGCAGCCGTATCAAAGCTCAGGGTCCCAGGAAAGTGCACTCTTAGCCCCCAGCTTCACATTTCCAAAGCCCGGTTCATGGCCAACTTTTGGCTAATTGACATCTGAGCAGTAATTATTTTTAGATCACTCACTATATGTTCTGCTACTCAGTGTTATGTGATCATGTAATGAAATCCATGCCCTAGTGCATTAACTAATCTTTTGAAAAAAAAAAACAACAACCTTTCAATAGTATCTGCACAGCTTTCCCCTTCACAGAGAGCTGACAAAAAGCTCCTAGACTTGAGTGCTAAATGTTGAGCCATTAAGAATGCTGGTGAAAGCTATGAAGTCATCAAGTATTGACCTGACAGAACATTTAGCACCATCTGATTTCTCCATCTTGACATAAACACGGAATGGACCCTACATGCCAATGAATCACTTTCCCTATTTAAGTTCACAGGGTTTGTCTAAAATAGCTCCCTTGGTACAAAATAGAAATTCAGCTCAGAGATTACAGTAGTGAATAGTAGGTTCAAGTCTTATACTATTATTATAAGAAAAAGAAGGTTTATTAAAATTAGAATTTTTTTGGTGAGGGTTGGAATAATAAGATTGAGATGCCTTTCTTAGTCACAGAGCCCTTAGGAAATTTGAAATTCAACTAACTTATATTTTGTTCATGCTCTATGTTGTCCAACTTGCTCAAACTATACATTTCAGCCCTGTTCAGATATGTTGATTTATTTGGTGGAACAGCTGATTTCAGGTGTCCATTTGTGTTTATTCAGTCCTTACCATTTCAAATATCCCAGCCTATCTCTAGAGTACAATATATCCAGAAGGCTTTGGTTTTGCACATCAGAAGAATCAAAGAATTAATACCATCCAAGTATATAATCAGCAAGTAATTGGGAACTGGTATTCAAATATACCATTCCCTCTCCTATTTAGAGACATAGTTCTGACATGGGTGTACGGTATGTTTTCTAAAGTTTCTGGTGTGATTGAACTGTAGTTGCCCACAGTAGTAATTGACTTTTTGTGTACCCTTCTTGTCTGTCTTCTTTTCCCTGACCCATTTTCTTACTGTTTTCTGGGATCTTCTCTCAGAGTTTCCATAATCAAATCCTTGTTTGCTTAGACAGCTGCTAAGCTGTGTTCTGGGGTGAACTCAGTACTCTGCACTTTTAACAAACACCCTAGGATGATTCAGTGCAAATGGCATACTAAATGACATTGTTTAGAACCTTTGTTCAGAAACTTGTAAATTAAATGTAAAACTATCAGTAATTTTATTTATTGGATCAACATTTTTCCAGAGCCTTTGTATTGCTCTCAAGTCTTCTGGCTATTTCTTCGAGGGTTCAAGCTGAGGTGGGGTAGAAAGCCAGAATACATGTCCAAGTTAGGTCTCTCTGGGAAGTCAAGGGGAATAGGAGACAAATGTAAAGGACATTATCCTAACCTTGAAAGAGCTGTTCCAAGTCAGTACCCTGTGGGTAGAGAAAAGTATAGGAATGAAATAAGACTGCCATTTATTCGACCAGCAGTGTTGAGTTAAAACAAAGGTGGAGAGACTTTGGTATAATGTGACTGGAGGCTGGTCCAGAATTGATCACTTGAATGGCAGGCACTCACTCTGTCAGTACTTGATGTTCTTTTCTGGGCTGGGGGTAACACAGTATATACTGCAGGTATAAGGATAAATATTTAGAATGTAGTTAAGAGATTATGCTCATTTAGTAAAGTGTGGGTGGGTTCTCCTCCAAGATCCATGACTTTACTAGCCTCAGGTAGTTGGATAAGTTTCCAGTATCAGACAGAATTTCTCACTTCTTTAGTGGGAAAAGCCAATTAGAGAGCTATTGGTTCCCATCAAAATGTGTGTGCCACTACTGAACCCTTAGAGTTATAGTGCCGTGTTGGTTATTGATATTGGTTCACAGTTGCCTTAGCTGGGTAAGGCAACTTACCAGCAACTTAGTTGCTTCCTTCCCTTGGAAGCTTGTATGACACCTTCTAGTACCAGGAAAGCTAGTCCTTCAGGAGGAAAGCTAGTCCTTCAGGATGAAGCTTTTAGGTCAGGTCCAGCTCCAGTTCTCTGGGCTCTGTGTCTGAATTGCATGATATCTTCAGGAACAGGGACTTACTTAACTTCTACCCCTGGGAGGCAACCAAAGACAGTAAAAAATCTTATTGAGTGAAGAAACCCAGACCCAGGAAGACATGCTCTCTCTCATCTGAGGCTTCTAGGGTCAGATCTTCAGAAGTGAATGTACCCTGGAGTAACTTCAGAAACCAGGAAAGTAAGAAGGGATTATTTTGTGGTGTGGAGGGGCAGGTTGGAGGTGATAGAGAGGGCACTAGTAGAGTACATGAGAAGGAGAAAATAGAGTGCCCTAAATAGGGAAGGAGATGGAGATAAATATAGAAGGAGGGTAAAATAACAGTAAGGATATCTGAAAAATATCCATAAATTAACTAAGTACCTAAAATACCTACAACACTTGTACATCTGCAGATACCTACATATTTTAAATGAAAATTTCTTATCTGATCTGACAATGCTCTTCCCTACAAGAGCTACAGATTTTCTAACCCAAGCACTATGCGTGAGAGCTCTTTTTTTTTTTTTGAGTTGTTAGTTTGGATTGTCCTAGAGATTACAAAAACACAATTTAAAAAGCTATGCATGAAGTTGTTGCCAAGTGTCTTCCTAGATCACCATTTATTGAGATGGAGTTTCTCCTTGAATTCTGAGTTTGCCAATTCTGGCTAGTTTAGCTAGCTAGCTTGCCTTGGAATCCCCTGACTCTTCCCCCAGAGTGTCAAGATCACAAGTATCTGCTATGCCTGCCTGGCTTTTGCAGCTTTTTTTGTGGACTTTGTGTATCCAAACTTCCATCTTAATACTTGTGCAACACAAGTTTATCCGATGTGCCATCTTTCCAACCCAAGATGGCTGCCAGTTTTTGTCTTGCCCTAAGCGTTCTGCTTAGGGACTTCTGTCTAATAGATTATCAGGTAATTTTGACCATTGGAGCTAGCTGGACAGGACCTGGGGTAACAGGTTATAGATTGATAGTCATGCGCTTTAAGATTAATGTACGGAACACTCTCAGTATTTAGCTGAGCTACACTGAACCCTATCACGTTGCTCTGAGATTTTAGTATACTTTGCAATTGAGCATGAATGATTGAAAAAAAGGAAACTTTAACATATGACATTCATAAATATAAGTTCCACCAGAGGATCTCTGTCTATTTTTCCATTGTTTTTTTTCCAAAGCCCTTTTAAGAGTGCCTGGCACAGTAGGCATTCAGTCAAATTTTATGATGTTGACAAGGAAGAGAAGAAATACATCACGTCACATGGAGAACTTTTCAATTGGCTTAGATATGTATGAATTATAAATGGAAAAGGGACTAGACATAACTGTTTAATGAAGAGTCTCAACTCAGTGGGGAGAGGAACATGAAAGTCTTTTATTTAGCTTCAATCCCTGCTCCCAACTGTGCTCTGTCTTCCGTATTGCCATTCCTTGTTTCTTAATAACATTTTGAGCAAATTCCATAACTTTCTGGTCATTTTTGATTATTTAGGAGTCCAGTTCAGATAGAAAAAAATTCAATCTTAACTTTGATCTCAATTTTGTTTCCTCTTTATGCTCAAGCTCAAAGCTTAGCTGATTTGAAATAGCCTGGTATAGTTCTGAAGTATACTCAGTGCCTTTTTCAGACAATAGCTCATCAGGCTCAGGACCAGATCCATCCACCTTTCATTGGTGTTTCCCAAACCCTTTGAAGATTCCTGAAGAGAAGGAATTCAAACAGACTGTATTGTGGAATGATGAGGGAAAAAAAGAGACAAAGATCTCTATATTTAATGGACTGCTATCACTTTTTCCTTTAAATGTTATGGCTTTCACTGGTGTACTGTGCCAGTCCTCTGTGCCCTCTGGTGGCAACCCCACCAAATGTTAGCTCTCTTGTGATAAGGCATGTGGTAAATTCCTTAGGGTAGTGGGTCTCACAGACCTTTTCATTGTTCTGCAAGATAAAAACTTACCTTCAGCTAGTACTACAATGTCATTTACCCTTTCCAGTATGCTGGTATTTTCAGTGATGCTTTAACAGTGGTGATGGGTAAGACTGCTAGGCCCTTAGTTATGGTACCAAACACTATTACTTGTTCTGATATTCCTCATTGCAACAAAACCAAACTGAAGTAGACTCCAGTTCCAATGAAGAATGCCTTCAGAGAAACAGCAAAAATGAGTAAATGTACTAAATATTGACCTTTGACAATGTATTTTTTTACTATTTTGTGTGGAACAAAGTAAGAACACATGAGGTACCTTCTTTGCATGTTGGAGTGTAATTGTTGTCCCCAAAAGATCTGTTTGGCTGTTTGAATGGCAAGCTCAACTGCTACTTATTTTCATGAAATGTTGTTTTCACTTGAAAAAGATCCATGACCACTAAACTCTGGTTATTTAGACTTGGCAGCTACTTTCGTGCAAATGAGTGGAATAAGGCCTGATGCTTCAAGGAAAACAATGGACAGCATCTGTTGTCAATGACAAAATTTGAGCTTTCAAGAAAAAGATGAAAAATTTGAAAGACTTATCTTTACCACTGTGCATTTCAAGGCTTTCCCGTACTGGCAAAACTTCTCCAGGGAATTGACTGGGAAGATGAATGATGGTATTAACAAATGCCACATTTTAAAATTGTATAATTAAATCTGTTAACATGTGGAACATCTGTATAACTAAGGAAATTCACTTTTTAAAAGTCACTAATATTACACAAGCATGGGAAAGGCCCGTTCATGGTGTACGATTGACCAACCAAATTTTAATATTACAGGGTGTGGAAAGTTCATCATTTCAGATTCCACATAGCAATAAACCTTTAACAAATGGGGGCTTTGGTGTAACAGGATATTTACATCACTAAAGTGATTGTTAAAATCGTCCTCCGCGTGTGCATGTTATTGCGCACGCGCACATGTACTCATGCATTCATGTGTGGAGGCTAGCCAAAGATATTGGGATACTTCCCTCTGTTACTCTCACTTTCCCCCTCTTTCTCTGAGACAGAATCTCCCACTGAACTTGAAAATCGCCGTTTCAGCTAGCCTGGCTGGTCAATGAGGCTCTTAGTGTTGCCTGTCTTTGTCCTTTGTTGGTGAGGCTACAGACACTTACAATACCTGGTTTTTAAATGGTTGCTGGGAATCTGAACCCAGGCACTTCACTTTATCCACTGAATCATCTATCCAGCTCCTACTTCATTTTGCAATTACATACCTGTAAGAGGTGAATTCTTCTTCAGTAAACCCAGCATATTGTAAAGATTGAATGCAAAAGCAGATGTAAGAATCTTGCTATCTTCTAAGTTAGAAATTCATGAACACCAACACAAGGCCACTTGTGGGACCATGAAAGGATAGCTTGGTTCTTGGCTGGGCACAGGTCTCAAACCTTGGACCCTGATGGGACAACGGCAGGTGTTCAGCCACGCCCCCAGAACCCAGGGTCCTGACACACAGTCTAAGATCTCCATTGACGCACACGTAGGGCAATGCAGCCCCTCCCAAAAAGGTTTATGTCACTTAGTACAGGTAGAGGGCGTGACTACAGGCCTCAGCCTTAAGAGACTTCCATATTAATGAGATACCTAAAGGCCAGAGGGTATAGCCAATTACGCATTTCTTTCCCAGACCCTCCTCCCTCCTTCCTCTCTATTTAAGTCAGGTCTGCCCTGACCTAAGGGGAGTGGTGCATCCAGATTCAACTACCATCTGCTATGAAAATAAAGCCATTTGGAACCATGGACTCCCCTGTGTCATTGGGGCCTGCTGTGGAGAACCGTGGAGGGACCCTCCGAGTACAGTAACTAAGTATCTCCCTCAGGGCGTTCTGCCATGGCCTCCCAGAGGCATCTGGGAGCCCCAGAATGGAGGCCACTAGCCTCCGGGTCCACTTAAAGAGCCCTGCGCGCCCCCCCCCCCCCCCCCGCGGAACTTCAGACTGAGTGAGAACTCCCCCCCACTGAACAGCCCTGCAGTGCCATGCATAGAGTGAACTCACTCGAGATTCCAGCGCTCCAGTCTCTTCAGAGCCATGGGAATCACAACAGCTCAACAAGATTCAGGAACCCACACCTGCATGCCCATGCATGAGCTAATCATTCCCTGTAGCCAGCCACTCACTGATTTTTTTTTTTCATTTTGGAAAACAATTCTTTTTCATGAAAATGTTGCATAACACATAAGTTCTTATTGTTATTTTAAGTGAATTCATCAATACATAAACATTAGATTTAATTTCAAAGACAGCATATATTAACAGCTATAACCCGCATAAGATAAAGGTCTTTGCTATTGTCCACATAAACGAAAGGATACAAAAGGATGCTGAGACAACAGTGCTT
This sequence comes from Rhabdomys pumilio, assembly GCA_030674055.1. Lineage (NCBI taxonomy): Eukaryota > Metazoa > Chordata > Mammalia > Rodentia > Muridae > Rhabdomys > Rhabdomys pumilio. The sequence goes on along the minus strand of JANHMN010000005.1, from coordinate 93,167,493 downwards.
TATAATTACTGACCTGGAGATTTGCTGTTTTCTCTTGGTTTAAGCCACTACAACCTGAATCACCTGGGATCTTATTAGAAATGTAGACATCCCTTTAGTCCCACTTTATCAGACATGTACTTTAATAAGGCCCCCAGGCAATTCAGAGGAAGAATAAAGGTTGGAAAACACTGTATCTCCCTGTCCATGCTGTGTAAGTCCTGGTGGGACAGATTGGGCTTGGATTGCCTTTACACACGTCAGGCTTTTCTTTCCTTTCCCTTAGTTCCCACCAATTCATGAGTGTTTCAAGCCTCTGCCTTGTTCTATTGAAGCCCAGGGACCTTCTTCCTTAATGCCTCTTTGGCCCGAGGAAACCTTCACTCTTAACCTTGCCAAACTGGCAGCCAAGTCTGCCTACTGCCACCTTCCTTTTCTGTCAGGTGAAGTTGGGCTGTTTCAGCACTCACCTTGCCTTCCCCCATTCTATAAGTCTAGGCAAAAGCAAACATTAGCTGTCATGGTCACAGAATACTCCAAATTCCACAGGGCTCACTTGTCATTCTCTGATATTTTCATGAAGGTTTATCTGAGGATTCTGTCTTTCAGTGAGTAGCTAACTGGAGAACGGGGCCTTGTATTTTCTTTCTTCTCTTCTCATCCTGCTTCTTCTTTTTTCTTATTTGGCAACACCCTTATTGATATATTATTACCATACCAGGAGCCTTTTCATGTTAAGTATGCAATTCACTAACTTTTAATGCAGCCATGGAGTGCAACTCTCTCCACAATCATTTCTAGTATATCTAGAAATATACTAGTATTTCTAGTAAAGTCAATTCTAGACATTTTCATCTGTCTCAAAATAACCCCTGACAAAATAGAGAAGAAAACTCCAGTAACTCCAGCACTTTCTTAAAGGTTCCTGCCTCTGTACCTGCTTGAGTCCCTGCCCTGATTTCCCTTAGTGATGGATTGTGACCTCAAAGCATAAGTCAAACAAACTCCTTTCTCCCTAAATCAATTTTGGTTGTGGTGATTGTCACTACAACAGAAAGCAAACTGGGACAAGTAGATACTGAAACAGTCCATCCTGACATAGCATAACGCTCTCAAAGTTTGTCTATGTTGTAGCACACGTTGACATTTCAGTTTTTGGCTAGTTCATATTCCACTGTTTGGTAGACTATATTGTATTTATTCATTTGTGTGTTGGTAGACATTCGAGTTGTTTTTGTTGTGGGGCTGGGGACAGATCTTATTCATTCTAGGGTAGTGCTCTACAACTGAGATACATTCTCAGCTCTTGGATTCTACATTTTTGTTGTTATGAATACAGGGCTGGTATGAATATTCACACACATGCCTTTATGTGAATATATGGTTTTAGTTCTCTTGGGTATATACATAGGGATGAAATTGTTGAATACTATAGTAATGCTTTGGCCTTTTGAGGAACTTCCAGACTGTTTTCTGAAGCAGTGGCTCCATTTGAGGTTCTACCTATTCCAATTTCCCACAATTCCCACCATGTATGGTTGTTTGTTTTTCTTATCATAACAATACTTTGTGGAATAACAGCTCATGATGATTTTGAGGAAGATGGAAGACTTTGTTCAAGGGTATAGAAAGATGGACACTCTTTTTCATGAAGGGAATATGAGTTTTCTGCTTAGCCCACTATGCTATGTCTGAAGATGGATTACTACATGATCCCTATAACTCCTTCTCCAGAATTCAGTTCAGAGCTTGTGGGGAATCGTGCCTCCTCAGCCCTCAGATACAATGAATGACAGGAGCAGGGCCTGTTCTGGGGGGGGGGTGTTGGATCTCAGTTGTTTATCTCTCTCTCTCTTTTTAACTTTCTCTCTGTCTTTCTGTCTTTCTGTCTTTCTGTCTCTGTCATGAGCACATACATGTGCATGCACATGTGTTTGTGTGTGTGTACGTATTTGTGTATACATGCTTGTGTGTAGAAGACAGAGGGTGGTGTTAGATGCCTCCCTAATGATTCTTCACCATATTTTATGATACAGGACCTCTTACTGAAGCTGGAACTTAGCAATTTGGCTAAGTTGATTGGCCAACAATCTCCAAGGATCCTCTTGTTTCTTTCTTCCCAGTGCTAGGATTGCATGCAGTTTACACACTGATCCATCTCCCTAGCATCCTCATGGCTCTCTTTAGAGTTCAGAGCTGCTTAGTGCAGAGCTGCTTGCAATCTTCCTGTTCTCAGGGGTTTTTTTTTTTTTTGACTCAAGGTCCTATTCTATATTTTAAAATGTATTAAAGAACAAATGGAAATATGTAAAACTGCAATCAGAACAACTTTAACTACCAGTAAGTCAGGGCTTGATGGTGAGAAAAAAAGCAGTTTTTAAATTTATTTTTTTTCTACTTATCAACTAGGATGGGATAGGATTAGCCTGACTTCTTGGTCCTAATAGTGTCCTGTCAGTGGCAGTGGCAGTGAAAGCAGTACAGAAAGGTCAGAATGCATTTGGCTAAGAGGACTTGAAGCCAGAGATAAGCGAGGTGATCATAAGGGAGCTCCAAATGTATTTATGTCTTTTGACACAGAAAAATGTCAATCTGGGAGAATTTAGACAAAGACTGGAAAATGTTCTAATTTCCCCAAAGCTCTAACCTCAAACTGGAAAGTGAGATCACTTAAAATTCTGGAATGAATTATTAAATGGAGGGAGCTTAAAGGAATGAGGGTTTGATGGCTCAGTGTGGAATCACTAAGTCATTTCTACATGAACAGAGTGGCCATTCTGGCCCACTAGAGGCCTTTTCTGGCATCAAGATTCTATAACTTGATTTTACTCAGCCTTATCACAATCTACTTCCTGGGGGGCCCCAAATAGGTCTTTACACACTTCTTTTTCTTATAAACAAGGAGGAAGAGGGAAGAATCTGCTTCTTGCTAAGATAGAGAATTATTGACTGATGCAAAACAGTGAAAGATGCATGTGGTTGAACAATTCTAGCAGAGAACGCTAATTTAGGGTTAAACCAGAAGCTCTCTAGTGATAATGGTAATGATGATGACAATGACAGTGATGATGGTAATAGCAGTGGGTGCTTTTGAGTTCTTCCTATGTGTCAGCTATTGCTAGAGATGCATTACAACACACACACACACACACACACACACACACACACACACACACAATTTGCTGATCTATTTAATCCATACAGTTCTCTACAAGGAAGAAAATATTATGACCAGTCTTCATATGTAGAAAGCAAGCAATTGTATTATTGTCTAAGGCCGTACAGTAAATGAAAAAGTTGGGACTTGATCTCAGAACTTACTCTTTTAACAAGTCTGTATCGTCCTCATATACTGGAGAAGAGCTTTAAGCTCTGGCTGTAGAAACTCTGGCTTGAGGAAATAGTATTTTCTTTTCTCAGTGGATCTGCTCTCGAGTTTGCCCTTCAGTAAGGATTGAGATGTGTGGGCATTGGTGGAGGATGCAGCTCTGGAGGCTTGGTATGTCAGTGTTCCTCTTTCCACAGCCTAGGTTATTCTTGCCTTCCATGGGAAGATAGGCTGAGGTGCTAGGGAGACTGAAAGTGTGGAATCAGAAAAGTAGCCACATATGACTTTCGACTCTCAACACGTTTTCTTTTCTTAAAATTTATCTCAAATTGTGAAGCAAAATGTTATGACTCCTGTTTGAAGTGAAGTAAATGCCTGCAGTTGGGAATGTTTCAAGGTCTTTCTTTGAATTTCTATTGCACTTGTGCTGGGGTAGGCTTAGAGGGACTGCTTTTTTTTTTTTCAGCTGCCACTGACTTTATTTCCATTTTTGCCTTTGTATGGGTGTGCACGTGTGTATTCATGTGAGTGTGTGTGTGTGTGTGTGTGTGTGTATTGCATAGGCTGGTTACCACATCCACTCAGCTTTTATGTGGGCCTTGGCGGGTATGTAATTCCCAGCCCAAATGTTTGCAGAACAAGCACTTTACCTGCTGAACCACATTCTCAGCCCTAAAATCAGAACATTTCAGATTTTAATATTCATTGAACATCCCAGGATCTTGTTAAAATGCAGATTCTGGTCTCGTAGGTCTGAGAAGGAGCCAGAGAGTTCACATTTTAACAAGCTCTCAGCGGATGCTGATATCTGTGCTCCATGAACACACTTTAAGTCATGACATTTTGCATCATCCTTCAGAGTTGCTGAAACTACCTTTAACTCACAAACTCTTCACAGCTCCTAATTTGAACTTGGAATGTCTCATCTTTAAGGATAGAGGTATCTTATAAGCATAGATATAAGAGAGCATTATAAAGTACAAGGTATGTTTACATGGGTTTGGGAGAAAGGAGAGTTTATTTGCAGCTCAAAGAACAATTTGATTGACTTTCTGACTTTAGTTGTCTGATGCTTCAAAGAACAGGAAACATTTGAAGAATCAAATGTTAGTTGATACAATACTTCATTTTTATGATAAAGATGGAATGACCATGGCAGAATTCAGTACTTATATGATGATTCAGTGTTGAGGAAAATCTACACAGATAATGTCACCAGCCTGTCAGTGTACATTACAACAAGCTTCTTCATCACCGGTACCATTGTCTGTCACCATGTGCAGCTTTGGGAAGGGGTTTCTTTTGTTTTTCTTTAATCACATCGGTCTCTTCTTCTTCTTCTGTGTTATTCTTTGTTTTTATCTATAAGTATTTATAATATGAGACCTAAGTTTGGTTTATCATATTTTTTCCTCAGAAAAATAAATGTTCTTTTTCTAAATTTTACAGATCTATCTTCTTATCTTACCTAAAATTATCCAACGAACTTCATTACTTCCCAAGAACAAGAAAAATTGAATAGGACTTTTAAGCATTTTGAAGTCAGAAGAAGTGCACCAGAAATGAAGTTCCATGAATATTGATGGAGGAGGAAAGGGCATAGCATCAACACAAAAAAATCCAAGTCTATTTATTCTCTATATCTAGATGGTTTTCTAAACAAACAATTTTTTCTATGATGTTATTATTATTTCTTTGCAATAATGGGGATCAAACCCATAGCTTCACATATACTAGGCAAGTGCTCTACCATTGAACTATACTTCTAGCATCTAGCAAGACAATCTAAAGTGAGGGTGGGAGGTGAATTTAGAAAACAGAATCATAGTAAGTATGAAGCTCTCCCTTCTTGAGTTTTATTTTATTTATTTTTAAATTCATTATTCATGTGCATTATTGACATTTCTTATCAATGAACTTAATGAGTTTACATTTGGACATCAATTATAGCTGCAGGAAATTAACAACATATAAAAACAGCAAAATCTGAGACCCAGATGCAATAGTCACTTCCAACAAGGTCTGTTATTTTTTTAATATCCCCTTTGCCTTATGAAACCAATTTCTGCTCTGGTGTAGAGATTTCTGCAAAAGGTCAGTTCTGATACTGGAACATTTAATAAAAGATTATATGTAAAAAGATAATGCAGAGATTACATCAAGTAATAACCTTTAATCTCTGACACAACCAACCATTACTCCAAATATTGAAATGCAAGGCTATTGTGTGTTGAGTCATGTTTAAAGAATTAATGTGAGCTTTAATGTAGAATATTACAATGCAAAAACAATGTTTTCTATTTGGAAAATTAGTATCATTCATGGAAGAACTTTCTATACTATTTAAGTTTGCAAAAGCCCTTGTTTTCATTCAAGGCACTGCATCTTGTAGCTATTGTTCATATTTCTGTTTAAACTATGATTGAATTTTAAAATATGTCATCTCTGTTCGGCCATGCTATGTTTTATTTTAGGAGAAAAAATTAAATGGAGCAATACAAGCTTTGCTTGTAATCCTAATGGTTTGTACATGTTTATTTTGCAATAAGTTATTGTGAAACAGGATTAATAATCTAGAATGCATATCAACATTCAAGGAACAATGGTGATTATAGGAAGATCTAATAGGCACCAATGTTGTGTCTCATCTTATGAATTTTTGGTATTTTGCTAGACGTCAGGTGATAGTTCATACTTGAATGTGTTGTCATCATTATGCAAAAAGTAGTCTAGGGAAGTGCATGATCTAGGCCTCCTCCTTATTATTATTGCTGATTGCTCCAAGACTTTTGTTGTTTCAGTTGTTCCAATCAGTTATTCTTTATTCATAGAATCATGTCTGTCCCTTTCCCATCAACATTCAAAGCTATGTGAATCTCTCATTAGTTATTTCAGTAACCAGTATGTGCTTTGGTGGTAGATGCTGCTAGATTTAATTTCAGCTCAGCTACTTCCTAGGTATTCACTTTAGTACATCATTGTCAGAGTGGTGTACAAGTCAAGTAGGTATGTATGGGTTGTGCAATAGACACACATTTGATCCAACTCCTTTTTTTCCCCCATTTCTTTGTACTTGGCAGAGTCAAGTATATTCTTCTTGCTTCTACAGGTCCCATCGTCTACTCAGAGTTTCCATCAATATGTGAAGCATAATCAGAGTCTTGAGATGTCTATTACCAAAAGTCCTGCACTTAGGCATTTGGTGGGTCACTGTGAGTAGTTCCAGAAGCTGCAAATTCCAGACACTGTATAGTGAGTTCTGCCAAGAAAGGTATCATGCACAGTTTATCCCAAACACAATCCCAACATTTGGCACACAACAAGTAAATGTTGATGGAATAAATACACTGGTACCTTCTGCCACCAGGCCTCCTAGATTGAACTGGAGGAAGAATGAGTGAAGAGAATTCAATTATGTAAACACAGACTTTTGTGGTAATTTACCTCATGTCTTAGTTACAGTTTCTATTGCTCTGAAGAGGCAGCTTGGCCATGGAAAACTCTTATAAAGAAAAACATTTAAGTGAGACTAGCTTACAGGTTAAGTGAGAGTAGGTCTGGCTTGAGCATTTGAAACATAAAAATCGGCCCCCCAGTGACATATTTCTTCCAACAAGGTCACACCTGCTGTAACAAGGTCTAGGGGAGTCATTTTCATTCAAACCTCAAAACTCAAAGTATTTAATTTGTGAATTGTCTTCACAGTTTAAATGTGCTTTCATAGCTACTGTTTGATTTCAGATAAGATTTTACTCCAATGTACCCTCCGCAGGGCCTTTGTAGTAATTTTTAAAATATGAATATAAGCTTGGCTCTATCTTTTAGGAATAACCAACTGACTTCAGGATAAAATGAATCTATCTTCTACATGGAATATGCCCAGTGTTCCTCTAGTCCTCTCTTCTTTGTCACCATCTTCTGTCTCTTTTTATTCAGATCTCTCTAAGTCCCACAATGCATTTCTATTCTCTGTTTATTTTGGTTGTGAGCCTAGCCTTTAACAGCTGAGCCATCTCCCCAGCCCCCTCTGTTTATTTTAACTGTAATAGGTTTATTTATTTTTGAGGATTTTATACACGTATACAATGTATTTTGATTGTATTTATTCTCCACACTTTTCAACTCCTCCTCCAGAGTCGTCTCCCATGTCATCCTCCATTTTTTGTATATGAATGTTTTGCCTACATGTATGTATGTATGTATGTATGTATGTATGTGTGTATGTATGTATATGGTGCTCATGAAGGCTAGAAGATGGAGTTCGATTCCTTGGAATTGCAGTTACAAATGGTTGTAAGCCACCGTATGAGTCCTGGGAGTTGAAACCAAGTTCTCTTTGTCTTACGGTTTCCATTGCTGAGAAGAGATATCATGACCAAGGCAACTCTTTTAAGAGATGACAGTCAATTGGGGCTGGCTTACAGGTTCAGAGGTTCAGTCTGTTATTTTCATGGCAGTGTTCAGGAAGACATGGTGCTAAAGAAAGAGCTAGGAGTTTTACATCTTAATTCAAAGGCAGCAGCAGGAAACTGTCTGGATTACACTGGACAGACTTAAGCATATATATGAGACATCAAAGCTTCACCTCCACAGTGATACCCTTCCTCTAACAAGGCTATACTTCCTCCAATAAGGCCACACCTCCTAATAGTGTCACTCCCCTTGGGCCAAGCATATTCAAACCACCACACTCCTCTATAAGAGTAACCAGTTCTCTTAACTGCTGAACCATGTCTCCAGCTCCTCTTGTTGTAACACACCGAGTCCAATTAGTATTACCCATATTGTACATGGGTATAGACACATTCACTGGAGCATGAGGAAGCTACCAGAGTCTACAACCCTGAATATAAACTATGCCTTTCCCCAGCAGTCATTTATTGCCAAGAGCTCTTCAGCTAGGGCTGAGCCTTTGTGATCCTCTCTATCCTTACTGGAATATTGATTGTCTTGATCAATATTGACTTCTTGCTGTGAGTGTGTCAGCATAATGGCCATGTCATGTCTGAAAGACACTGTTTCATAGCATTTTCTTAAATCTTTCTGTCACCTCCTTTGCAGTGTTCCTTGAGTCTTTGGAGGGAGTGTGTGATATAGATGTCTCATTTAAGATGGAGCACTCCATGGTCACTTAGTCTTTGTATTTTGACTAGTTGTGAGTCTCCATACAAGCAGTTGTCCATTACAAAAAGAAATATTTTAGTGAGGTTTTATGTTTGCTTAGCAAAATAATTTTTATTTAACCAAATAATGGAAGTAGGTTTCCCCCCTGGGCCATGAGGTCCATAGCTGTGGATTCTTATCTGCCCTCTGCTTATGCTGCAATCTCTGTGTCAAATATACCTTTATTTAACTGCTTTATGGTTGCAATTCTTCCTTAAGCATTAGCTCAAAGTTATTCTTGCTCACGAAAGTGTTTGTCACCCTTGTAGGCTAGATTCCTTCAGAAAGTAGCTCATAGGGGGTAAATTGCTAATGGAATTAGAGGACAGCTTTCAAGAGTTGGTTTTCTCCTTTCATGTGGGTCAGGGGATGGAACTTAGGTCATCAAGATGAGTGTCAGATACGTTTATCCACTGATCCATCTTGCCAGCCCCTCATTTAAATGGCTGTTTATGTGAGCTGCTAGATTTGGAGTGATTTGTTACTCACCAATAGATAAGTAATCATAATACTTTGACATAAAGATTTTAATATAAGTAGTTTTTTGGGGGGGAGAGGAACAAATCTCAGAAAGTGTTAGTTGAGGTGTTGGAAAATGAGACAATAGAGAGTATATTGATAAAGAAGTCATCATTTTGGACAACTTGGATTAAGGTGTGCTGGGACCTTTCAGCACTATGCAGAACTAGCCTCAATGTTGTCTGGTACATGGGAAGAAAAGAAGTTGAGGTCTATATTTACTGATTTTCTCTCATCTTACTTCTGGACTGTTGCTGTGATTTTTCTGTGTTTTCTAGTTCATGTTCAGGCTGGGATAGAGATTTAGATGTGCTCGCAGTAGGAAACCACCATTACATGAGAAAGTTCAGATGTAAGGTATATGGGAGAATAATGAATTCTGAGGGAACAGTGTACACTGTTTCACATTCAGTCGAAGCCTCTTCTTTTAGATTCTTCCCTTGTTTGCTAATGTAACAACCCACATTAATTTATATTATAGTTATTGTTATAACAAATATTTGTTGCCATCTGTATTCATCAGTTTTTCATACTGTATGATCTGGATCATGGGATTCTCCTAGCGGGGGCTATACTTTACTAATCTCTTATCCACAGTAGCTCAGCCAATATATGGCTCTATGTCATAGAGAACACAAATACTACTGAAGTGCATTCATTCGTTTCCTTATAGTAACCTTAAGATATAGGTAGCTCAAAACAGGTCAAAGACCTGTGATGTCTTATTCATAAGTCTAAAACTTAAAATATTCTAGAAAACATTTTTTCTTAAAATAATTTAGTGGCAGAATTGTGTCAAAATATTTAGCATCAAAATAATGTAGTGGATGGTGGTTTTTAAAGGCTCCATAGTCTGACTATCATGTTTGTGGTAGAAACATGGATGTATCATTGGGATAATGTCCCAGTAAGCAATTTGCTTACCATGCAAGTATGAAGGTCTGAGTTTGAATCCTTGGAATGCACATAGAGCTAGTGCTGCAGCTCATGACTGTAATTTTAGCACTCCTGGGAAGAGAAGGGAGGGAGAAAAGGAAAATCTCCAAAAGCCTCTAAGCCAGCTAGCCTGGTATACATAGTAGCAAACAACAAAAAGAGAGACCCTGTGTAAAACAAGTTGGAAGGTAAGAAGCAACACTCAGGTGCATAACCATACAAAACCACAGAAAATTAAAAATAAAACGAAACATTGGTGGTTATGATTATTGGGTAGCTCATAGGCATGCCAAAGAATGTGTGGAGAAAACAGTATACATGAGACTCTGAGAACTCATGTTTTTCTACCTGGTGGCGCAATGTGTATTTTACTCTGTCATCTTAGAAGTAGTGAGAAAAATGACAGACAGAATAAGTGCCCCGCCATCTGCAATGACATTTGATCAATACCAAAGGCTTAACTTTGAACTTTTCAGAGTGATTCTCCAATGCTGTGGCCAGAAGAAACTCTGGAAATAGCTGAATTCACCCATTATTTCAACCTCCATTCTTGCTGATGGAGTTGCCTAGCATTCATGTTAGTGCTATGGGACTAGCTTATGGGCCACAGGACCAGGGACTGGCTGATCTGATTACCTCCTGGGAATTCTGAATCAGGACACATGGACTCCAGCTGGCCAGCCTAGGACTCTGAGATCTCTTATAAGCTGTACCTGGAAGGCTCTTTCTCATAAGGTAGAGACAGCTAGCCTTGAGAGAAGGGACTGGTAGTGGCATTTACATGCAGATAAGTGGAGTAAGATAAATTGTTTAATGTTTTGTGCTCCTTGCCATTGAGTTCTGAGAGATGATCTTTTTCCTTGAGCTAATTTGGTCTATTTCTAGTTATTTCACCAACATCTGTTTACTGAGATGACCACTAGAGCATTCTGGGTAGGCCAAAAAGGGTTTTCCCATAATGTTTCTTATTTACTAGATGTTGGTTGCTGTGCTCTACTCCAATTTATACTATTCTTCTGTAATGTGTGGTTTATTTTACTCTATTCTGGTTTACTCCTGTCCATTGTACTTCAGTCTATTCTATTCTATTGCACTCTATTTTCTTCTCTGTACTCTGGAGCTCTCTGTGGATTGAGCCTGAGCTCAGGAGTGGAAAATAAAAACCATTTGAACTCTTCTGTTGTATTAGTCAGGATTCTCTAACAGAATAGATCTGATAGCATGACATGTATTTATGGGATTCATTAGAGTAGCTTATTGGCTGTGGTTTGAGTAGTCCAACAAGGACCCAGAAGTTGTTCAGTCCACGAGAATGGATACATGAGACCAGACTTCTCAGCAGTCCCTATCTGGTGCTGGAGTCCCAGGGATGTCCTAGAGAGTTGCCAGTTTTCAGTTTTTAGTCCACATTGAAATCCTAAAGAAGTAAGTCCTAACACCAACTATTTGTATGTCTCTGGCCAAGTTACTGGGCCTCTTCCTACATTTTTTCCCCACACATTAAAAAGGAAATGACACCTGTCTCACCTGCTTACAGTAATATAGAAAGAAGTAAATTAAATAATTCATAGGGAGCTCCCGGAACCTTTGGGACACTGAGACATTGTGAGAAGGAATTAGAGGATGAGGGGCAAACTAGGATGTATTTTTAATTTTAAGTAATTTTTTATGTGTTAGCTGAGGAGCTTCAGATGACATTTACGAATATGAATACCACTGCCAGGTGAGCAACTGAATTTGAATACTGAGTTGCAAACATCTGGCTAGGGTAACGATCATGTAGACAGAATTCAGAAGCTGCTTCCAGCAGCAAGGTTCTAATTGTTCATACTGTCACTTAGACTAGCAAAGCCATTGCAAAGGATACTGTTTGATAGGTAACACTAGTCACCCAGGAGAGCAGTGCTGAGAAGAAATGGGAGATGAGGTTTTCAGATTCTAAAAACAAATAAACAAAGAAAAACCAGCAATAAAATAGGATTTTATCCTTAAAAGAAGTGGATGCAGTTCATCTATGAATAATTTTCATGTAAATTATCCAAATTGATTACCCAATTATACTTCTTTCTTTTTGGTATGTATGAAAGTGTGTATGTGAGCATGTATGCATGTCAAGGCCAGATGCCGACATCTGTTCTCTTCTATTGCTTTCCACCTTATTTTCTAAGACAGAGTTTCTATTCAATCTGAAGTATACCCATCTGGCTAGGCTTGCTGACTAACAAGCCCCAGGGATCCCCCTGTTTTTTATCTCCTCAGTGCTGGTATTATAGTCTTGTATCAGCTTTTGAAAAAATGTATATTGTTACTACTATTTTTTTTTTACAGTGTATTCTGGAGAGTCTGGATTCAGGTCCTCATGCTTGTGCAATAAACACTTCCCTGACTGAGATTTCTTCGAACCCTACCAGTTCCATTTCTTAAACAAAGCATCAACTAGGCATGAGCTCTTTAGGTCAGGATTTGGGCTCCCACAGGAGACATACAGGTTGAGCTAATCAGTCACACTTCCCTAGAAATAAGCTTTGAAATGGCTCTTGCCAAATGAAATGTAACTGCTCCTGGTGTGGGAGGGAACTGTCATGTAGGGAAAATAAGAGGGTTGCCCTGACATCTTGGGGATGGCTGCCACTTTCATCAGAACTTCTAATGTCCTTCGCCCCGAGGGAATTTTAAGAATGGTATAATTTCCAGTGAATGCTGTTTAATGGAAGGCCTTTTGTGAGAGTTTCACAGAACATAAAGGCTTGACTTGCTGGTTCAACCCATACACTGGGATTTTCCAAATGTGGTGCAATAGTACTATTAAGAAAGCCAGTGAATGAACTAACGAGGGAGGGTGTTGCCCATGATAACAGAGAGAAGGCAATAACAGTTTTTTTTTAGAGTCAAATAAGATAAAAATATCATAGTATGTCCATCTGGGAAGCCCCTAATTCTTGGAATAGGAAGGGTTGAACTTATATTTTTCTAAATAATCTCTTGAAATAGAATTTTCCTCCACTTTGGCAGGCCCTTCTCTTGCCTTATGAAGAAGCACTTTATATTTTCCTCTCTATTTGCCTGTTGTTTTCCCACAATTTACTAGTTTCCTCCTGATTGTTAAAGTCATATTGACACTTGGCTTGTTTTGAACAGACAAGAATAAGACAGTAAAGTTTGCCAAGTGATGATGCCACCACCCATTGTAATCAAAAGCCGGAACTCTGGGCATCTATGCTGAGCTTATGACAGATCAGAGCTTCCAAACAACACGATTTCACTTGGCTGGAAACCAGCTTTTTCTGTTCTTTAACATTGCCTATATGCCTCCTGGAGCATAGAGAGAAATGAAACTGTCAATTTCTGCACATTTCCATTAACCAGTTCTAGCTTCCTTTAAGCCTGTTCCTTCTTTACTCTCCCAGCTGGATACTTGGTTATAAGAATGCCTGATTGAAGCAAGCCCACTTAGAGCCTCCGTGTCTGTCCCTTCTATAAATATGAGAAGGGACCCACCCTATGATATCTTTTCATATCTGTTAGCTTAGTCATTGCCTCACACCAGTAGAGAAGTTTCCTCCAAGGTCACCTTTTCTTCATGTTAAAGAACTTATTCTTTCCCTAAAGATCGTTATCTGCTCCCCCCACTTTTTCTTTTAAATTTCTGAGTGTTCTCTCAGAACATGCATCACATTTTTGTGACCCTCTCTTTCGTTTATTTGGCTAAGCAGTATAATCTGAAGCTTAGGAGAAAACAGTTCCTGTGGTTACAGTGAGATGATTATGTGCTGGCTGCACTCTCTGCAGGTTTAATGTTGGAATTTGCAGTTATTAAAACTCTATGAGGCTTTGTCCTACATCTGACCTCTGTTTCCTTACCCAGTCTGGTCTAGTGCCTTAGTCCTCCTTGCTTTCTATTCTCCAGTTGCCTGAATTATCTCCAGTGTCCTGAATTTGCCGTAGTATGTGTTTCGTTTCTGTTTTAAATAGTAGAACTAACGTGTGCTACTTAAGGTAGGCCAGCCACAGTTACATATGCACTTCAATATCTCCATAGATTTAACACCACAGAAACTCATACCTCACACCTGTAAAGCCCACCTAAGTCTGTTTGTGATGCTATAACAGAAAACCTGAGATTGACCATTTCTTTATTTTTGAAAGTAGGTAGTCAATAAAACGAAAAGCAAAATTTTATTTTTCACAGTTCTGAGAAGTTGGCAAGCCCAAAATTGACGAGAAAGCATCAGATGAGGACCTGCTTGCTGTATCCTCCTGCAGCAGAAAGCAGAAGGGAAAAAAGACACTAAGACTTCACATGCTAGAAGAACGAAAGACAGCAAACCCACTTCTCCAGGCTCTGTCATAGCCATGTGGAAGGCCACCTGTGAATGGAGGACACCTATTTCAGGGCTTTGGTATAGTCTGAATGTGTTCCCCAAATTCGTATGTTGAAAATCCAATTTTCCATGTAGGATGCAGATTGCGTTCCTCTAGAGGTTTTGCTTACGCATTCAGCTGGCAGATATGAAAGAGGTAATAAGATCATGGGTTATGAGCTAGACTTGGGAATAGTGCATTGTTTCCACTGTTGTGCATTGTTCAAACTTAGCTATGTGCTAATATACAACTATAAGGAGGCTTTGTCTACAGGAAGAAGTTTGGAGAGTAACTAGCTTGTCATAAGGGTTAGTTAGACCCCTGGTAATCTATTATAGAATGTTTGATGACAGGGGCTGTAGACATCACTAGGTGATTTAGAGTACTGTCTGCTCTTCCAGAGGGCCCAGGTTCAATTCCAAGTACCCACATGGTGGCTTACAACCACCTGTAAGCCCAGTTCCAGGACATCCAAGGACACCAGGTATCCACATAGTGTACACACACACATATAGTCAAAATATACATCAACATAAAATTAACAAATACATAAAACATTTTAAAGAATATTTGGTGGCTCAGAAAACATTCATAGGCTAGAGAAGCTGGTTTGGAGGCTCTGTGGTTAGGAAAATATCCAAGTGATATGGGAATCACTTGATTCCCATAGTGGAGGCTTATCCATCATCCTTCCTCCTGTCTAACTTACTATGGCCTCATATTGTATTGCAGCTATGCTTCATGGCATGCCACAGTAGCACTGTTCAATACCTGCCACCCCTAGCAGTGCAATAATTCTTGGTAATGCTTTCTCACGATGATCTCTTTATAATCAAAGTCTCCTGTGGATGCGTTTGGTTGGCCAAGCATAGGACACTTGTGCTCATATTGTGATAGGGAGCAATGTGAGTTTCTTTCTCTGGGACATGGAGACCTAATAGGAAAATCTTCCAAATGTATGAGACTCAACCACGAGTTGCTGAGCAGAGAAGAAAAGTGCCCCAGTTTGAGTGCTCTTGAAAACACCCCCCACCCAAAATGAGAAACCAATAGTTTAGTTGAAAGACAATCCCAGGAAGTGAGAAAGCCACGGGGAAGCAATTAAATGTGTCTTATGGAATAAAATCACCAGCGTCTCAAAGCTTCAGGTTCCCAGAATGCACTTCAGAAATGTTTCCCTAGTTTGGCAGACATAGGGGTGTTTATCCACTCTCATTACTGTTGAGACTTTTCTCTGAGATAACTATGCCCTTGTGTCCCCCTCCTCCAGGTCTTTTGTGTGTGTGTTTGTGTGTTTGCGTGTGTGTGTGTGTGTGTGTGTGTGTGTGTGTGTGTGTGTGTGCTTGTAGACTGTTAGATGAAGGGAAGATCTTAGAGGCCTTAGAAGTAGTCTTGAGGAAAAAAAACCAAACTAAAACATTAAAAAAGATAGCAAGGACATGGAAGGTCATAAGATAGGGCACAGAGATGCTTGTAATGTGCATGGCACTTGTCCACAGATCTGCAATGTAACTAGAGAGGGCTTCCCCCTTCTTTTTGTTAATCCTATACTGCATTAGCTAATAAAAGGGTGGCCACAGTCATATTACCCTTCAGTTTGACATTCAAAGCCTGGCCCCACAGACTGTTTCAGGGTTCCTTCCAGTGTTTAAGGTATTAAAGCACAGTGTAGTTCTAGAACTTGGTCATCTTTCCAAAGGAAGCAAGAAGGGCGGCTCTATTGCTGAAATTTGATCAGTGTTTGGGTGTCAGGAGAAAAAACTGGCACGAAAATATCAGCCTGACCTTGACTCTCTGGGAGACCATGCAGAAGGCCATCTCATAGACTTCCCTTCTCTGGAATAAGGACTGCATGCTGGACAGTCTAAATGGGCAAAGCCTTAATGAGAACTTTTGGTAGCTCACAATGTGTAGTCTACAGGAAAGCTGGAACTTGCCTCAGCCAAAATTTTGCTACAAGTTATTGTTCATTGTGACATCTTGTGTCACCATGTTATTAGAATCGGAAGGTGGATACTGTCACCTCAGTCATAGTATCCAAATCTGGCTGCCACAGCTGCTACTACTACTGCTATCATCAAGATGGATCCTCTGTTCTCTGTTCCTCTTTGTTTTTCTGTCTCCCAATCCCAGTCTAGGGAGAATGCATGCATTTGTTGGAGTAATCTCAGACTGACAAGAAATGTGAAATAGTAAGTATAATAAGATGTTATTCACCTTGGGGCATGTTTTTTACATTGCCAAACCTCTAACTCTCAAAAAAAAAATTATACGACTTTGTCTACATAATACCAGATGACCTCTGAAGCTCCCCTTTCCCTTAGAGAGTCTGTGATATGGTCATTTTCTATAGATAACTACTTTTTCAGTAAGGGATTTATTCTCTGGGGCAATGCCATTACAAAAAATGGACATTTTTTTTTTGGCTCATTTACCTCTCAATTTTATGCTACCATTTTTTTTTTGTCTCTGACTAGAATGGGAGGGCAGAATCCACATTTCTTCAGGTCAGCACACTACATTAACTTAATGCCTGAGTATTTCAAGGCAGCCCAAGAGCTATGTCAAAGATATTCACTTGTTTCTACTTCCATAATTATCCTAGTTTTAGCCAGGTGGGTGTGATCTCTCAGGCATTCATTCGATTACAGTTGGGAATATGAAACTGTATTTCAAAACTGCTAAAAGCATCTCAACGAATCTCAAGTATGATAATACTAATCTTAGCTTGACATAAATGCCGGCTTTGTGCTGCACGCTTCACAAAAAGTGTACTTTAGCCTGAAGAAAATGCCTGGGTTTAGAAAGCTTTGACTTTATGTTGTCTCTCTCAGTCTAAATAATCACAGTTAATTTTGACACAGCTACATACCTTGAAACCCTAAATGCTTTGTTTCAGTGGACAGACTTGAGGCTGAACTAAAACTCCAACTATTAGTTGAAGAATCATTTAACCTGGGGATCCATAATATGTGCTAATATTTTAAAGGTATTGAGAAATCATAAAGAAACCTATTTACCTTTATATCATGATTCTTAAATTTTTTTATTTTATTTTTTATTGGATATTTTATTTACATTTCAGATGCCATCCCCTTTCCCCATTTCCCCTCCCTAGAAAACCCCTATCCCGTGCCTCCTTTTCCTTTTTGCGTTTATACATTAAATTTGATCATGAAACCTGCCTTTTATCATTTACAAACACTTGCTGACATACTGAGATAAGATTTCTCAGTGGTTTGGAAAACATATACCAATCAGAATCTCTTACCCATTAAGAATATGTTTTGCCAGACACATGGTCATCTAGTGTTTGTTTGATGGTTACCTGAACAAGTTCAAAAGTGACATTAAATATATGAAAGTAGGGCCAGAGAGATGACTCAATGGGTGTCTTAGTTTGGGTTTTACTGCTGTGAACAGACACCATGACCAAGGCAACTCTTATAAAGAAAATATTTAAGCAGGGCTGGCTATTAAGTTCAGAGGTTAAGTCCATTATCATCAAGGTGGGAGCATGGCAGCATCCAGGCAGGCATGGAGCAGGAGGAGCTGAGAGTTCTACATCTTCATCTGAAGGCTGCTAGCAGAATATTGACTTCCAGGCAGCTAGGATGAGGGTCTTAAGCTCACACCCACAGTTCCACACCTACTCCTACATGACCTCTAATAGTGCTACTCCCTGGGCCAAACATATACAAACCATGAAATTGGGTAAAAGTGTTTGCTATGCAAGTGTGAAGAACCACTAGCATAGTGGTTATCAACCTGAGGTTAACGACCTCTTTGAGGAGGAATGACCCTTTCACAGGAGTTACATATCAGATATCTTGCATACCAGATATTTACATTACAATCCCTAACAGTAGCAAAATCACAGTTATGAAGTAGCGATGAAATAATGTTGCGGTTGGGGGTCACCACAACACAAGGAACTGTATTAAAGAGTTGTAGCAGTAGGGAGTTTGAGAATCACTAGCTTCTAATGTTGCTACAAGGAAATTGGCCTTCATCTCTGACCTTCTACCAGCACCAATGAAACTATGGCACATGTGAAGTCTGAAATCTTTCACAGTCCTTGACACTTTGGTTGAAATTCTGCTAAAGTTTCTGAGGAGACAGGGGTACAAACTCGAACCTTTTTTTTTTTAAGCCAACTTGTCACCAGAAGAAGAGACTCATCAACCTTGGAATCAAACCAACACAAAGGAAAATGAAGCACAGACTATTTTCTTTAACTCTGTTTTGTCACCATAGCAAAATCCCCGAGACAGCTTAAGGGAAGAAGGATTTATTTTGGTTCATGGTTTCAGAAGTTTTAGTCCATGGTGGGCTGGGTATACTGAAGTTAATCTTGTAAAAAAAAAGATTTATTATATTTTAAAGTGTGTGTGTGTGTGTGTGTGTGTGTGTGTGTGTGTGTGTGTGTATGGCCACATGAATGAAAGTACCTGTAGTGATTAGGAGAAGGTGCTTGATCCCCTGAAGCTGGAGTTACAGGTAGTTGTGATCTCAACATGGGTTCTGGGAACTAGTCTGGGCCTCTGGAGAGCAGCAAGCTCCCTTAACTGTTGAACCATCTCTCCAGGAGAAAACATTATGGACGGGAAGGTGAAATATGACAGAGCATCTCCTTATGGAAACTGAGAAGCAAAGAGACAAATGAAAAGTTTTGTGGCTAGCTAAGGTATACCCTTCAAAGACATGTCAGTCATTAGTGACCTCCTTCCTTCAACTAACCCCTTCTTCCTAGTAGTCCATTGGTATAAACTTATTAATGAGTCAATCCCTTGATGAGGCTAGCACTCTCTAAATTGTGTCATCAACTGAGGACCAAACCTTCAATATGTGATTCTTTTGAGGGAAGTTTAATATCTACACTGAGAGAGAATAGCGATAGGAGAATTGTTGTTATAGCTATCATGTATTAATCACTTATTATCTGCCAGAGTCAGGTACTGTTTGTACATTTGTATTTCAATCCTTTTTTGAAGTAGGTATTTTCATTCCCATTATACAGAAAAAGGCAACTTTGCAAGGACTTCAGGTAACTGTCTCTTTAACCCTTCAACAGACAACCTTGGAACAATGCAGAGCATGGGCTGGGACTGGGCTCTCTTAGCTAGTGGTAGGTTCATGTCAAGAACAAGAACAAGAATAAAAATAACGTTAACCAATGACATCATTCACATTAATAGTGTAATTCAGAATTGATGAAAACATTTTCTCTTTCCACTCCTTTACACACTTAAATTGAGGGTCTAGAAGGCTACTGTTTTGTGGCTTACAGAACTACAAGAATAGCTTTGATCTTACAGAAACCTTGAAGGAGTCTTAGGGGATCTTCATACATCTCTAAGTTCTTCTTTGACAATGACAGATAAAGATGAATTTTAGGTTGTTGAAAACTCACCATATAGCCAAATTGATCCTGAGCTTCTGATCCTTCATCTTCTGAGTGCTGTGATCATGGGCGTGCACGAGCACACCCAGTTTACGTGGTGCTGGGATCTATCCCAGGGCTTTGTATATGGTAGCAAAGCACTCTACAAACTGAGCTACACCCCAAACACATTGTATTATCTTTCTAGGAACTTCTGAGGAAGAAGAATTTGAATAAATAAAGTGTAGGGGGGCTTTCTAGACTGGCATGCCTAACAGAACTTTCTGTACTGATAGAGATGTCTCTATTACATGCTAATATTGCAGGTGGCTATGGAATATTTGAAATGTGAGAGTGAGAAGTAGAATTTTTTTCTTTAATGTTTAGCCAATTTAAATTTATTCTGAAATAGACACACATGGATAATGGCTATTGTATTGTTCTAGACACTAAGATGTCTTGAAGGAAAGCATTCTATTAAAAGATAAAAAACACATAGAAAGAAACTTTAACTTTCAAATTCTGTCAGAGACTGGATTGAAGAGATGAAAATGAGAATAGATGGCTTCTATGGTTGATGGTACCAGTCTTTATTTGACAAAGGAGTTGGAGATTGTTAGAAACAAGAGTAATTTTTCATTGACTAGAATTACACAGCTTGTTATTTGTCAAGGCACACACGTCTGATGTAATTGCACACAGAATGCCACATTGGATGGCTTGACTGTGAAGGACACAAGGAGCAAGTTATACTAAGAAAGTGTTAATTCCCATTTTTCAGATGAGGGTCTTGGTCTGGATTGGGGTGAGGAATTATTATTATTTCTCTATAGTTCCAACACTGATCACGATGAAGGGAGATAAAGAGGTAGTATGTATGCTATCTCTAGTACATTGATTTGAACATGTTTGGAGTTCAGTAAGCCTTACCTTGATCATTTACTGAGGAAAAGAGCTTATAGACAAGAGGTTGTGTTGGAGTTGGCAGGAAACTAACTGCTGTTATATGCTTGGGCTACAAAAGACCCAAATTAGACGTTCTCATTCTGCAGCTCAAGCCAGAATATTCCCAGGTATGAAGGTATGTATCATTTTGTGGCATACATCTGTGAATGAGGTACTCACTTTCCTCTTGTAGAAAATGAAAAGCTTGGAGATCAGTGGCTCACTCCATCCCGGTCAAGAGCTCTTCATTTGTGCCCAAATACTGCTACATCACAAAAACATTGAAGTAAATTATTGCTATAAGCTCTTCTAGAAAAAGGATACAGTGAGTCAATGAACATGTTACTGTTTTACTAATTTTAGGGCCTGTTATGGTTTGTATATGCTCAGCCCAGGGAGTGGCACTATTAGAAGGTATGGCCTTGTTGAAGTAGGTGTGACCTTGGTGGAATAAGTGTGTCACTGTGAGTGTGGGCTTTAAGACCCTCATCCTAACTGCCTGGAAGCAAGTATTGTGCTAGCAACTTTCAGATGAAGATGTAGAACTCTCAGCTCCTCCTGCATCATGTCTGCCTGGATGCTGCCATGTTCCTGCCTTGATGATAATGGACTGAACCTCTGAACCTGTAAGCCAGCCCCAATTAAATGTTGTCCTTACAAAAGTTGCTTTGGTCATGGTATCTGTTCACAGCAGTAAAACCCTAACTAAGACCATAGCATGTCCCATTTCAATTTCAGATAATCCAAATGAGTTCTATATGATTTTGTTGTACTTTTTATGATACTTTCAAACTAGATCTTATGCTCTACCATTAAGCCAGACCTCTCATTTCTACCTTGTGGTTTTAATCAATATAAGTGACCAATAAAAGTAATTCAGAAAGGGTTTTTGTCTATGTAATAATTACTCCTAGCCCAGGTATGATGGAATAAGATACTGCACTGGAATTTGTACAAACATGACAGATAAAAAGCAGTACATTGAGGAAAGAATTTGAAGGTGGTAAAGATGGAACTGAGGTTGTCTACAGAGAAAAAGGAGAAGCAAGAGGTAAGATGATGGATGCAGGACAGTGGTTCTCAATCTCTGCTGCTGGGATTGGAAGCTAAAATCACCTGAGAACTTTCTAGAAATCCAAACTATTTAGGTCCTCTTCTGTCTCCTCTCTCTTTTTAACTTAATCCAAAACTCTGGTGATACAGCCCAGTGAGGCATCTTAAGACTCCCCTAATGTAGTTCTGCTATACACTCAAGGTTGAGACTTCCTGGTGTAGAAGATGCTGTTGGGGCTATTCCTTTCTTGCCAGGCTGTGCATACATTCCCCAGTTGTTGTGAGGACTGGCTGTTCCATTAGTTAGGATTCTTTAAGAGAAAGTGTGTGCATGTATGTGTGATATTTATGTATATAAAGAGAGGGTTGTTATAAGCAATTGGCTTATAACCAATGTGTAGGCTGAGAACTAAGAAATCAATTATCTTTTATCTCCATGCTAGACACCCAGAAAAACCATATAGTTCAAGAGCCTGAGACTCTAATCTGGGTCAAAAGGCTTGGGAACTAGGAATGCCAAGGGTAGAAAATTGATGTCTCTTTCAGTCACTGAGCCATTTTTTGGTTCTATCCTCTCTCCCAGTGTGAGTGTGTGTGTGTGTGTGTATGTGTGTGTGTGTGTGTGTGTGTGTACACATACGTACGTACATGCATGTAGAGGTCAGAGGTTGATGTTGGGTGTTTCCTTTAACTGGTCTCTGCCTTAGTTTTTGAGGCCAGATCTCTCACTGAACTTGGAGCTCATTTGGCTAGACTAGTTGGCAAGCAAGCCCTAGGAATCTTCCTGTCTCCAGTCTCCACCTTTCTAGTATCATGATTATAGGTGTGTACATCCCGGATGATTGATACATATATTTAAATTTTTATGTGACTACTAGGGATCAAACTTAGGTCATCCTGCTTGTGTGGCAAGCACTTTCCTAATGGTTCTATTGTATCCCTATACACAAATAAATGATAGGTTTCTGTAATTTGTCTTGTGGTCTCTGCTTTTCCCAACACTATATTTTACAGTGCAGTCTAATATATACTATATATACTTCTGACATTTTAATACATGTATAGAGAGAATCTTCTTTTTCTTTTTTCTTTTTTTTTACAGTTCTCATTACAGAGAAAGATCATAGATTTTTATGAGTCCCCATTCATGACTGTTTGGGTTACTATCAATTTTTTTATTCGAATCTGACTTTGATAGTTAACTGTGCCACATATACTTGCCTTTGTTGGTGATTCTTTACAATGTG
The DNA here is from genome assembly GCA_030674055.1 of Rhabdomys pumilio. NCBI lineage: Eukaryota > Metazoa > Chordata > Mammalia > Rodentia > Muridae > Rhabdomys > Rhabdomys pumilio. Next base: position 93,144,578 of record JANHMN010000005.1, on the reverse strand, counting down.
GATGCCTTACATTATTTGTAGTCTAGTATTCAAGGAGGAACATAGCTTCTTTCACTAGAGGCCCTGTTAAAGGTTTGAGGATTTTATTGTTAATGCCTGCAATAGCAAGTAATCAAAATCACAGAAATCAAGAGGAGGCAATTTCATTTTTAAAAGGCATCATTTAAGACTGGAGAGATGGCTCAGGGTTTAAGAGCTCTTGTTCCTCTTGAAGAGGACCTGGATTTGAATCCCAGCACCTACATGGAAACTCACAATTTTCTGTAATTCAAGTCCCAGTGGATCCAAAATCCTCAAACTGACATTTGTGAGCACCAGGTGCACATACATATATGCAAGGAAAACACCCAGACCTGTAAAATAGTAGAACAAATGTCTTTATAGAAGTGTCATTTAGTAGGTTTCCCAAATTGTTCCTCTGGGCTGAATTTTTTTTTAATTTAATCTTATGAAAATCTAAATAGCACTCACCTTTGGCAGAACATGTCTTCTGTGTTGGAACAGCAAGCTTCTGTTTAGTTTTGTATTTATTGCTTACCGGTAGTATTTGAGCTTTGCAGTGATATTATTGTGCTGAAATGTCGCTATAGCAAAGGTGCATTGGGTGAGGTTTGGCAATCCTATTGTTGAGCAAACATTTTAGTCAAAATGCTACTTGTTTTATAAAATTGAATCTGGAATGACCTTTGGGGTCTTGAAAGATGTAATTCACTTCTTAGACATACCCACGTTTGGAAAGCTTGACATTATAGATACATATTTTTTAATCTGAAAAATACTTTCAACTGTCTTCAGCACTTTTCTCTTTAATTTATCAGGTTCATTTGAGTAAACGTCAGGTAAATATTTTCTCCCAGAAGGAGGTATTCCAAATATTAACAACAACAATTTCTAAAAAAAAAAAAAAAAAAAAATTGGAGATGTGTGGTTTTTTTCCCCATTCCTAAAGCTTAAATTAAGTTAGAACTACTTTATGACACTGAGTGGTTTCCGGTCTATTTATTTTCTCTGCTGTTCCAGACCTAGGCTGCATATATTATAATCTCAGGTTCAAAATTTGTTGTTGTAGCGCATTTAAAGTCACACTTTACTGCTAATTGCCCGGGATGCTCCACCTAAACAGATTGCACATGCAGAGAAGTGTTACCAATACTGTTTCCCCAGAGCAAGGAAGTTGTAAAATGTTAATTGAAGGGACATATTTGGTCTCTCTACATTAGTGGGTCTTCAGCTACCTCAGGAAATTGAGATGTCAAGATCCAGGGCCCGACATATTATCATCTGCAAATGCTAAATAAAAACAGGAGTTCAAGTCTCTTTCGTATACCCGCGTAAACATTAGTTCAGGTTAAAAAGGCCTATCTTGCTGAAGGGGGATGGAATGATGTCTGTCATTCAACAGAGAGCGATTGTACCCAAAAGGGAACTTTGCAGATTTCCTGATGAGCCTAGGGAAATGACAGACATTGAAGAGTCACAGACTTTCTTGAACAGAATTTTGTGGTAAAACATGGAAAGCAGAGAAAGCATGTCATGTTTTATCCATGTGCTCCATTGTGCCAATATTGGCTGAATGTCACACAACAGCACAGAAACTGCACTTGCTGCAGCTGTCCTTGAAAGAATGTGGCAGATTTGCTCAACTTGAAAATGGTTCCATCAAAAATTTCCATCTTTTGACTTAGGAGTTTTACTGAGGAACCGGGGAGGTAGCTCGGAGGCATGCCAAGTGGGCTGCTCAGGGTTAGTGACTCGGCATATTACTCTTCTCTGATATTTGAGTTAAGGGCAGGCACAACTAGGATGGATCTCAAGGACTGGACACGGCTGGGGGAGGGGAAAAGATACTATTTTTCCCTTTCTTAAAAGAATCCCCTCCCCAGGGTGGCACTGTGTGGAGCTGCTGAACAAATAAGCCTGGTCCAATTGGGGTTGGATCGCTCATGGTCCCCCACCCGCAGACAAGGTAAAGTCTAAAAACAAGTACCCGGTATGGAGTTCAAAAGCCAGTGGCTTCAGCAGTTCCTGAGCCCAGTGCCTTTTAGTGCAACTTCTTTGCGGGCCCTGGGGACACAGCTGTAGCCAAGTCACCTTTCTCTCCTGTGCTTTCCAGTTTCCTTTCACCAGCTGACCTGCTGTGGAACTCTGAATATCTAAGAGCTCACCAATCTGGAATGTTAAGAGACCGGCATCTAGATAAGAGGGGTTTGGATTACACAGACAAACAGGGCTGGCTTTTTCCCCCCTCTCTCATCATTTTTTTTCTTCTAGTGAATTTTTCTTTTTTTTTTAAGTCATGAAGTGTAAATGACACAAGAGTTTACCATTTTCGTTGTACATTTGGTGACAGCAATTATATTTATATCAGTGTGTGGCCATTGCCACCATCTATTTCCAGAACGTTTTCATTTTGCAAACAGAAAACGTGTACTTGTTATACTCTAACTTCCCATGTCCCCTCTGCTGCCTGGCCTTCGATTTTCTGTCCTTATGGTAATTTTGTGTCAGAGTTATGAAGCCAGGACCCGGCATCACTGAGCTACATCCCAAGTTTTGTCATTATGAGCTTGACCACATACCCCATCATAGTGTTTTGAGAATAAAAGTTCTCTTTCTGAGTTCGAGGCCAGCCTGGTCTACAGAGTGAGTTCCAGGACAGCCAAGACTACACAGAAAAACCCTGTCTCGAAAAACCAAAAAAAAAAAAAAAAAAAAAGAATAAAAGTTCTCTATAGCCTTATTTAGTATCTATTTCCTGGCTAAGGACCCGGATGTGGATGAACACAGCACTGATGGGGCCAGATACTTGGGTATGTTTGTCCACCCACGAGCATGCTGTCAGGGAATCAGCAAAAAGGAAGCTGCTATACTAGACTGGAGTTTGGGATGGAGTGCCTCTGCATTTCACATATTCACTGGTAGACAGAGGAAGCTGAATTCTAAAAACTGTTTAATGAGGGAAAGGGAGGGCTAGGCAAACGTGGTTAGTCACAAAGCTCTATGTCCAGGTTATTCATTCTCTGGAGAAACCCTGGCCTTGTGAGTGGGATGATTGCTGACTGCAAAGCTGAGTAAATTTGACCAAGAGGCCTAAACAGAGGTGGGGAGCTGGTCCCTTTTATGAGCTTTACTGACACTGAATAGAAATGTGGGCTTAATTCCAATTTGTTTCCTAGCAAAATAAATACTTAAATACCAAAAGAACTTCCTTGTTTTCAGAAAGAGGAAAGAGTTGAAGTTATTGTAGGTGGGAAAAGGCAAATGAAAAGGAGTTGAGTGGTTTTTGAGGATACGATAAAAATATCTTGGTAGGCAGTTACACGTAAGTGTAAAAGGATACTCTGAAATCTTTCCTGGCTACAAGGGTGAAAGGAGTGAATTACAGTACCCAGCAAGGCTGTGGGTGTGCATGGGTATGCTGGCCTTGAAAGCTGAACCAAGTGACAACATAAACCTTAGAAATGGTGCATTTTTTTTTTTTTACCACCAGCATGACAAACTCATCTTTCTTAAAATGGCAATGTTATGTAAAATCTAGATCTAGATACACTCATAAATATTCACCACATAGATTAGGAAACTACAGAATGTTGACCATGTAACAAAACTCTGGGCATTTCATTAGGATCTAAATAGTAACAGCCCACACATATTATTTTTCAAGGGCTAAATAGTCTATAGACAGTGTCTGTCTGTCCATAGTTGCATACAACAGCATACATGGTTAAAAATGAAATGAGAGATCTAAAAGCGTCTTTCATACTTCTTGTGGTCAATAGCACATTGAGTTATTTATTTAACATTTTCATGTTTTGATAATACATGCTTACTGTGGAAATTTCATTAAATTTATTAAATACAGACTAGAAAGAAACAAACATTGGTAATTCACAACCCAGAAACCATTATATATATGATAAACATCAATATAGACACATATGCACACTCATACATACTCACTGTTAATGGTACATGGGTGTATTTATCTATATTTACATCTATTTATGTGATGTCTACTATTTTGAACTTTTTGTTTTAATTTAATATTTCTTCATGAACATGTTTCTCAGCTATGAAAGAATATTCAGACATGTTCATGTGATGCTTGTATCCTTTCATCACGTGGCTGTACCATACTGTTATTTAACTCTTCTCCTGGTGTCAGATAGTTAAATTGTTTGAATTTTTTAAAAATCAGAAATGACTCTTTGATGAGCATTTTTCACAATAATTTTGATTTTTTTCCCCTTTAGATTGGAATTCTCAAGATCAGTCAGAACAATTTTTAGAAAATTTTACTGTTTCCTTCCCTAAAAGTTGTACCAATTTAAAGCTTGAATAGTATCAAATACCCTGCTGGCATATCTTTATAAAAGGGAAGTAAGGACAGCATTTGGGGAAAATAGAAAAGATGAGGAAAAAGTGTTTCTTCTTTGACAGATGTAAATGATTGTGTTTCTTTGGTTGTTAATTTGGCTAAATCTTGTATATGTTAATTGGTTGTTTGGATTTCTCCTGGGATTCCCTTTAATATCTTTTGCCACTTTTTTTTCTATGTGTTTGCCAAATTTATGCCTGATAAAGAGGCTTTGTTTTTGTTTGTTGGACACGAAAACACCTTCCTTTTTACTACCAGTAATTATTATAAGGCTCAGCAAGAAATATTTTATAGTAGTAATGTAAATACAAGTTCCTGGAAGGAGAATTTGGAGACTGATTTTAACTTTATTGAGGAGCCTGATAATGGCTTCTTGTTCCATTTACTTACTCTTGGAAGAGCTTAAGACAATAGATGTAATTCTCCCTTGGCTACTTTACAAACTATATGTAATAAAAAACAAAAACACACAGAGGAATTTTAGGAGAATGCAACAGCAAACTGATCCTAAAATTAATGTGAAACAATAATGTACCTCCTCCTTAATGTGGAAAATAAAAACAAATGAGAATGGGAGGGGAGAGAAGCAGCCCAGCTGAAATCAAGACATATTGAAAAATTATTGCAAACTGAAAAGAACAGTATTGATGGGAATAGATAAATGAATGTGTGATGCAGAGCAGAGAATGTCCTTCTTTACAAAAGAGTCATTGATGTGTGTGTGGGGGGGGGAGGGAGGGAGGGAGGGAGAGAGAGAGAGAGAGAGAGAGAGAGAGAGAGAGAGAGAGAGAGAGAGATGTCTTGTATCCCAAACTGGTAAGGGAAAGAACCAACCATGTTCACGAAGTGATGCTGGAACAGTTGGCTCTCTGGAATTAAAAAAAAAAAAGTTAAAAATGAGTTCCTCATATCATATTACCAAATAAATTCTGCTAAAATCCTAAAGTCAAAAACAACGATAACAGTGACAGCTGCAAAACAGGAAATTCTCTAAGAGAAGAAAATAAAGAATGATGACCGACCACGTGCAGGTACTATTATTATTGTTGGTGGTTCTTCTTTTTTGTGTGTGTGTGTGGGGGGAGGCTGAACAATTTCCAATGAACTTTGCTGTTTTCCCTTATAGGTTGTGCGTACGTGGAACACACAGAGCCTTTTAAATTGTAAGACAATAATAACAATGGTATGCTTTTCTGTTTTTCTTTGCCCCCAGATGTCTCCTGTGCTGCTGTCTCTTTCACTTGGCTTTCTACCACTTGCCCCTGCTCACACAATTCAAACACTACAGGCTTCCTTGCTGTTTATTCCTTAAACCCAGATGTTTGCCAACTCAGAGCCTCTTTCTTTAGCTTTCCCCTCTACCTGCAATGTTCTTGCCTCTCTGATAGGCAAGATGGATCATTCTCTCACTTTCTCCCTGTCTCCTATGAATTTATTTTTTCTTATTTTTTATTTATGTATTTAGTGGATATTTGTGCCACATGTTGTTGCATATGTGGAGAGGTCAGAGGACAAGTTTCAGGAGTTGATTCTATGCTTTTATTGTGTGTGTTCCAAGGATTGAACTCAGTTTGTCAGGCTTGACAGCGAGTGCCTTTCCTACTAGGTCATCTTACTGGCCCTAGAAATTGAATATATTTAATCTCTATTTAGGTCTATGATCCATCTGGTGTTAAGTTTCACGTACAATTGGTGATTAACATTTTCCCAAATGACTGGGTACTTGTTCAAATGCCATTGTTGAAAAGATCCCTATGAAATTAGTTAATCAAAAATCAATTGTTCAACTTGTTGTGGTGGTGCTAGCCTCATAGGGCCCTTTCCTCAAGGTAACCCTAGCATTTGAAAGGCAGGGGCAGGAGGACCATAAGTTTGTGGCCAGTGTGTGCTACATAGCAAGACTCAGACTCATATACCAACAACAATCAATCATTTACTAAAATTCATGTGGATTTACTTAAGGACATTTTATTCTGTTCCATTGCCTATATGTTAATACTTTTGCCCATAGCGTTCATTTGGTTTTGATTTTTGTGGCTATCAGGGTTTCTATTGTTGTGATGAAACTCTATGACCAAAGCTACTTGGGAAGGAAAGGGTTTATTTGCCTTATACTTCTACATCATAGCCCATCACTGAAGGAAGTGAGCACAAGAATTCAGAGGAGGAACCTGGAGACAGGTTCTGTGGAGAGGCCATGGAAGAGTCCTGCTTATTGGCTTGTTCCTCATGGTTTGCTCAGCCTTCTTTCTTATAAAACCAGGGCTACCAGCCCATGGATAGCACCACCCACAATGGGCTGGGCCTGCCCACATCAATCACTAATTAAGAAACTACCCTACAGGATTGTTTACAGCTCAATCTTATTGTGGCATTTTCTCCACTGAGGTTCCCTCCTCTCGGATGACTCTAGCTTGTGTCTAGTTGACAGAGAAGTATCCTGGACAGTGGTTGTGGTAGTTTGAATATACTTGGCTCAAGGAGCAGTGCTATTAGGAGGTGTGGCCTTGTTGGAGGAAGTGTGTTACTATAGGTGTGGGCCTTAAGACCCTCATCCAAGCTGCTTGGAAGTCAGTATTCTCTTGTTTGCTTTTGGAACAAGATGTGAAACTCTCAGTTCCTCCTGCACTATGGCTACCTGGTTGCTGCCATACTCCCCACCTTGATGATAATGGACTGAATCTCTGAACCTGTAAGCAAGTCCCAATTAAATATTGTCCTTATAAGAGTAGGCTAGAATAAAGAAGTAATTTCATGCAGGAATCTAAAGCTTAGTCTAGAACAAAGAAGTAGGCATAAGACATGAAAATGACTTTGGGCTAGGACAGGGAAGTAGGCTCAGATATTTTGGTCATCCTGATAAGCCCTTAGGAAGAGTGATCATGGGACTTTGTTTATTGTCTTGTTTGTTCTTTGACTATTTGTGTTTATTGTCTTACTTGTTCCATGACTATTTGCATTTATTGAATTGCTAGTTCTTCAACCTAGAATGACCTTAATACTTGCATGTAATTAAAATGGTATAAAAGTAGTTTGGGAAAAAATAAAACAAAAAACAAAAAAAGAATTGCCTTGGCCATGGTGTCTGTTCACAGCAGTAAAACCTAACTACGACAGTGGCTTTCATAGGAAGTCTAGAAATCATAGTGTAATTACTCTGACTTTGTTTTCTTACTAAGTCCTTTCCATTTCCATATAAAGTTTGGGATCAGCTCACCAGATTCTAAAAGGGAAGGGTTGCTTGGATTTTGATTGTTAGTACATCAAATATATATATACATATATACACATACGCACATACGCACACACACACACACACACACACACACACACATATATATATATGAGCAAAAACACATGTTAACAAGATTCAGTTTTCTGACCCATGTATGGTATGCTTTCCCACCCACTTGGCTTATCTTTAATTTTGCTCATCATCATATAGTTCTTAGTGTACATCCACTGCATAAATTTGTCCAATGTATCCACAAGTGTTTGATATTTTATGCTGTTATAAGTGGTAATGCTTTTAATGTATTTTCTATGTGTAGGGGTATTTTGTATGCATATATATCTGTGCATCATGTGTGTGCCTGGTGCCCAAAGAGGTTAGAAGACCTTATGTAATCCTCTAGGACCAGAATTAGAGATGGTTGTGAGTCCCAACAACATGAGCCACGTTGTTAACTAGGTACTAGAAACCTGAAAGCAGAAAAGAGACACTAAAAGCCTCTCATAATGGCATATACCTGTAATTCCAGCACTTAGGAGATGGAGACAGGACAATCCTGAATTTGAGGTCAGCATGGATCACACATAGCAAGACCTTGTCTCAAAAACCCAAAGCTACAGAGCTGGAAAGATGGCTCTGCAGTTAATAGCACTTCCTGATTTTGCAGAGAACCCGTTTGGTTCCCAGTACCAATTTGGTTTACAACAATCCTTAACTAGAGCCAAGAAATCAGTGCCTTCTCCTGGCCTCAGTGGGCACCAGGCCACCACATGGTCCATAGATGTAAGTGCAGGTAAAACAGCCACGGCTGGGCATGTGACTTGGTGGTAGAGACCTTGCCTAGCACAAGTAATGTCCTGGTTTTCACCCTAAGCAGTCAAAAGGACACACCCATAGCAACAGAAAATCAAGGGGAAGGTTTGGAATCTTTAAGACATAAATGTTTGAGGGAAAGGCCCCAATGAGTCATGCACTTGAACCTCTGAGGGGAGCGAGAGCTGATTGGCTGGCTCTAGTGTCTTTGAGCTTAAAGGAGGCATGATGAGCTCGTTCTGCAAGTGTTGGGAAGATTGCAATCTTGAATTTACTGCTACTACTGGCATGAGTCACCACCTCCAGGGTGAAGAAGTATTGCCAAACTAATCTGACAACCAAAGGAAGTAAATACAAGGAACAATTGACCTTGATTTATTTTCCAGACTTCTAGACTTCCAGTTTGCTTTCAGAATTTTCCATTGGCAGGGTCAATATAAGAGATGGTAGTGGAGAGAAATTCGGCTGATAGAGACTCAGCTTCAGCATCACTAGGTATGATAAAGAAACTGGGCTTGACGTTATGGGAAAATAGCTTCACAACTAATAGTCTTATAGTGAATGATTTGAGGGAGAGCCAGTATTTTTATTTTTGCAAGAAGTATCTAGAGTGTGAATTGGGCCATTAGAAGGGATTTTGAATCTTAAGAAAATGCTATCAAAATTCAGGAAGCGTGGAGTGAATATTTGTGACTGGAATAGCTGTGCTTGAGGGGCCTGGGTTAGAAGTAGCCAACGTGCAGGGAAGTTTGGATCGGTAGTGACACCGTAAGTTCGTTTCCCTTTCATAACTTGGTCAAGCTTCCCATTGCTTAGCTTCTTTTCCACTTGTGGAGTTGATAAGCTGCTCTCCAGACTTCCGTTTTACATACTGATGATTCAGTAGCCCACAGACATTTGTTCTGGCTACTCGAATTCAAACACTAAAGCTTAATATAGCATGCAGGCCAATTTTCAAACTGCAGTATTTTTATTTATTATTTGAGAATTCCATAGGTGTATACAATGTACTTTAATCATATCTAACTTCCTGACTTTGGTTTCTCTTAGATGCTTTTCATATCCCCTTTCTAATTTCATGCCTTTTTTTTTTTGATAACCCGTTAATTCTACTTGGCCCATATGTATGACTACAGGAACATCACTGGAGTATGTGCCACCTACAGTGACCATCTCCCAAAGAAAGTGGTTTCCCCTCCCTCAGTAGTCATCAAGCCAATAGCTCCTCAAGTAGAGGTGGGGCTTTGGGTGCCTCTCCCCTCTCTAATGCAAGTGAATCTTAACGGATGAAAGACTATATTATCAAACATTATTTTAGTTCTTTTCCTTTTTGTGGGTATGGTAATGTTTGGTTACATATGTGTGCACATGCATGCAGAGGCTGGTGGTCTACCTCAGATGTCATTCTTTAGGGACTGGCCACTTTGTGAAAGGTTAATTTCACAAATAATAAAATTACTTATTCTGAGTGATGGAGGTAAATGGTTTTACATTTTTTATTTTTATAATTTTTTTTCTCAAAAGTATGAAAAGTTTTCATCTGAAACTCAGATGAAATTACTTTTAAAACATCATTAGGTAGAAATCAGGTAAATATCCATATTTTCTTAATTTTTTTCTTCTACTATAAAAAGATACATGTAACTCAAAAATTTCAGAAAATAATCAGATATCAGAAGTAAGGCTTATATTCATTCTTTTTGTTACAAATAACGACTTTTCTCAGCATCTAATTTTCTAGCCTGGTATTAGTTTTTAAGTTAGCTTTTGAAAGTTGTTCTGAGTTTCTGGTATTTTATGCATATTTTAATAATAATAGGTTTAGTAAAGATATAGCCTGTCCAGTCAGAACTACAAATGATTTCAAACCTTAACTTCCAACTATTTCTTTACTGCAGTGTCTTTGTATGGCAGGTGAGCTTCCTTCAGGAAGCTGACCTGAGGGTTTGCTGTGAGGAGGTTTTTATTATGTGTATCTTTGGGGCCAGCACCTGTGGGAAGAAAGAGACAATGCCAGGAGTGGCCAGAGGTGGGAGGATGGGGAATTGTGTGACTAAGGTGACCCATCAAAGCTGTCAACCGCTGAACCTAAGTGGTCATGATTTTATGTCCCTGCCTTTTCACTTTGTGGGCTACCCAGGAAGGCATGTGCTGTGGAGCATAGGAGTCCCTTTAGAGCTGAGGGTGTCCTTGAGGAACCCACAGCTAGGGGCTACCTGGCACCAGACCCTCAGTAGCGATGGCAGTGACCCCTGGGTTGAGCTCTGTCTCCATTCTGTACCCTAGTATTCCAGAAGCGTGCTCTGTGTCTCAGATTGTGCAGGGCTTCTTCTCATTGCTCTACCACACACTTCTCACAGCACTTGCTTTTTACACATGAGGAAACATGGCTTGTGTTTGTTTTTTCCTGATGAAAACCCAGCATGGGGCAATATTTCACACGTGGCCAACTCGTTGGAGTAGTATGCCTGCAATACAGAGGAAGAAACAGCTTCAAGGAGTGTCAAAAATTTGGACCTGATATTCTGCTTTTAACTTCCTTGTTTACCTTAAGGTAATCATGCTTACATGTCCTTTTTTATTTTTATGCTGTGTATGTGTGGCTGGGTGGATGGGTGTGGGCACACATGCACATATGCATGCACACATGCACAAGTGTGTCTGTGTGTGCATGAGAGTAAATGCTCAGGTAAGAGGTCAATGTCCATTTTCCAGTGTCTACCTCAGCTGTTCTCTATCTTACTTGCTGAACCTGGAGCTCAGTAATTTGGCTAGCCTGGCTGACTAGCAAATTCCAGGGACCTCCCTTCTTGCCAGGATTCACTGAACTCTGCTTTTTGTGGGGGTGCTAAGAATCTGAACTCAGCTTCTCAAGCTTGTGTGGCAAGCACTTTATCGACTTAGTCATCTCACTGGCCCTAATGTATATATGTATTTAAAAACATAGATGTATAATTGATAGGTCAGCAAGATGGTTCAGCAGGTAAAGGCACTTGCTGTCAAACCTGATGACCTGAGTTTGAACCTAGGCCCTACAGGTAGAAGGAGAGAACTGAGGCACACTGGTTGTCCTTTGATCTTCACACACGTGCCGTGACATGCATATGCTATGTAAATACACACAAATAAATGAATTTGTAAAAAGCTGTGTAACTGAACAACCAACAGTCAGAGATGGAGAATTCTCATTGGTTTGTTATACTGATGTGCTAAGAATAGGCAGAGTTGTATGAAACAAATCAGTATCTGCTCCTCTGACTTGTGCCATAATTGCTTTCCTTCCTCCATAGAATGTCCCATTAGTCAGCAACTGCATGTCCCAGCCACATGGAACACAGAAGTGATTTGTTATCTGATGAACTGGAAAGTCAACACTAGCGTGGTGGTGTTTAAGTATCATTAGGAGAAGCAAATAGGAATCCATTAGAACTTTGGAAGATGGTTCTGCTAGGGAACTGGTCGTCAGTTTTCTCATTGATCAGTTAGAAGGTCTGGGGAAAGTCTGGAATGAGAAAAAGGCAAGTTGAAATGAGGATATTCCAAGGCAGCATGTGGCAGGCTAAAGAGGATTGCAGTGAAAACTTCAAGACTAGCACTTTCATCCATGTGTGAAGCTGAGAGGAGCTTTCTGGGCCTCAGTTTCTTTTCCTGTAAATGTTCTTCAAATGCTTCATCATGTATGATCACATGGAAAGGGGCAGAACCAACAGTTGATAAAAATATATATTTCAAAGCATAAAAAGGTATTTCTATTGCCTAGGGTTTTTTTGTTTGTTTGTTTGTTTGTTTTTCCAATCAAATAAGACAGAGATGTTTGTTTCATGTTAAGATTTGATAGAGCCAGGTTTGGTTTTGTGTGTGTGTGTGTGTGTGTGTGTGTGTGTGTGTGTTGTGTAATTCTAGTACCCTAGTCTCCGAAATTGAGGCAGAAGAACTGAGAGTTTGAGGCTAGCCTGGACTTAAAAGCAAGTTCAAAGGCAAACTACTTGACATATATAGGAAGATCCTATCTGAAGAAATCAAGGATTGGAAGCAGAGTGAGATGGCTCATATTTATTAACCCAGCAATTGGGAGGCTGAAGGAGAGTTAGGGTTTGAGGGCAGTCTGGGTTATAGAATGAAATCCTGTCTTAAAAACAAACAAAGCAGCCAAGGGATAAAGATGTGGCTCAGTGGTATAATGTATCATGCACCATACCTTGGGTTTGATTTCTAGTGCTGCAAAATCTGATAATAGTTTCAACTGATCAGGGCAGATTGAAGAACTCCTATTTAATTTCCTTCTGTTAAGTCTTATAAAATTGAAAGTTTCCATGTGGCCACCTTTGTACTTGGAAGAGGTAAAGCTGACATTTTCACAATGAAAGGATGATGCTGGAAAACTTGGCACTTTGTAGAGTGCTTATAAATTCCTGGATACAGTAGTTTGAGGATCATGTTTACTAAAAAGGTTTTTTTGGTTCAAATAAGCTGATGAAAGAATGATAATTCACTCAAGCAGGGGTATAAAGAGGTAGATTTAATTTTAAAAGTATATTCAGGGATAAAGACTCAGAAGGTATTCTGCTATAGTAGTTGAAAGGAAATTGAAGCTTTTATTTTTTTTATTTAGTACAAATAATGTCAACAGTTCAATCAATCACGTTGGTGTGGAACCCTTGCTTCAGTCACCAGCTCACAGTTTCCTAGCTTTTTCTTCAGGAAATCACCTGAAGCCTCTTGAGCATTAGTCTTCGCAGTTTTAAAATGGAGAGCGTATTAATATACATATCCTTGGGAAGAAAACAGTGCCTGCTCAGTGCCTGCCACAAAAGAGGAGTTCAGAAAATAGAAGACAAGCACATCTGAAATGAATGCCTTCCCTTTTACAAGTGTTTCTGGAAAAGATAACAATTATCTGGCAGAGAGAGATGCAAAAAGGATACCAGGCAAATGTGACTAACGTCATCTACAAACTCAGCCACGCAGACTTTTTAGCAGAGAACCAAGATTGAAAATAACATATTCTAGTCACGGTGCCCTTTTATGCCGGGATTCAGAAGATTTGTTACTATTTCCTGTCAGTTTAAATATTTTACTAATTACTATGGCCTTGGAGAATGAATTAACAAAATTTTATCTATACTTGAGAGTGTTGAAATTACTATTTTTTAAAATAAAGATCTTAAGTGGTAATGTTGTGAGTAGACGCACACAGACTATTCACATAATTGATTCTCTTATCTTACAAAGAAGGTTAATCAAATGCCCTGTTTGATAAAGCGATAGAAGGCAGTGCTTATTGTCTGTGCTTCTCTAAAATGTCTTCCTGGCATTATCTGTTCCTTTGACTCAAATGTGACCTTATCCTGTGGGCAGTGAACCAAATCTTCTCAGGCTAATTCAAGAATGGTGAGTGTGTGTGTGTGTGTGTGTGTGTGTGTGTGTGTGTGTGTGACACTTAAATGATAACTTTGAGTACTAAACTTTATAGTATTAGCTAAACTAGGTATCACGCAATTCTTACACAAGACTGGATGCACTTTACTATGGGATAACTTCCTAAACTCACTCATTTGACTTAACAAACAGTTCTTATCAGCATGATTAACTGCTCTCAATCCTATCCCCAGTGATTCCCAGCAGATTAGAAATGCCTACTTTTTTGCCAAGTACATGCATGGGGGAACTCACTGCTGAACATTTATAGGAAGGGAAAAAAAGAAAAACAATAAAGCAGACACAAAGACTGCAAAAAGCCCTGTAACCTGAGACCATTTTGCATAAGAACAAAATGTTTGTTCTATACAGAAGGGCATTATTAGAATTCATATTTCTTCCAGTTTCCAGGTCAATAGAGCTAAGGTGATGTTTAGATGTAGAGAGTTCAAGAAAGGCCATGTTTAACACATACCTGTAATCCCAGTATGTGGGAAGTAGAGGCAAGCGGCTCAGGAGTTAAAGGTTAACCTGGGGTAAATGAGACCATTTTCTCTCAAAACAGCAAAATAAAATCCCAGGCAATGAAATGGAAGTTTAAGGTAGTGTGTAACTAAATTAAAAGGGAAATTGTATAAATCTGAATAAGATGAGGAAAATTAAAACTCAGGCTTATAAAATTTCATTGTTTAACAATTTCACACATTTCTCTAAAATGTTTTCCTGGCATTATCTGTTCCTTTGACTCAAATGTGACCTTATCCTGTGGGCAGTGAACCAAATCTTCTCAGGCTAATTCAAGAATGGTGAGTGAGCGTGTGTGTGTGTGTGTGTGTGTGTGTGTGTGTGTGTGTGTGTGTGCATGTGTGTGTGTATGTGTGTGTATGTGCCTACACTCACAACTTTTTGCTTTGTTTTGAGGCCCTCTCCAGAGCTGTCTGTGTGACCCTCAGTTTGGAACTAGCCTTTGGAGCCAGGTGAGCTCACCAGTAGGTACACAGTTGAAGATATAATTCTCTGCCAGAATCTTCAGCAATGGTTCAGCAATAAGGCAGAGGGCATACAAAGCTCTTCATCTATGGCTGACTGTGGCCAGAGCCAGTGTTTTGTAGGTCTGGTACTAGGAGTCATGACTTTGGTGCATGTATGACTACAAATGACTGTGTCATGTCTAGATGATGGTATTTCACTGCCCTTTCTCCCTCTGTAATGGCTCTTACGTCCTTTTTGTCTTCTGTGACTTTCCCTGAGCCTTTGAGAAGCATATGCAGTTGCACTCTTTTAAATCTGGCTTTTTTTTTTAATTGAACATGATGCTTGAGAGTCATCCATGTGGAGTAACTAAAACAAAAACAAAACACAGACAGAAAAAATATTTGTGCTTAAAACTGAAAGAACTTACTCAACTGTATTCATAACAGCTTTATTAATAATATCTAGAAACTGGGAACAACCTAGATATCCCTGAGCTGAAGAACTGATATAGAAAATGTGGTTCATTTACCCAGTGGAGCATTACTCAGCTATTAAAAACAAGGACATTATGAAATTTGCTGGCAAATGGATGGAACTAGAAAAAAGAAATCAACCTGAGTGAGGTAACCCAGACCCAGAATGACAATCATGGTATATACTCTGAAGTGGAAACTTAAGAGTTCTTTGGAAAAATCAGTTGTGTTGGATGGTGTTTTGCTGGAGCAAAGACATAAAGGAACATTTCACTGAAGCAGACACAGGTGAAAGGATGTTCTGCTAAAGCAAGCATGTGAAAGAACAGGTGAACAAGAATTCTTCATTAATGACACGCACGTATTGGTCTGCCTTACATTGTGTAGTTGAGCTGCATCTGTTGGGACTCCATAGAGAGAAACACACCAACAATCTTTTGGTAGTGTGTTGTGGCTTCTTGCCACTTCCTCAGACTTGGGCTGATTGGCAGACTGATGTCAGCTGAGACAGATACATATAGAGTTTTGTTATGACTCACATGCTGAGACAAGACCCATGGAGGACACATTATTTTTGGAGGGAGTATAAATAGGACTTGACGTACAATGTAAGAGGCTGGACTTGGAGAGCTATCTGTAGAATGCTTGTTGGTCTAGTGCCTTCGAGTCTTTGTTGATCTTCTCTTTGCTGAGAGAAGCACAGCTAAGAACTTTTCCTGGAGTTCCTATTGGCCCTGGTCCCTCCTGTTGACTCATGCCAATTCAGCTGAGGCCTGGCTGTTCCTGCTTTGTTGGGCCACAGCTACTGCTGTCCCCACTACTGAATTAGACTGTTGGTATATCCATCAAGTGTTTGTGAATGGATTGAGGCTCTGCTGCTGACCTATGATCTGAACTGCTAATTTTCTTACAATGCAGATGGGATTTTCTCCAAAGAACTATTTCTAAACAGGTCTACTTCCCCTGTATCCTTCCTTTTCCACTACCTCTGATGGATGATGGGCTAGAAGGGAGGTTAAAGCATTTAAGAACCACCATTAAAAGTAGGCTTTAAAAAAAATTAAAGTTACAGCACTTAATGCTACAAGACAGAGCCCACCCTTGACACTGCCTGGATGACCAGGAACCAGAGGCTGAATAGGCCAGAGACATAAGATAGAGACCTAGGATAGATCCAAACATGACTGGAACAAACAAATAAACAATACCAAAAAACTCAATGAAATGATTCCTAATGATTTTCTGCTATACTCATAGACTAGTACCTAGCCCAACTGACACTGGAGAGGCTTCATTCAGCAGCTGATGGGGGCAGATGCAGAGATCCACAGCCAAACATTAGGCACAGCTTTGGAAGTTCCATGAAAGAGGGAAGGAAGGATTGTAGGAGCCAGAGGGGTCGAGGACACAAGGAGAACACGACCCACAGAATCAGCTCAGCAGGGCTCATGGGAAGCTCACAGAGACTGAAGGGTGGAGCTAGATCCCCTGTATGTTTGCAATGGTTGGGTGGCTTGGTTTTTCTTTTAGGACTCCTAACAGTAAGAGAAATTGTGTCTCTGACTCTTTTGTCTGTCCTTGGGATTCTTTTCTTCCAAGGGAGAGGTGCCTAGCCTTATTGCAACTTGTTATGCCATGTGAGGTTGATATCTCTGGAAGGCCTGCCATTTTCTGAAGGAAAACAGAGGAGCAGTGGATCTGGAGAAGAGGGGAAGTGTGATGTGGGGAGGGACTAGGAGGAGTTGAGGGTGGGGAGACTACAACAATGTATGAGAGAAGAATAAAAAAAGTGGTACCTAAAATTTACTTTGATTTCAAGTTTAAGGTTTTCATTGGTATGAGCTTCTTATTGATGTAAAAGTGAGACGAATATTGATACTCTCATAGGCATTGTGCCTGTATAACACATTTAGGAATACAAGGCTTAGACCCAGTCCTTCTTTAACTTTTCTAACTGATTTGAGATGGTTTAGCCTGTGAATTAAGAAGCTATAGCAAGTTCACGGCTTTGAGTTTATTGTTAAGATGTTTTCAATATTTTACTTAGAAATAGCTGAGAGGAGTTAACAGACAACAGTCCAGACTACCTTACATGGATAGTTGGTTTTCAAAACATCAGAAGTCCACAGACTTGACATTACAAACATTTCTGTATTAATGTTCATTTTGATGAGAGCCCTGTCTGCTCCTGACAGCTTCCTGTCTTGGATTCTAAGAAGAAATTGAGCATCTTTGGAGTAACTTCAGTTGTAGTGAGACAGACACTAGGCAAGAATTGCCTCTTTTCATCTACAGATAAATTACTGTCCAGAAAAGGACACACTTGCAGATCAGCCGACTGATTATATCTGCCTAGACAGAGTAATCAGCCCTTAATAATTCTGCATCACTAGGTCTGTCAGATGATCCTGAGCCAGAAGGCTGAAGATTGGATGCTCCAACGTTTTGTAGTATAGGGATTGTCCGAATGTACAGCGATCTCTATAAATTGGCTAGGTTTTAGAAGCTATGCTTTGTGCTTCCCATAATTTCAGTTAACTTAGTCATTCTGGATTTCTGATGGGGTTGAAACTTATAGTCTCATAGCCAAACCTGGCTATTTACTTTGAGAGAAAAGATTTGAGAGGATGGTTTTCAGCTGACATTCATTCTAAAGCCAAGAAAAAAGCCAGGTTCAGCACTAAGTCTGTTAGTTAGGAGAGATGACAGAGGTTCTGTTTAGTCAACAAAATGATGGACTGGGTATTAGGACTCTCTTGTACCTCACTGGTACAAATTGGTATAGTTATTTTCTAATTGTATTTTGAGAGAAAAGTTTTATTTTAGCAGGAAGGGTGATATGTAGGAGGAGCTAAGGTGGGAGGAGTACAGAAAGAAAGAGGAGGAGTAAGGAAAGGAGGAGGAGTAAAGAGAGGAGGAGGAGAAGAAGATGAGCTAGGTGATGAGAGAAAGATAGAGAGGGGGACATAGAGGCAGATGTTCACATGTCTCCACCAGTCAAAGATAGTTGATATATCTAGGTTGGGTATTGGGCTACACTTCTGATTGATATTGAGCATTACCAAACTTATAAAGCCTTTGGTTAACATTTAAAAAATTGTATAAAAGCAAAAAGGAGAAGGGGGCATGGGATAAGGGTTTTCTAGGGAGGGGAAATGGGGAAAAGGGATGGCATCTGAAATGTAAATAAAATATCCAATAAAAAATAAATTTTTAAAAAAAGTGGTACCTGAGAGAAAATGGAGACTGACTCAGACTTGCTAAGATATCTTTGGAGCTCATAGAGGGTTTTAAAAATATTGTCTTTTCCCAGCATGCTATCTTCTGTTGTGCTCCCTGAAGACTGTGGTGCTTCTTGACAGTCTATAGGATTGTCTGTTGCATCCTGGCTGTCACCACTACAAACAATATTTATCAGGACAGTTTCCTTGCAGGTCAGGTTTTTGTGATCATCTGATAGAAATGTGCTTTATGTATGAGTCATTATGAAGTACATGCACATTCCAAAATTGTAACTTAATGACTGCCGTACTGTCCTAATGGTGCTCTAACAGAGCTCCTATAAAGTTAGCAGCATAAAATCACAATTTGATTTTTACAGTTCTGTAGGTCAGACCTGCAAAGTCAATCTCACTGGACTAAAGTAAAAATGTCAGCAAGATTGCATTGTTTCTGGAAGCTTTGGAAAATCTGTCTCTTCTTTCAAATTCCAAAGGTCATCTGTAGTACCCACCTCAAGGTCCCTTCGTTGCATCATCCTATCCTTGTTTCTGTGGTCACAGCCCCTACTCTACTGTCTTCTTTCACAGTCTTTACTTTTTTTCCCCTCTAAGCCATAGTTTCTCTGTGTAGTCCTGGCTGTCCTGGAACTCTCTCTGTAGTCCAGACTGGCTTTGAACTCAGAGATCTTCCTGTTTCTGCCTCCTGAGTGCTGGGATCAAAGGCCTCTGCCACCACTGCTAGGCCAGACTTCTTGTAAAGATCTTATTATTACATTTAGGGCCCACTTAGACAATCAAAAATAATCTTACCAATTCAAGATCCTTAGCATGATTCCATCTTAAGGTTTTTTGGCTACATTAGGTCACATTTGCAGGGTCTAGAGAGTAGGATGGAGACATCGTTAGGGGTCGTTAGTTTGCATACACAAGGCAGTGAATTGGTTTAATTTTAGTCTAGCAGTGTTAGAGTATAATGGGACAAGAGATGTATTAATAATGTCTGTGAAGTTGAGTGGGGAAAGAGGAGGAGATAAGGGAAAGGCTGCCAGAGAATATATAATGATTTATAGAGCTCCAGAGTCGCCAAAGGCTGGGTCTGGGGATGGAATAGAGATAAAGTGTTGTAAGATTCTTTTATTTATTTTTGAGAATATCATGCATGAGTACACTATACTTGCATAATTTCCACCCCTCCCTCAGTGTTGTGAGATTCTTATACACAAGGTGTTACATTACTGACAGCAGACTATGAGTTAGAGGCACACTAAAATTCTCTAAAGCAACCATTAGAATTACAAAACAATTCAGCTGAATAAGAGAGGTAGAACTCAATACACAAGAAGATAACATTGAGGAAAAGGGCTCAGGTAGATGAGCTAGAGACAGAAAAAGAAGGAACAAGATGATCGAGTTACATACAACTCTATTGGAGGTAAGGATAAATGAAAAGCTAAATATGTTAATTGCACGACATATTGTCAGCTTAGTTAAAAAAGTAATCCTCAACAGTGTCATAAACCTGAAGATGGCACATTAGTTATGTTTGAAATTTTATTATCCTGTCCCTTTCTTTTAATGTGGTTAGACACACTTATAACTTGAAGTAAACACCTTAAATTTTGTATTTTATATTAAATGTTGTTGGTTAGGCGAAGTGTGGGTATGTACTTTTATTATAATATTGTGAAGTCTGTTACTTTAAAGTATATTTATTAAGGGTCTAAGATAGGTGGAGAAATAAGTATACATGTAATAAAAATATTAAGAGTGTTAATAGTCTTAGTGAATCCATTTTTCAAGTCTACAAATACTTAAAAATGAAACTAGATATGTAAGGCAAAACTCCAGATTTATGTTTAACAGTGTTCATGATGTAGCATCTTCAACCTTTAAGTCATGAAAAGTACCAAGAATGTAACATGAGGTAGATATTATACTAGGGAAAATGAAGTATATAAAAATATCTCCTTCCATCAGCCCCAGGTGAAAGTCAGTAACAATGGATTATCCTAAATTAATTGCTCTATCCTATAATGATGACTTCAAAGTTCTGACTACTGGGCTGAGTAGGTCGCTCAGTGGGTAAAGGTACTTAATGCCAAAGCTAATGACCTAAGTTCCATTCCACCCACACGGTGAAAGAAGCGAACAGACTCCTGTGAGACACACACACGCACACACGCACTATAAAAAACTTGACTGCTACAATGTTTTAAAATAAAGTTGTGAATATATTTAGTTGGACTGAAGTTCTGGATTATCATTGTACTCCAGAAGTTCATTCAGTTTTGTACAAATATTAGTGACAATACTCAGATATTTAATATTCATCTCAAGCATGCATTGTGTGTATATATTCATATCTTTTTTATAAGTCAAAAGTTATAAAAGTTATAATATGAACATGAAGTATTCTAAGCCCTTAATATTTTATATATTGTGATGTTTTATGTAATTACATACATTTAAACAATTAAATTCATGGAATCACCAGTTATATCAGCAAAGTTCTTTTGGCTAGCTAAGGTAGCATTTGGAAGTCTATTATTGATACTTGGCTATCTTTATGAATCTTTAATCAGCTTAACACCTTAGGCTTTTTTTATTGGCCATTCAGTTGTTTTCCAGATTCCTGAGTGATTATAAGTATGCTGAATATTTTGTACAATATGTCTTTGACTTTATCTCTGAGAATTTTCCTCTCCAGAAGCCTGGTACTAATTTCCACTCTCACACCCAATATATAAGGGAGTCATTCTCCTAAACCCTTGCAAACTCCAGCTATTATTAGTTTTATAATCTTTGACAATTTGTTAGGCAAAATTGGCACCATGCTACTAATTTACTTTTCAGTCTTTTTTCTCTTGTGAGAGTTCTATTCATGTTTTTTTTTCTGTTGTCCAATTGGTGTTACTTCTTTTCATGCTTATTTACAGGAGTTCTCTTTTTTCCAGAGTAATGATATTAAGGATAATTAGGATTATAGTTGTCACAAATGAGAAGCTCGACTTCTCACGTGCTTGCCACTTCATAGGCTATGATGGAGTGGGTGGAGAGGGAATGTGAGAAGTTTGACTGAGGACATTACTGGTGAGGAGTATGTTAGAATGAGTGGAAACTCAGTTCATCCTTTACACGATCCTAGACTGTATTTCCTAAAACAATTCTGTCTACACATTTTCTTTCTGCTCAAATCTCCCCAGTTATCTTTGCCAGCCATCTACCCAATGCAATTTTATCATCCAGGCATTTAGAGTCCTTCATATCTGTGTTCCTAGTATTGTTTTCAAAATGTGAACACTGGGGCCAGTGACATAAATCTGTGGGTATGGACAGATACTTGGTGCAAAGCATGATGACCTGAGTTTGATCTCTGGGACCTAAGATAGTAGACAGGGTGAATCAATTCTAGCATGTTTTTCTCTGACCTTCACATATGCATGTCCATAAACACTAAATAAATAGATAGCTAAAATAAAAATAAAATAAAAAATGTGCTCAATTTCCTCCAGCCTAACTCAACTTGATGCAGACTAGTCTAATGTGTTAGGTGTTGAGGATATAGAGATGATGATGTCTCTGTCTTCAAAATGCTCCACAGACGAAGGAAAATCCTGGGCTATGGCTAAATCAAAGGCTTTTCTTTATCACACAATCAAATCTGAAGTGAAACTAGTGATAGATATCACCTTCACAACAGAGGCATTCGACAGACATTCCTGGGGAATAAGGGATAGATGGCCTGGTTGGAAGATAGGGTCAGAAAAGACCGTTTTCTTACAAGAAAAGAAGACGGCTACAATGTATCTTGACAAGACAGTTGTCTACCATAGACAAGGTGGAAGATCAGGCAAATGCACTTTAGGTCCAGTGGAAGTATGTGAGAGAGGTGGTCCAAGATGAGCTGGCCAGGGTCCAGACAACTATTACATCAGGGAGTTTAGGTATTAACTTTAGAGCACTGGAGGCTAGGCATGGTGGTACACACCTTTAATCCCAGAATGCAGGGTCAGGGTCAGGGTCAGGGTCAGGGTCAGGGTCACGGTCAGGGTCAGGGTCAGGGTCAGGGTCAGGGTCAGGGTCAGGGTCAGGGTCAGGGACAGGGTCAGGGTCAGGGTCAGAGGCAGAGTGAGAGGCAGAGAGGCAGAGAGAGGCAGAGAGAGGCAGAGAGAGGCAGAGAGAGGCAGAGAGGCAGAGGCAGAAGCAGAGAGATTTCTGTGAGCTTAAGGCCAGCCTGGTTTACAGAGCTAGTTCCAGGACAGCCAGGGCTACACAGAGAAACCCTGTCTTGAGAAACCAAAGAAATTAATTAAGTATAAAAATAAATAACTAGAGTAGTGGAGACTAATTGAACTATGTATTAACAAGGACTGATTTTAGCAAAGCAATACTTTAGGAAAAAAAAAAACCACCTTGACTGTATCCTGCAGAATGATTCAGAAGGGAGAGCATTTAGTCCCCCTTAAGTCTCTATGGGCCTGACACAGTTTTGATTTATCCCTGTTGCCCTATTATTCTGTCTAGTTTAGCATTTGTTATCTCTCTCTCTCTCTCTCTCTCTCTCTCTCACACACACACACACACACACACACACACACACCTCCTACATCCTAGCATGCTCTCAGTGTCATTATTTAACTGATGATGAACTTGAACTCCTGAGTCTCCTGGCTCTACCTCGTGATTACAGAAGTATGTGTCACTGCCTGTTTTATGCAGTGCTGAGGCTCAAATCCCAGACTTTGTGCATGCTAGTCAATCATTCTATTAACTGAGCATGATCCATGACCCAGGTTTTTAATTTGTTAAGTGATTATTATCAATGAGCATCAGAAAAGCTGGAGCAAGTGGTAGACTTCCATTTGGCACTTCCAGATTCGGTCACAGAATTGTCTAGTAGTGAGATAAAGATTCGTCAAACAGAGACCTTATTTCATTTTGCAACTAAATCTGGGGTAAAGCCAGTGCCCTGCTTCTTTCTACCTGGCTTTCTAGTTGCATGACAGTTAGATCTACATCACAGTGAAGGAGAGCATCCAGACTACTCACTGATAAAACTAAGTGCTCCCAACAGTAACAGCCATAGGAGCTGTGTTCTGATCCCAGGCAATGCTGCAAAGAATTATTTGAAGCTGTTATCCTATTGTGCTTCTTTGTGTACTACTCAGGTACTGTGGCTTTTATCTCAGCCAGAGTCATATGCAAAACTGTGTAAGTCACTTCTTGTTTTATCAGGGGGAAATATGGGACAACATAAATTAGATGTATATGAAGTATGTACTGGAAATAAAAGCTGAGCCATGCTGCTGCAGAAGGTAGAAAGGGCACCTCAATGCTTTAGCTTGCAACTGTTTTGTCATTTATTACAGAGCATAAGCCTACATCTATTATTTATCATATTGTTAGCTAATGCTTATTATTTTTGTTTCTGCAATAAACTCTTTGGGCAGCAGCGAGCCCAAGGGAATATTCACTAAAAAATTAAACACTGAGTTTTTTTTTTTTTTTTACCTCCAAAGAACATTGATGGCAGGTTTCTAACTTGCAGAAAGCATTTATGGACATTTATCACCTGCCACAGAAGCAGTGCAGGTATCAGCAACCACATGGAGAACAGAAGACATGTAGATGCTGAAGAAATACTGCTGCCTACTTCAAAAAGCACTTTGTTACTATACAAAGCCTGCTTGGAGATGATTTACCATCCACATCTGCATATGGCATGTTCTGGCCATCCCTGACATTTGTGGGCCTGGGGCAAGAGGACAAATGAAAGCCCATATTCCATTAGGTTTAAATATTTACAAGTTATGAATCAAGATAGCAGGCTGTTAAATAAAATATGCCTGTGCTTCTACCTGAACAAAAATACCTTCATTATGATAAAAATGTATGTTGCTATGGTTTTTATATGGAATTGGCAAAAACTCAAAGATGACTGAGCTTAAATATGCCTGAGTGTCTGGATGGGTTGGCAAAGTCTAGACATGTAATGCAAGTAAAATAATATGTGACTCATGAATAACTATGTATTTATTCCATAAACTTCATGTTGCTGAATGTGTAGCTCAGTGGTAGAGCAATGTGCTTAGAAGGAACTGGGGTCTCATATTCAATCTCCAGTATTCAAACCAACCAAAACACAGACAGAACTTTTCCTTCATTTCACTAAAAGTATTAATTCTATTTTTCTACTCAAGATCATTATGAGCTGTATGTTGATACTGCCTGTGATCCCAGTTGCTTAAGAGGCTTAAGGCAAGTTCATTGCCACTGCATTCACAGTGGCTAGGAAGTGGAAACAATCTAAATGTCCTTCAGCTGATAATGGATAATGAAAAAGTCACATATATATATACACAATGGAATTATTTCAAGCTGCAAAAAATTAAATGACAAAATTTACATGTATATTGATGGATCTAAAAGCTTTCATACTGAATGAGGTAACCCAGACCCAGAGTTTTTTCATTTTCTCCCTCCCTCTCTCCCTCTCCCTCTCCCTCTCCCTCTCCCTCTCCCTCTCCCTCTC
>JANHMN010000005.1:93086282-93098144 GCA_030674055.1 Rhabdomys pumilio | reverse complement strand
AGAGAGAGAGAGAGAGAGAGAGAGAGAGAGAGAGAGAGAGAGAGAGAATGTGCACTTTGAGCAGAGTTTCCATATGGAAAAGAAAGACAAGATGTTGCCCAGCTGGATTGTTGGATTGTTCCCGCAGAACTTCTTCATAATTCTCTTGGAAGTTCCTGCAATGCTTCTTCCCCTTCCCATTTCTATAGAACTACAACAACTTATGGAGTCTCCATAGATGTGCCCTGAAGACATCACTGAGACGATTTCTGAGTGCTCCTGCTGGGACAGAGGAGTGTAGGGTGGGAATTATATGGGCATGCAACTTATTATATAAAGCGAAGGCTAACATTGACAGAAATATTACAATATACACTTTGACCATACTTCCAGAAGCTGCCCTGGGTCATGGGCAGTAGTATTTATCATTTCTTTGCAGAGAAAACTGTTTAATACAGTGTTGTTCACGATAGCAAGAAATGGAAACAAACTAAGTACATATTAGTTGATATTGAACATGTGTTACATACATAGCATAGAACATTATTCAGCCCTTAAAAGGATAAAAATACTGTCATTTATAATAATACTGGTGAGCTTGGAGATTATTATTTTTAGTGAAATAATGTAGGCACGTGAAAAATGCTGTGTTATTACGTACACGTGTGAAGTCTAAAAGGAAAAGTCTAGTCGCACAGAACTCTGGACTAGAATCATCATTATAGAGAAGGGGAGAGTAGGCAAGGAGGGTGATGGAGAAAGCTTGATCAATAACAAATTCACTATTAAAAAATCCATCTATGTTGAGATGTCTATTGATATGGTCATTGTGTGAGTCTTATTTAGGTGATTGTTAAGATTCATGGATACAACTTCTTGTCAATACATAGAAAACACTATCTTGTAGCAGATCTGGTCATCTGGCCTTACAATCTTTCCACTTTTCTGCCTTTATTTTCCCTAGAGCCTTAGGTGTAGGGGTTGTGTTGTAGATATTTCAATTGGTGATAGATACTCAAAAGCTAGTATTTCTCTGCATTTTGACCCATTGTAGATTTCTGTGATGGTCTATATTTGCTACAAAAATGAATAGCCACAGGCAATTAGTAGCTGCTAAGAGAGCAAGAATCAGTCTTTTCCAGTCCCCTGGTAGATTATCCAGTCCCAAGTGGTCAACCCTAAACACACGAACATGTGTGCAACACTAAATGTACTCAACAGGAATTATGAAAAGTAGGGATGCTCTGGAAATTTTAAGACATGTAGGTGTGGCTTCCACTTTTAAAAACTGGAACAAAGAGGAATCACTGACAAATTACATTTGAATCCCAGGCAAGATGCTAAAAGGTAAAATTATCAGATGGATCAGGTTTAGCTGTGTGTATTATAAGATCAAAATAAGGGAAGTATAAAAATATGGAAGATGACTTTTTTCTTTGGTGGCCTCTAGGTGGCTATGTCAAGATGAAACTGAATATCTCCTTCCTAGTCACCAGCTGTCAGAAACTCACTGAAGCAGACAATGAAGGCAAACTTTGTATTTTCTGTAAGAAGTGCACGATCACAGAACTAGCTGCTGATGATTTGGGTGAAGAGTGGAAGGTTTATCCCATCTAAATATGTTGGTGGGAACAACAACCAGTTTCCCCATGAATGAAGGTGTCTTGACCCAAGGCAGTGTGCACCTGCTCTTGTGTAAGGTGCATTCTTGTTATAGCCTGAGGAGAACTGGGGAGGAGAAACTCAAGTCTGTTCATGGATGCATTGTGGATGTCAAGCTGAGTGTTCTCAACTCTTAATTGTAAAAAGGAAAAGAAGGGTATTCCTGGACTGACAAGACACTACTGTGCCTTGGAAGCTGGGACCCAAAAGGGCTAGCAGGATCTGAAAACATTTCAGTCTCTCCAGTGAAGATGATGTCCACCAATATGTTATCAGAAAGCCCTTAAATAAAAAAAAGATAAGAAGCCTAGGAACAAAGCACCCAAGAACATTTTATTACTCCATATGTCCTGCAACACTAATGCCAACATACTGCTCAGAAGAAACAACACACTAAGAAAAACAAGCAGAAAGCTGTAGAAAATGTTAAACCTTTAGCCAAGAGGATGAAGGAAGCCAAAGAAAAATGTCATGGACAGATTGCCAAGAGATGTAGGCTGTCCATGCTGAGATCTACTTATCAGTGTGGATCCAATAAAAATAAGAGCCTTTATGAGTAACAAATAAATGATCAGACATTGAAAAATGAAAGATAATTTTTATCTACGTATGTAAAAACTAAGAGTAGGCAATACAAGGCTGGCATAATAACTTTTAAAATTATTGGATATCTATATTGGTTTGGGCTTCTCACTCCATCATTCTTTTGTCTTTATGGTTCAGGATGGTAGCTAGAGTTCCAACCATCACTTCTAGATTTGTGGAATAAAATAAAAATGGACAAGGGGAAATAGGCCATCATTTTATCTTTTAAGAAGGTGCTCTAGAGGTTTTCCTACAGGGTATATTTATATCTTATCAGTTAAAACATATTAGAGAAGTATCTATAATGGAAAATGTAGTCTTTACTTATGAGTGGCTGTGTGTTTATCTGAGAATTAATTCTATGACAAAGAAAGGCATCATGGTGTTGGAAAAGGCAACTACAAGTGTTGGCTCCAGATTTTTTTTTAAATCAATAGAATTCAGCACACTTCTTTTGGAAATTACAGCAGAAATGCTATGGTTTTAGGAATGGAATGACCAGTAGCTTACCCTCCATTCTAGATTTTAGACATTGGTGTACACAGACCATTCTCTCTTCCTTCTAGAGCCCACTCAACCTCTTTTTCTCACTGACCCTCTGCCATTTATGTTGCTTTAGTGCTCATCTCTGTCTGGTCCAAGTGATCCTTTTTTTTTTTTTTTTCCGAGACAGGGTTTTTCTGTGTAGTCCTGGCTGTCCTGGAACTCACTCTGTAGACCAGGCTAGCCTCGAACTCAGAAATCTGCCTGCCTCTGACTCCCAAGTGCTGGGATTAAAGGCATGCACCACTACTGCCTGGCCGATCCTTTTCTTTAAGACTGAGGCTCAAACTTAGTTTTTCTTCCTATTTCCCAACCCTATTCCAGGCTGTGGATCTTGTTTTCTCAATACTAAGGAATCAGGTAAATGTATATGAGTTAACTTCACATGGGGTGAATTTTGACATATGAGAAACAAGAAACAGGTGATGACCAGCTGTTAAAGCCCACCTATGCCTATTTCTCCTTCATTTTATGGGGTTATTGTGACACACCACTTCACTTATGGTTTATCTGAAGGTATCTTCCATGGTTAAGTGGTTGGTTATGTCTCCTAGGGAGTCATTGCAAGCTCATCTAGACATTTTCTTGCAATTCTGCCCTCTTTGCTTCTCTTCGACCTCATTACTGTTGTCGTAGGATTTGCAGAGGTTGGACACAATAATAGTAGCCTTATCCCACCATTGAAGAAGTACCTTATTAGGGCTTCCTTTTGCTAAAAGAAAGATAATAAAAAGTGGGTAAGAACTACAGGGCCCAGGCAAATGACTCCAAATTAACCATAGGAAAAGAATAATGAGAAATCTTCATGAGTGAGCTTACTACTTAGGAGCAGAAGCAAACTGTGTCCCCACCCTATCCAATGCATAGAGAAGGCAAGAAGAGAGAAAGCATGGGGCAATGTTCTTCTATCAAAGGCACAATGGCTTTGTTCTATGATCAACATAGCCCAAGTGATGAAAGAAGTCACAATGACCATTCCTCCCCTTTGTCAACACCATCCTAAATTGGCTACCACACTCTCAACCCTGCCTCCTTTTTAGCTCTGTAAGCATCCATCAGTCTCCAGCCCACAATTGCCTTAGCTCATGCCTTTATTACTTCTTGCATGAATTAATCTCCCTCATTCCACTCTTACCTCTTTCCAATTAATTCTCTAAATTAAAAAAAAAAGTCCAAAGAATAACATTTTTCATTAAAAAGCCTGTACAAAAAAATTCTTCAGTATTCCTTAAAACTTCCTCATGAACCCTGGGCTAGAATCCAAGCTCCTTATATTGAGATCAAGGGCTGGAAGTAGTGTAAAGTAAGCCTTGGGGGCAAAGCTTAAGGAAGCACTAATTCCCAGGGTGGTTCAATGTACTGGAGGCACTTGTGAGTGAATGTCACCTTAAATGTTACTCCCTAGGTGGCTTGCTTGCCTACTCTGGTGCCAATCTTTGTATTGGCCTCTAATGTTATGTCTGCATTTCTCTATGTTTCCTCCTCCACCTAAATCTTCATTTGTAATGATGGATTGCTTTGAAGCCATTTAAAATGTTATCAAAATGTCTGTCTGGCTAGTGGATTCTTCCTGGAGCTTCAGGGTAATGGACACAGAGGCAGAAACTCAGATTATTCTGGTCTCAGCATAAATCACAAGCAACAGAACAACAGATATGAGTGATTTCTTGATCATTTAATGTAGTAAAGTACATATAAAGCTAAATTTACTATAATAACCATTTTAACTATATATCTATATATCACTGGCAGTAAGTATGATTATATTGTTGTGTACCCATCATGTTCAGAAATATTTTCATTTTAAAGAGTTAACATTCTTTTTTTTTAAAAGAGTTAACATTCTTATTCATCAAATACTCTAAATTCTCTCTCCTCTCAGCTCCTGACAACTGGACAGTATCACTAGCATATGAGTCTCTGGGAGATATTCACATTTAAACCACAACATCTAGATACCTCATAAAAGTAGGACTAGATAGGAATTGTTTTGTGCTTAACATTCCATTTGAAATCATTTCCATAAACTTTATGTTGTATTATATGTCAGAATTTTTTTCAGTGTTAAGGTTTGGTAATATATTTTGTGTGCACTCTGTTTTTATGTATTTATCAATTTGTTTATTTATTCTGTTGATGGACACATGTTGTTTCCATGTTTTAAATGTTGTTAGTAATGTCACTATTAACATTTATGTGCCAACATTTCTTTGAGACCTTGCTTTCAATTCTTTGAGTATATATTCAGAAGAACAATTGCTGGATTGCATGGTAATTATAGGAACTATCATGTGTTAAGTCTAACTCAAAGACATTCATGTTGACAGAAACTGATACACTTAAAACAAAATCTTAAACCCTCATTCTATTATAATTATTGCCATAATGGCATCACATCTCATAACATGTGGTTGCTCTGATGTAATTGAAAGTACTCTAGCAAGTACAATCTGATGTTTTTGTGCATGTTACTTTTAATCTATACCCTAGGGGTGGCTAGTTTACATTTGAAATCCTCTAATTGAAGATTTTCATTGCAGGGATTATTATGTCTCCACAGACTCTAATAAGAAATCAACATTCCTAAAGTGGTTGCTATAAGTCTTCAAATATCTTAATCTCAAATCAATATTACAGGCTTTGTTAATTAGCCTAATGGATGTTAGAAATGATCTTTCATTGGTTATATGAATGATATCCCCGTAATGTGCATTAGGAGGAAATATTGTCTAGGAATCAGTGCCCTTGCACACCAGGGGTATAAGAATCCAGGGAGGCCAATAATCTATGTATAGTCTTTTAGAATGTTCCTCTGGAGTCAGGATTCCAGAATGATCTCCTGCTTAGCTATTTATTGGAGGGCTTGTTTACCTGATTCTGACTAGAAGTTTTGGAAAATTCAACACTTCAAATACCAAACAAGCAAGACACATGTTGAGTCACAGGGACAAAGATAGAGCAGAGACTGAGGGAATGGACAACCAATGACTGGCGCAAATTAAGAGTCATTTTATGGGCAAGATCCAGTCCCTGAAGCTATCTATTAATGATACTCTGTTATACTTGCAGATAGGAGTGTGGCATAACTGTCCTCACAGAAGCTCCATCCACCAGCCAATGGAAAAAGATGCAGAGACCCACAGCCAAACAGTGGATGGAGCTTGGGAACTTTTATTAGAAAAATAGGAGTAAGGACTGCAGCCCCAAAGGGGATAGGAACTCCACAGGAAGACCAACAGAGTCAACTAATCTGGACCCTTGGGGGCTCCCAGAGACTGAACCACCAACCAAAGAGCATGCATGGGCTGGACCTAGGCCTTGCCCCCACATATGTAGCAGATGTGCAGCTTAGTCTTCATACATGTCCCCCCAATTGTAGCAGGGGCTGTACCTGAATCGTTGCCTGCCTGTGGATCCTGTTCCCCATAACTGGGCCACCTTGTCTGGCCTCAGTAGGAGAGGGTGTGCCTAGTCCTGCAGTGACTTGATGTGCCAGGGTTGAGTGGTACTCAGGGGTTGCTCCCTCTCCTCAAAGGAGAAGTGGGTGGGGGAGGGGCTATAGGGGGACTGTGAGGAGAGGAGACTGATCAGTATTAAAGTCAATAAATAAATAAATAAATAAATAAATAAATAAATAAATAAATCAACAAACCAAATACCACACAAGTAGCTCCCATGGACCTGTTATAGTTTGAAAATGAAAATTCTTCACAGGATCATGTTTTGGTTCTTAATCCCCTACTTTATTTTCAGTCTGTAGAGCCTTTAAGACGTGGGGCCAAGCTGGAGAAGTAGCTTACTATAGGAGGGCCTTTCTTTGAACGTTATAGCCCAGTTCTGGGCATGGTGCCACTCTGCTACCATGTGAACAGTGGTTGTCTCATCCTTCCACCACCAGATATAGAGTTGCACTGCCACACTTTCACTGATCAGATGAAGGATAAATTGAAATTGCTCCAAAATGGGGGCTGGATAGACGGCTTAACTGGTCGGCAAGCATGTTTGTCTTGTTTGACTTGAGTTCAGTTTCTAGTACTCACATCTTGGAGTTCACAACTGCTTCTAACTCTAGCTTCAGGGGTATCTGATGCTTCTGGCCTCCATGGGCATGTGTGCTGACATGTATATCTTCCTCCACATATGTATTATAATTAAAGATTCATAAAAATAAATCTTTAAAAAATGAAATCTTAATAGTCTCTGTCAGGAATTTTGGCCACAGTGGCACAAAAGTAACAGATACATTACCTTTTATGCAATGTACAGTAGGCGTAGCTAATAGGTCAAGACAGAGCTTCCTTGAATTTCCAAGGCAAAGTAAGTGGCCTTCTAAGACTCTCCTTATATGACAATGTGTCAAAATTTGGTCTGATACTTTCTGCGGGCTTCATACCTGGAAGTGAGATGTTGAAGAACCCTACTGCCCTCATATATTCCTAAGGTGATACCTATCCACTAAAAAAAATCCTAAAGTAACAGAGTCACCAATTTGCTTAGGTTCAGTAGAGGAGTGGTTCTGATGCTTTTATTTAATTGGGAATCTGTGAGTATTAACGCTATAGGTCCTTGTCCCAATTGGTTCTTGATCAATCAATAAAGATGCCAGTGGTCAATGGCTGGGTGAAAAGAAATAGGTGGGACTTCCAGGTTCCCAAAGGCTAGGAAAGAGGCAGGACAGACTCAAAGCTACAGGGGAGATCTGCCAAAATGTAGGCAGAAAAAGGAAAGTGGCCCATAGAAGGGCAGCTGGAAAGAATCTTGGACATCAAGACCGATGGGCTTCACAGAAGGTAAGTGGGCAACTAAGCTGAGGGCATATTTAGAGGTGTTAAGCTAGGAGTAAAGGAAGGGCACACTAGCTGCCATTGAGCCAGCAAGACAGGTTAAAAATGAGCTAATGTGTGTATATACCTTTCATCCGCAGAACTGAGATAGCTCCTGGACAGGTGTGCACCTGCAACCAGCCAGGAGCACAAAGCAGTCTAGCCAAAACTACATGCTCCAATAGCACACACCTTACTGGAAGCAAATAAAAGGGAAAACTGAAGAAAGTGTTTATCCCAAATTGGAGATGTTTGCCTGATTGTGGAGGAGAGCTTACTCAGTGGTCCAATTATCCTTTGGCCTTTAGGCGTGTTGTAACATATAACCCCTGCCCAAAAGAACTCTGAAAAATCATTCTAGTGAAGCTGGGAATGCAACACCTTACAAATGGGATTCACTTGCTCTCAAATACTACCTTTCTCATGTCCAACAGTAAAGTTTACTGGGTAAAAATTTAAAATTATATAGATGAAAGTTAAAGGTGACATGTTTTAGCATGTTTTTTCTTTAATGGCTTTTACCCTAGAAAACATAAAATTTTGGATGTATTTAAGCATAATTGAAAAAAATTATACATTAAAAATGTGTCTGGAAGAAAAAAAATATCCCCAGATAGTTTATGACGCCTCAGCAAAAGATCATATAATTATCTACATGGAAAATCATAGATCATATTTTGACAAACAAATGGGGAAAAGAAATATTTTAATTTGAGTAAGAGCTAACATTTGCTTTAATTCTTTAAGCTGTGATTATAATGAACAAGCAACAAAATTTGGGCTAAAATACATAGTATAACTATAAAATTAGAAGATAGATTTTTACATACTGCTCACGAGTACATATTATGGATTACTGCCATAATCAAATATTATAGAAGCCTATCAACAGGGCACATTTTAATATAATCTACACAAATGCTACTGTGCTTATGAGCAACTTATCTTAAATGGTAGACAAGTCACTTAAATGGTATACTTAATACGATATTTACAGAATTTAAACATTTTACTGCTTTTTGCCTCACACTCCATTGTATATTATAGACTTTGGAGACTTGATTAACAATTTCTCATCATATTTAAATTGTCTCACATGTGCATAAAATAGCAGCCACTAAGTGGAGGCTGTGTTCAATCCCAGCACATGCAAACTTATACTGTCTCTTGTTTACCACTTATTCCAGGTGGAGGTTGTTAAACACTCCCCAAAAGGGCTGCTGCCACACTTGAGGATCCTTGGATAGCTTTCAGCCTGGGTTGTAGAATTACAGATGCTTTAAAGTTGAGGGAACTCTGGATCCCAGACTGTGGTGATGTCATTAGGAACAGAATTCATCCCTCAGAAATAGGCACTATAACTCAGAGAAGGAAGGATTTGACATGCGAGGAGCATGTGCCCAAGTGTGACTCAAGTCAGCACTCTTATACTTCTTACTTTTTGTTTTATTTTGTCTCTTCCCAACCATTTCAGTTTCCAGGGCAGGGAAAACACAAAATGAAATTGAACATTCAGTGCAATGACTGTACCAGATTGCTCTCACAATATATTTTAATAGTTATTTGTGGATAGATTATGTCTCTGGGCATTGTTTTGTTTTGTTTTTTTTGTTTTGTTTTGTTTTTTTTTTTTTTTTTTTTTTAGATTTTAGTTAATTTTAAAAACCTCTTCCTTGGGGACTCTCTTTGGGCTCACAGATTTGCAAACTCTATCTAGCAAAATGCCTAGTCCTCCTTCTGAGACTAATAATCTAGACATTGTCACCTTCAGCTCAGTGGTTTGAGTCTACACTCAAGATCTTTCTAATGACTCTTCCTGACTCCAACGCTGTTTTAATGATCTCAAGATGAGAAGCAGAAGGCAGCAGAGTTTTCCTTTTGATGGCTATTGAAAGCCTTAATCTTATGCCATGGACTGTTAGGGAACTCAGAGACAAAGGAAGTACAAGGGTATGTGTGTTTGGGCCAAGCCTTTACTGGTAATCGGGTACCATTTTTGCAAAGAAGTGAGTGTCAGTAATTTGAGTCTGAAGAAAATCAGATGGGATTGCCTTTGAAATCTGATTTACTGGAAGTCCTGTAGTAGAGGATGCTAATTTTGTAGTAGAAGCTAAAGGGGAAAGAAAGGAAGATGAAAGGAAGTCTTTGTTTTGCTCTTCTACCAGGGTACACTCAATGGGAACACCTAATGAATACATTCCCAGGAACTGAACTTAATTGCATGTTCAGAGGCTAAAATGACTTCCTGTGGTTAGTAGATTGAACACTGTGTTTGGATTCAAATCTAACTGGATAACCTTGGAATAGTTTCTTTATCTTCTGTAAGCCTTACTTTAATCATCTATAAAATGGGGATAAATCTGGATTTATTTAATGAAGGAATAGACTAAAGCATCCAGTAGTGTAGTACAGAGAAATTGTATAGTCTTTTCTATCTACAGCTCCCAGAAACTATGTCCTTCAACATTTTTGTCCTTGGGTAGTAACTATCTTTAATCAAGTTGACTTTATGATCCATTTTAATTGTCAAAGTGTGCTCAGGTATTAAGCCTAAGAAGTGCAAGCTCTTGCTTTTGTGGTTTTTGGTAGCTCCAAGCCACTATGTAAGATGTTCCTCTATTCTGCGGAAGATAGTTAATAGACAGAGAGAGACTGTGTGTGTGTGTGTGTGTGTGAGAGAGAGAGAGAGAGAGAGAAAGAGAGAGAGAGAGAAAAAGAGAGAAAAAGAGAAAGAGAGAGAGAGAGTGGGGGTGGTGAAAGAGAAGAGAGAATGAATTTTGTACATCCTGGCATCCTATCTGAACCCAGGCCTCAAGCAACCTGAATTCAGGCCCATAAAGCAGAATTATGTGGCCAAGTACAGCTTGGAGTGTGCATTTGTGAGAAAATATGGTTTTTGTTCCTTTAAGACAGCAGATTATATAGATTTATGATGATCTTCCACCTTCTTAACCCAATACCACCCTACACTTCTTCTCCATTCTCTTCTCCTTTCCCTCTTTTCTCCTCCCCTCTTTTCTTATTGTCTTCTTGTGAGACAGGGATGTTCTATGCTGTTTAGGTTGGACTTGAACTTACAATCTTTCTACCTTAGCAACCCCTTAGGTGCTGGGATTACAGGTGTGTGCCACCACATCTGGTTTTGTGGGTTTCTAGTATATTTTATCAGTCAGTAGTCTATTTTCAAAAGACTCTGCCACTTCTTCACTTCCAGCACCAACATCAATAGTTTGCTGTTATAAAAGGACGACTTTCCCTCAGGACCTAAGCTTTGCCTTGTTCTCATCTTTCCATAGATGCAGGAGAAAAGATCAAAGCCACTCTGAGATATGGTTGACATTTGGTCAGCTTGGCTCAATCATTAATGAAGTACTTTTCATGGCTTTCTGAGCATCAGCAATGTGATTTCATGCCTTAGCAAAGCCATAAATTATGAATGTCTTGGGTGCATAAAGTGACTCTGGGATCGGTAGTTAAAAACACTGGCTGTTCTTTGTGAGCACCCAAACAATGTCTATATACTTTGTTGTAGTTCTCTCCATAAGCTATCAGCAAAAATTGGCTCCTGACATTTACCAAGAGAGCCCAACATATACTGACTGGACAGCTTAGGCTTTTTGTCCAAACAGCCCAGAAGCAGAGGAGAGGAATGTCTCCAAACAATTCATCTGGACTAGATTTTTCCATAAACAAAATGAATTGTGCTATAAGAAAGGTAGCTGCCTGGGGTTCACTAGACTTGTGAAATCATTAAGAATCTGTATATTGAGACCTAATTGTTGTAAGCCCAGACTACTGACTGTTAGACTGAGGCTCCTGGAGTTTGCGGGTTGGCTTTTGCCATTTGGTCTAGCAAAAAAGTGATTGCTACATAACTAAATCACAGTGGAAAACTCAATGGAGTAGAAAAAAGAATGTATTCTTATGATTGGCTCTCTCTCTCTCTCTCTCTCTCTCTCTCTCTCTCTCTCTCTGATCTGCAAAGACAGACAAATTATTATTCATAAGTCTCAATTTGAAGCAAGAAATAAAAGCCAGCACATTAGGTTATGAAGGGCCAGGAGTAGGGAAGACAGAGTCAACTGTATGGGTGTAATGGCTAGTATTTCCATGTCCCAAATGCTCAAGGTTCTTATCCTGGAGGAGCCAGTAGACACAAGATGGGTGTCTTAAAAGAAGAGCCATATGGAGTTGGCGATTTGGCTCAGTTGTTACAGTGATTGCCTACTGTGTGTGTGTGTGTGTGTGTGTGTGTGTGTGTGTGTGTGTG
>JANHMN010000005.1:93072449-93082908 GCA_030674055.1 Rhabdomys pumilio | reverse complement strand
TCTCTCTCTCTCTCTCTCTCTCTCTCTCTCTCTCTCTCTCTCTCTCTCTCTGACTCACAATGTACAATTTTGCAGACAAGTCCCTGGAAAGGCCTCCATCAAGAAACCTGTTATTTTCATTTACTCGGCATTTCCCCAATGTATTTAACCAGCAGAGCCTTATTTTAAGTAGTACTTATTAAAATCACATGAAGCTAGTTTTCCAAAGGAATCTCTCCAGGCAATACTCAAGTGTTCCATTCTCACAGCCTTTTTGCTTATTATATCAGTTACTTATTTTCATAATAATGATGCCTGAAACAGTCACAAAACCTCCATGGCATACAATAACAAACATTTCATGCTTGAAACAGGTGACTAGGTGTCTCTGTTGCCCTTGGCTGAGCTTGCTTATATATTAGTCTGACAAGCTCTTCACTGGACTAACTGGAGTGAATTGGCGGCTATGGCCTGCTTGACTCGACCTCTGGTACAGTAGCCTTAGCCTATATCCTTAGTGATGGCTGAAATATAAAAAATCAACTTGAACCATTAGGTAAATTTTTAGACCTCTCCTTTGTCTAGTCTAACATCTAGATGACCAAAGCAAGCCACCGGGCCTGATCCCCCAGGGCAGGGGATGGGGAACAGTATGAAGTTACAGGCTGAAGCCTGAGGATACAGGGACAGAGTGAGAATCCAGAACATTCTAGTGTTCAGTCACACCTGCTTAGGACCTCTTAGCTCAGATGGCAACTTATCCACGGAAGCTTTTCTGATTTCCTTAGGCTCATACCTATTTTCCCTTGTGACGTCCTCTACTAACATCCATTTCTTCCTGCTAGCTTCAGGAACTCTGAATACTCAGATTGTTTCACAACAAGCCCCCAAATCAACAATAAATTACACGTGGAGACAGACCGTGCTATTTTACTTTCATTATATCTCCCATAGCACCTGACACATTGGCAACAACCTGGTGGGCCGTGGATTTTACTAAAGACCTACTAATTAAAGGAAGATGGCTCTCGACCAGTGGCTCTCAACCTGTGGGTCACAACTCCTTTGGCAACCCTCTATCTCCAAAAAGTATTTACATTGTGATTCATTACAGTAGCAAAATTACAGTTATAAAGTAGCAACTAAAGTAACTTGACAGTTGGGAGTCATGACACCATGAGAAACTGTATTCAAGGGTCTCAGCATTAGGAAGGTTGAGAACCACTGCTCTAGACATTTAGAAACCAGGGCTCCAGGTGAGGTTGGCTCCCATCTTCAACCTTCAAGATTTGCTCTTTATATTCTCTCTGCTACTTGTACCTTTATAGAGCTCAGGTCTGCTCCAGGGCAGGCAGGTTTTCTTGTCACAGAAATGTCAGCAAACCCCTTCTGCATAGCCCAAAATCTAGACTGTCTGTAGTACTTCTTTGTTCTCAAGTTGTCAGCTCTCACAGGGACTCTAACCACTTCCTCTGCACCTCAGGCCATGTTGGAACCTCATCCCCCTTGTGGTATCAATACTCCTAAATTCAGGCCACTTGGCACATTCCTTCCTGTCTCATGTTTGCTTCCTGTCTGTTTAGGCCATAGGGGGTGGGGGATGGTGGTGGTGCTGACCCTGAGGCATCATGAAAAAAGCATTTTGGGTGTTTGCTTCTCTGAGTCCAGCCCTTGGCTGGCAGCAGTAGGAGAGAGCTGGTCAGAAATGGAACTATCTCACACATCCATGACCAGCCTCTGACTCTGAATAGGACAGCCACAGGCATAACGGGTCTAACAAGCATCAGCCTGTGTCAGTGGCACCCATGTATTCTAGCTCTGTAACCTTGGCAAGTCCCTTCTTGGCTGTGCTTCCTCACTGGTGTAAAGTAAGGGACTTGGACATGTGGGTCCTTTGTGGAATCAGATGCATTTAATGATGCTTGTGGTCACTCACATTACTTAGTTGCTTTGAAAAGGAGCTCTGAAGGTGTGGGGATCACATTCTGCACCACATCAGGAGCTTTAGGAGCCCCATCAGAACTTTATCGAATATTTCTAGTTCTTTTTTGTTTTATAGATACTACAGTTCGAGCCTTGCAAAGGATAATGTCCATTTCTTGCTGTCTGCAACCTCCATATGCAAATAGAGCTCCCTGTGTGGGCAGCATCATGGACACCAGGGTGCCTGTGAGAAGTGCAGAATCTTGGGCCTGGGCCCACATGTGTTGAGCTAAAATCTAAATTTATCAAGACTTCTGGATGAAGCACACAGACAAGTTTAGGGAACACTGGCTATGTGAGATAGCCCTGAGAATGCTTGACGATAAATGAGGCTGAAAATAGAAATCCCCGTCTACAAGTATTAAGAATCCAGGCCCTAGAGGCCAAGAAACGTGAGTCTGAATTTCAACTTGTCACTTCTAGATTTGTGGTTTTCAGGAAGGTACTTAACTCTCTCCAAGCTTTAGTTCTTTCATGTGTAAAACACTTAGCATGATGTCTGGCACTCAGGAAGTGCTTGGTAAATGTTAGCACAACAGGGCTTAGGGTTAAAAGCACAGAATCTATGACTGGGGTGGCCTGAGTTCATAATCTTGGCTCTTCCACTTAGTAGTTGTGTGACCTTCAAGAATTTACTTAACTTTTCTGTGTCCCAGCTTCCTAAATTACCGAACAGGAAACAAAACAAAACAAAACAGTAATGCTATGATGTGAATTTCATGGGTTAAGATTTGCAAAGTGTTACTTTGCAGTATGAACACTGGAACATAGTAAGAACTAAGTGTCTGTTAAAAATTATACCATTGTTGTTTTATAGACTTGATGAAAGGAGGAGAGCCAAGCATCCATAAACTCGTTAAAGCTTCATAAGTAAAGGGGTTATTTCGCCTCTACATAAGGAAGTCAGGAAACATGAAGCCTATGCTGCTTTCTGGTACTGCTGGAACCCAGATGCCTGTCTTCACTGACATCCTCAACAGGTGGATTCCATCCTTGCGGCACAGGACGGCTGCTGAAGCTCTAGTTCCCATTCCTGTGTATCAGGCCAGTGGGATAAAGAAGCGGAGGAGAGATTAAGGGCCATAGATTAGTTATGAACTCTGCACCTGAGGACTGCAACCACTGTTGTTTTCATCAAATCTTTCCTATGGGTCACAGTCAGGAGCTTCTTAGCTGAGTGATTTGGTCCAGCATATCCCAGGCTGCAATCAGGATGTTAGCTTGGACACTCAAAAAAGAAAGGATACTGTAGTTTTTGGCAGGCCTCAGACAATCTCCTTTTAAATTCCCTCACACTGGTGTCTCCTTAGAGACATAAAAGCTGCTTCACATATTAGAATCTAGTCCATATTTAAGGGGAAGGGATTGCACAAAGGTTGGACTATTAAGAGGTGGCCACCCCTAATATTGCATGAGCTTCTCTCTAGGGGTCCTGCTGCCTGTAACCAGGCTTACTGAAATTTTCATGCATCATTTTGCTCAGAGCTAAAAGACCAGGACTTAATCATATGGCTATATAGAATTGCAAGAGAGATTGAAAAATATAATCGTTCAGCTAGGAGCATTTCTACTCTAAATGAAAACCCCGGCTTTTATTACTATTGAAGAAAGAGAGGATGTCTTGTTCAGTGTGTGCACATGCGCGCGCGCGCGCGCGCGCGCGCACACACACACACACACACACACACACACACACACACACACACACACTTGTAGAAGCCAAAGGAGTCAACATTGTGTGTCTTTCTTAGTCAATCTTCATTTTATTTTTTGAGACTGGTTTTCTCACTGAACCTGGCCAGTGAGTTTCCAAATGCTGCTTATCTCTGTTCCCCCAGTCATTGGGATTCTAAGCACGTCAGGATTCTTGACAGGGTTCTCATGTTTGTGATGCTCACCACTTTTACCAAATGAATCATGTGTCTATCCTTAAGTTCATTTTCTTTTCATGCCTTTCAATTGAGTGGTGGGTCTCAAAGTGTAGTTCAGGACTAGCAGTGTCAGCACCATCTGGGATCTTCTTAGAAAGGTAAATCACTTGAAGTTTCACCCCAGACTCACTGATGCAGAAATGTGGAGGTGGGGCCTGATGATCTGTTTTTAAGTAGCTTCTCTGAATGGTCTGATACATGCTCAAGTGTGAGAGCCATAGATTACAGAGGACAGGTTCAACTGACGCTCTTCAAATAAATGCAGTTTGTATAAAAGTGTCTTTAGTCAGTACCATGATGAATGGAGTGGCTATTGGAGGTAAGGCATGGAACACCAGTGAATTAGTTACAGTTCACTTTGTTGTTATAGCCCAAGACTTCACTGGTGTTTTATCAGGTGATAAACGCCACTGAGTGGATAAGGCTTGAGGGTATACTTGACAAAGGAGATAATAAATGAGGTTTCCTTTCTGATGAGCTAAACTATAGATTCTTGGTGGCTAGAAGCTCCATACTTAAATAGTAGAACCAGAGTGGGCTTATGTAATGTACTACTTACGTAATTAAATCCAGCAAAACTGGTTTTAATAAAAACCCAGGAAATGATAAATGAAGGCAAGCTGTTAAAAATTGGGGGCTTCAATAATGAACATGTAGACTGTTTGGAGACAGCTGCATAGTATGGAAGACAGATTATGGCATCTGTAGCCCAATTTCAGTTGCCCATGTGCCCACATTTCAGTAACACTCAAAACATATGAGTTTTCCTGCTCATGGAGGGATGGTCCGAACCACAGGTTTATTTGACTGAAGAAAGAAAAATGTACTGATGCCATCCATGTCGCTTGTCCTCAATCCTAGACATATAGTAGGAGCCAACACTGTGATGTGGTCTCTTTTCTTTCCCTTTGTCCAAATAATGTGTAGAGATGATTTGTAGTAAAGATACTTTTAAGTGGTTTCAGTACTTACAAGCACATAGCGTATTCTAAATTTGGTTCTGATTTCCTCGAAAATCTGCCTTTCCTTTTGTTTTATGCCATTTCTCTTCATTATGCTAGTTTATATCAAGTTATATAATTATTGAAATGTTCCATTTGGGATTTATTGTCAATCTTTATTTTTTCCCTCTATTGTTGTTCTGCTCTCCCTTTGCAGATGGGTTTTGTGAATTTAAACTCTCTCTCTCTCTCTCTCTCTCTCTCTCTCTCTCTCTCTCTCTCTCTCTCTCTCTCTGTGTGTGTGTGTGTGTGTGTGTGTGTGTGTGTGTGTGTGTGTGCCGGTTGGCTTTCCTTTTAATTTAATTAATTAAAAATTTCTAGTAAGATTGTGCCTCTGAAGAGCTAAGGAGAGCAGTCAGAATCCATTTCTACCTTGCATGTCTCTGTGTTTCTACGGTTATATAGAGGGCTTTCTCTTCTTAAAATTCTGGCCTCCTCTCTTCTCTGTACCTAATATCTGCTATAGCACAACATTCTTTCAGTCCATATATGAAAGGCCTGCCACTGTGGATGGAAGCTTCTCAGATTCCCCCCAGAAGTTTTTGTTGGGTGCTGGGCTCTCCTCTCAGAATGGTGGTACTGCTGTTGCCCAGGGGCAAGGTTCAACACTGAAGACTTACCTCTCTTGGTCCCATCTGAGTCAGTAAACAAGAAATTTCTTTTGGGACTCTCTTCTCTGCCTTGCTTCCTCTTTAGCTTTAGTTAGGACCACTAAGTAGACTTGACATGTCCTCTGAGGGAGAAAGGCCTTTTCCTGAGAAGCATGTAGTATGTTGTTCTTTTTATATTTTCCTTATGGTGATAAGGATGGAGTAGCATGTTACGAGGATGCTCCGTGGGAACTGTTCCTATGCTTGTCATGATGGTATGGCCTTTATGCCTTTTCTTTTTTTCATCCCATTGTGTGTGTGTGTGTGTGTATGTGTGTGTTCATAGATTTCTTTTATTGATATGTGTGTATTCACATATGTGTAAGTACATGTATGGAGGAGCAGGTACTTGCATGTGGAGGTCTGAGGTTGATCTGGGATTATCCTCAACTTCCACCTCATCTGTTGAGGCAAGATCTGTCAATCAAACCTAGATCTTGATATATGGTTTGTTTTGCTAGCTAGGTAGCTGGTTCTGGAGATCCCTTGTCTCCTCCTTTCCAGGTTGTATTACCCAAGAGTCAGGATACCCACTGGGCATTTACTTGGATTTCTGGCGGATCTGAATTTTAGTCCTCATCCTTGTGTGGTAAGCACTTTAACTGCTGAAGCAGCCCATAGTTCTCGTGTATTACTTTAGGATCCAGTTGGGGCACAGAAGTCCTACCAGTTATTTGAACAGTAATATTTCTGTGTGAAATGTTAATGAGGTATAAAGTTGCTTACTAGGTAGCCAAGCAGGTGAAAAGAGAGCCTAAGGTGTCATGGGGTGTTGTAACTGCATGGAACGACTCCCATCTCTGAGACTGAGAGAATAAAGAGGCTGGAAATACCCAAGTGTAGAAACTTAGAGGACACAGCTC
This sequence comes from Rhabdomys pumilio, assembly GCA_030674055.1. NCBI lineage: Eukaryota > Metazoa > Chordata > Mammalia > Rodentia > Muridae > Rhabdomys > Rhabdomys pumilio. The sequence goes on along the minus strand of JANHMN010000005.1, from coordinate 93,076,501 downwards.
TATCTTACTGACATGTGTACCTTTGATGATATGCACTTACTTGGTGCTAAGCTGAGAGGGGAGGCTGGCAATTTTGACTACAGATCCTCTCCCCCCCACCCCGCAACCCCCAGGAGTGGTTATCCAGATAGCAGTGCTGAAAGGGATACAGGTTCTTTGCAGAGCCTCACTGTCCAATTACAGAGCAGAGTATGGAAGGATGGGCTTGGCACTGAGAACTAATAACTAAATCAGAACTTAATAAATGGAAAATGTATTAAAAATTACCGTTGGTCATTTCCTAGAACAATGTTTCTTTTTTGTTTGTTTATTTGTTTGTCTGTCTGAGAAAGGGTTTCTCTGTGTAGCTCTTGCTGTCCTGTTGCTAGCTCTGTAGACTAGGCTGGCCTCAAACTCATAGAGATCCTTCTGCCTCTCTCTCCCAAGCTCTGGGATTAAAGGCATGTGTCACCACCACTGGGTTAAAACAATGCTTAACAGTAATGTGTATATGATTCACTTGGAAATCTTGTTACAAAGTAGTAGGTCTGGGGTGGGGCCAGAGAGTGTCAGCTGCAAGCAGTCCCAGGTGACACAGATACCTCCAGTGACAAGATCTATGTTTATACTTTCTGGTTAGGCATGGAGAACACATCACTGCAGGACTTCATTTGGGTAACTGTGTTCCACATCAAGGAAGGCATGTGTTGTGTTCTAGCTTTCATCAGTATGCTGAGACTTTATCACATCCTCTCTCCATAGCAAGTTTCCAGGATTTGCCTAGCTGACATGATTGTACATAGACATAAGTGAAAGTCTGGCCTTGTCTAAGTACTATTACCATCTTAAATAGAAACTTTTTACCCTACAAGTCAGATGAGAACATGAGGAAGGGCTCTACCTGGGCAAATTTTAGATCGTTCCTCTAATAGACCCGTAGAGGACACTATAAATGACCAGCATTTTGTGATAACTAGAGTGTGTTTATTGTTCAATTTTCTGCTTATGAACTTAAGAATCACTTCCACCCCACCCTGCAAGCACATGCACATAATTCCCGCCCCCACAGGCTTTTGGGGTGATATATGTATTTTTCCCCCTAGGGGATTATTTTGCCAGTTCAGGGTAAGAAGAAATTTTATTGTCCTCAAAGTTCTTGGATGTCCTCAAACTATACTTCATAAATAGAAGGTATAACAAACAGGGTAGAAGCCAAAGCCAAAAAGTAGAAATCTGGGAAGATCTTAGGACAACAGCAGCCAAAGAATAAACTGAAACAGTTCTGGCCACCGTCAGCCTTTGGCAGCTAGCTGTGGTATCTCATGTTGGTGCTGCGCCCAGGAGCACCATAAGTGGACTCAGTCATTGAATTCCTTCTGCTGGGGGATTGAGAGCTGGCTGTATGCCTCCTTTTCCCCAAGTGAGCTCTTCCATCTGGAGAGAAATGGTACAAAGGTGAGTGGACAGATAAAAATAAATATTGCAATTCAGACACTGCAAGTTACAAAATGGAAGACACATTTCCTGCTGAGGTGGTTTTTATGATGGTATCCATAGGAACACCTGCCTCTTGACATCTGAAGTGACAGTGCTGCTTCAGTGGCTTTCCCCCACACTTCTTGTTGTTAAGGTTGATCACTGCACTCTTCTGAAGCACAGAAGAGAATGGCATTTGAGAGGAGTGATTTTGTAAAGGATGGAGCAGCATAGAGAAGGCGAGTGAGGTCCCAGGAGTTCAAAGAGACAAAACTGTGCTGTTGGCTCTTCCAGAGACCCCGAGACCATGGCTGCAAAGATCCTAGGTGGATAGATACTTGGATTGACACATCTCTCTCTCTCCCTCCCTCCCTTTCTCCGTCCTCTCTTTCTTTCCTTCTCTTTGTCATTTTTCTCCTAGATAGAGTTTTACTATGATGTAAACTAAGTTGCCCTTAAATTCACAGCAGTCTTTCTTCTACACGATAGGATGACAGGTGTGTGTCACCATGTCTGGCATTGGTGTGTGATTGGTGTGTGTGTGTGTGTGTGTGTGTGTGTGTGTGTGTGTATGAGTGTGTTTTACCATAAAAGGCCAGACAGAAAGTGTTTTGTTTTGTTTCTTTTTGTTTTTTTGTCTTTGAAGGCCACCTGCTCTCAATTGCTACTATAGAGCTGGTCTATTGTTTTATGAAAGTAGCTGTAGGCAACACATAAACAAATTTGGCTGTGTTCCAACTAAACATTATTTATAGACACAAGCAGGAGGCTTATTATAGCAAGCAGACGGTGGTGTGCTGATTCCCACTTTATATTCACAACAAAGGCTGAAAACAGGATACACGTTCCTCAGTTCCTGATTTAATTATGACAGGAGCTGGGAAGAGTAAAGAATCTGGGATGGAGAGGAAGGTGGTAATAAAAGAGTTGGTGGGAAGTGAGAGAAGGAGGTAACTGGGCTACTTTCCACGAAAGGAGTCAATAGACTAGGTGGACATTCAAAAGACAAAGAAAGAAGTATTAACCCAACTTGAATTTTTTAAAACCGCAGAAAATTGAGTGTTGAACTTTACTCTGGGTTGCATGCAAGCCAATGAAGTTTTATTACATTTTTTTCTCTACACAATTAATTTACTCTTCTCAAGCCATTTTATTTTCAAATGGCAAACTTAAAGCAGGCACAATGAAGTTTGTGCTATGAAATCACTGTCAAGTTATGCCTCTGTCAAAATAATTGTCCAACTGACTCTGTCAGCAGAGTACCAACAATTTAGAAATACATAATTTATGACCATGGATGATGGAATCTAGAAAATATTTCTTAGGAAAGAATGATGTTTCAGCTGCCAGATAGCAAAACAAGTCTTTTTTTATTTTTATTAACATACTGGTGCCTATGACGTTTTCACCATCTCAGAGATTAAGGAGTGTGTGTATGTGTGTGTGTGTGTGTGTGTGTGTGTGTGTGTGTGTGTGTGTGTGAGAGAGAGAGAGAGAGAGAGAGAGAGAGAGAGAGAGAGAGAGAGAGAGAGCTTTGTCCTTTTGTTAAAACGTTCAGAAAGCTCTGGAGACTGTATTGATGGTTTTGCAATCATGTACCCATTCCCCATTCTGCATACTTTGAAAGATGATTTCAGCTCTTTTTAAAGGAGACTTCTTCTTCATAGTTTTTTAATGGGTGTTGTTGCTTTGCTGAGTCAGTAGCTCAAAGGGGGAAGTGTACAAGAGGCAATTTGCACTACCACTTTAGGGAATGTGTTTTCCCCCAAAATATGGAAGTTGGAGGCTGGCAAATTGGGTGGAATTGGAATGTTCTCTGAATCTTCTCTGTCTCTTATCAGATCTAACCCATTAACTTGCCAAATTTCTTCTCTGCCAAGCTATGAATACTTATGACCCTTCTCCAAATTTCGTGCAAGTTATGAAACTTACTCTTCATCATGATAAAGTGAGAAGTTTGAGAATCTTAGGAAATGATTAAATCATGAAGGCAAATCCCTCATGAATGGGGCCAATACCTTTAGAATAGAGGCTTCACTGAGCTTTGTAGCTAGACTCCCCTCTTTATCATATGAAGGCTAGGTGAGAAGGTACCACCTGAATGAGCTGGCCATCACTAGACAATGATGCTTCAATAAGTTGATGCTTCAATCTTGGACTTCACAGCACCTAGGACTGTAACCATACTTTTTGACTACTTTATTGGGTTCTTTTACTGACCACCCTTCTTCATCCAGATTCCTTCCAAACCCCCAACACTAGGAAGAAGAGAAAGAAGGTTAGAGGGAGATAGGGGCGTAGATCTTTTTAGACTATTTCCTTCTGATTAGGGGTATCAAGTTCCCTGGAGGCAAGTCCAATGTTCATTGCCAGGATTTCTCCAACCAGCAATCAGCAATTTAGCAATCCAACAAACAGCAAAAACCATCAGCAAAAGCAGAAACAAAGAATACCACCACCACCACCACCAGCATCAGCATCAGCTGCATCAGCAGCAATTACTAGCAGCAGCAGGGGCAGCAGGGACTTGCTGCCCTCAGAGCTCTGGCGTGTGTGTGTGTGTGTGTGTGTGTGTGTGTGTGTGTGTGTGTGTGTGT
>JANHMN010000005.1:93046740-93072439 GCA_030674055.1 Rhabdomys pumilio | reverse complement strand
TGTGTGTGTGTGTGTGTGTGTGTGTGTGTGTGTGTGTGTGTGTGTGTTTGTTTACATCCCAAATACTGTCCACTCTTCCCTCACAGAGTTCCTCCCCGCTCCCTTCCCTCCCTTCCCCTCCCCTTCTCCTCTGAGAGGGTGAGCCTCCTGGGTATTCCACCCCCAACCCTGGTACATCAAGCCTCTGATGATTTGGTGCACCCTCTCCTGCTGAGGCCAGACAAGGCAGCCCTGTTGAGGAACAGATTCCACAGACAAGCTACAGCTTTACAGACAGTCCCCGCTCTGGTTGTTGGGGGGCCCACATGGAGACTGAGCTGCAGATCTGCTACATATGTACTGGGGGTGTGTGTCTCGATCCAGGCATTATATGCTCTTCAGTTGGTGGCTCAGTTTCTCAGGTCCAGGTTACTTGACTCTGTTGGTTTTCCTATGGAGTTCCTAGCTCCTTCATGGCCTTCAATTCTTCCCTCAACTCTTCCATAAGAGTTCCAGATTTTTGTCCAATGTTTGGCTGTGGGTATCTGCATCTGTTTCAGTTGGCTGCTGTGTAGAGCATCTCAGAGAATAGTTATTCTAGACTCCTGTCTGCAAGCATAACAGAGTATCATTAATAATATCTGAGGTTGGTGCTTGCCTATGGGATGGGTCTCAAGTTGGGAATGCTTATTGGTTGTCTATTTCTTCAGCCTCGCCTCCATCTTTCTCCCCATATTTCTTTAAGACAGGACAAATTTTGGGTCAAAAGTTATGGGTGGGTTGGTATCCTTATCCTTCCACTGGGGGTCCTGCCTGGCTACAGGAAGTGGCCTCTTCAGGTTCCTTGTCACCGCTGTTGGGCATCTTGGCTAAAGTCTCTGGGATTTCCTAAAGATTTTCCCTCCCCACACCCTCAACAGCTGTATATTTCCATTCATTCTCCTGGCCCTCTGGACCTCTCCCCTGTCTCTCTCAATATCTGATCCTGCTATGGCATTTTTATACCCTCTCAAGAGTCTCCAGAATTCAAAATGTAAATTATGTTCAGCTAACAGAATCATGCCTCTGCCAGAGCACAAGACAAATCATAGTTAGCTGCTATGAACAATCTGAAGCAGCCCCATATCCCACACCTGGGACTAAAACAAAAACATATTTGCATAACATAACTGGGTTTTAAAAGAACCCAAAATTCTCACTACATAGGTCAGTGAGCACGAAATGTGTTTAGAAGCTACCCAGTCATCAAAAATTTGTTACATCAACTCCAATGGGCTAATATACCAATAAATATCTTTTAAAATTCTACTATGATATCAGATTAGACTCCTACTTGGCCTGCAACCACTCATTCTTTGACCCATTAAATTAATTTTCCTGGACCAGAAAGATGACTCAGTGGGTAAAGGGGCTTATTGCACAAACCAGATGACTTGAGTTTGATCCATGGATCCTTTCCGGTGGCAGGAGAGAACCAGTCCAAGATAATTGTTCTCTGACTTCCCACCTGTACTGTGGCCTGCACAGACCCACACAAATAGACACATGCACATGAAATACATATTTTTAAAGAAAAATTTCTTCTTAAAATTTACATTCAGCCGGGCGGTGGTGGCGCACGCCTTTAATCCCAGCACTTGGGAGGCAGACGCAGGTGGATTTCTGAGTTCAAGGCCAGCCTGGTCTACAGAGTGAGTTCCAGGATAGTCAGGGCTACCCAGAGAAACCCTGTCTTGAAAAACCAAAAAAAAAAAAAAATTTTACATTCAGTTTCACTTTCTTTACTGACACCCACTTAGCATGTTGGATATACCTACTGCTTTTCTCTTAGTCTTCTGAAAAATATAGTTCATTCCCATAGTGTGCTGACTGTTCATTGCTTGTGTATTATTTCTTAGGATGCTCCTGTGTGTTTATGAAGAGCCTCTAACTTGTTTTGTCAGTTTTTGAAATAATTACATAATTTAATGAAATATTATATAAGCTGATGAAACATGAACACATTCATAATTCAAAGAGTTATTTTTTTTCCTGTGAAAATAAGGCTGAAGGTTTAGGAAAACTCAATAAAGACAGGTTGCTATAAAGGAAATTGCTGTTCAATTAGGCATGAGAAATCTGCAAAAGATCTCAGAAAGCAAAGCTCTACGAGGATTCTGTATGCTGGGTGCTCGAAAATATATTTTAATTCTTAAATGGAATTGAAAAGGAAAATTACAAGTGACAATTTATGGACCAGAGAGAGATCAAGGCAAGCCATTTCTCTTACAAACACCTAAGAAAAAGTCTTGGTTATACATTGGGAGATTGGTGACCAAACACACATTGCAAATAATACGGTAAAGGTATGCATGTGTCATTTTTAATAATTTTCATTTTAGGGTGCTTTTTAATACAATTTTAAAATTACTTGCATGGATTACATATGATCATATTATATCTTAAACATAATATATTTGAATTCTTTACTGTTCATTTGTCACGCAGTCACAAATCCTCGTAGTGGCTGTTGAAATCTTGTTCCGGTGACTTGACCTAACCTCATGATGAAACCTCAAGTTCGTCTTGAACATTGCTTCTCCCATCCATGGGCTGGCTTCCTTTAATCTCCTGTGTTAGTCATGCGCTCTTCTGCTCTTCTTTCACAGAGATTTTTGGTATGCTGTTCCCTCATTCCAAAGCACTCACTGTTTTCTTTTTTACCCCTCAACTCATTCTTTGATCTTCCTGAAGATGTCTGATGTTGACAAACATAGGAGATAGTTTAGCTTGGGATCCCTACTTGGTTTTGGTTTATTAAGTCTCCCTTTCGCCGGCGGTGGTGGTACACGCCTTTAATCCCAGCACTTGGGAGGCAGAGGCAGGTGGATTTCTGAGTTCAAGGCCAGCCTGGTCTACAGAGTGAGTTCCAGGACAGCCAGGGCTACACAGAGAAACCCTGTCTCGAAAAACCAAAAAAAAAAAAAAGACTTCCTTTTGCAATAATGTACATGGCACCTTAGTTCATTCACTCACTCATACTGTGCACATGTACCTCTCTTCTAACAATGCACCAAGCATCACCAGGACCCCTTCAAGTCCCTCATCTGTATTGGAATGTGCATATTTCCATCTTTGAGCAATGGAATCCAGAACTTTAGCCATGCTAGACAAGCACTCTAGCACTGAGTTACACCTCCAACCTACAGGTAAGGTACTGTCTTGTGATGATGCATCCTGTCTCCCAATCTAGTGTCCTGTGTTGCCTAACTAGATTGTCAATGAGTTTGGTAGATTAAATACAGTTTAGACTTAGGATATTTTCAAAATATGAGGCATTTATCAGAACATAATCCTACCTTAAATTGTGGAATATCTGGATTCTACAGCATATGTTCTTCAAATATAATATACTGGAGTGATACGTCTCTTGGCAGTGTTATTACTGTTGACTATTGTAGCATTTAATAATAACAGAAATTTCATCTGTGGACAAAAAGAAACAATTTTTAACAAATCCAAATGCACCCCCCTCTTAAAATGCTTGAAACACAGGCCATTGATTTGATGGCAGGTTTTTTTTTTTTGTTTTTTTTTGGGGGGGTTGCTTTCAAATGTGGTACAATCACTGTCATTTCTGTATTAGATTTATGCATAGTATAATTATAGAAAGTAACTTATACTATAACCTCCTGGGAAGAAGTTGTGCCTATATCTATAGACCTTATGTGGCACTGTGGAATTTAAGAAGCAAGAGAGACAACACAATTCATTCTGGTTGTAGATGTACCACCATTGACCACCTTCTGAGAGTAGGCCCCCTGTCAAGTGGAAAGCTAACAGCTCTACATTGCATCAAGGGTCCTAGATTCTTTCTGATAAAAAGTCAGTATTGATTTTTTTGAAGTATTTTTTTTTTTTAGCTGATGGATATGGAAGTAGGTCATTGCCTTCATTTTCATTCCCAAAGCTATAGCTTTACAGAAAGAAGGATCTTGGAAACAAACCAAGAAAGGCTGTAATGCCCATTAGGGGATAACTGCAATAGCAACTTTCCACTTATGCATCTGGAAGGTCCCGGATACTTTATCTATATCATGGCAAACCTTCACATCAACCCATTAGATTCTAGAAACTTCCAGCTTCAACTTATAGACAGTAAAAATAGGGCTCAGAGAGGTTAAAAACTTGGCTCAATGTCACAGAGCTAATAAGTATATCTTAGAATTGAAACCAGCTTGACTCCTAAGCCTACATAATTTCCACTTTGCCAAGCTACTTACTCAAGTTTTCTCTAAGGAAAAGAGCTAGTCTTTTGTTGACTTATTGCTAAGTTGTTATCAGATAGTGTTTAGATTTCTCTCTATTCAAATTGAGATACTTGCACCCTGTCAGGGTAACTCAGTCTACGAAATCATTGGCATATGTTTTGTGTCAAGTCACTTAGGAGACATATTTTTATGAAGACAAAAATTAAGATGAAACAAGGGATTGCAACACATGTCTTGCATTCAGAAACTGTTTTTGACTAAACAATGAGAAAGAGGAGACATCACATTCATCTTTACCTTTAGAAGGCACCCTTGTCAAACACTCAAAAACTATTGCACTGGAAAACTGCCATAGAATAACAATTGGGGAATAGTCAAAGACAGAATCTTCTCTAGGTATTCCAGAGGGAACTGGATTGGAATAGCAGGCATTGTTTATAAAGTGTTGGCAAGCTACAAGGAGCCAAAAGGGGAATAGTGAGGAAATGCAGAGTAGTTACTATAGGAAGTGCCCCTCTCCAGGAACCAGAGGACCCGAGGGACAAAAAACGAAGTGATGCTACCAGAGCCTAGTAGCACCCTCTCCACTGAAGTCATTCATTGCTACTGATTTGGGAATTCTGTTACTCCTCCAACTGGGGCCCTGTAAGCTGTCCATATTGTCAGATCTGGTAATATCACTGAAGCATTCAGTTGCTGGCAGCTACCAGCATTTGCCCATCACCACAGCTGCTTGAAAAGCAGAAGGCCATCTGCTAAGTCAGATCTCCTGCTAGAACCAAATGTCTTACCCTTTTCTTCCCCCTCCCAATCTGCTGTCATTCTTTCTCAGTGGTAGCACCTAACCATAGGTCAACAGGCTGAGAAGTTTAATTTGCATTTTTGTAATAAAGAGGTGACTAAAAGAAAGAAAAAAAAAGAGTGGAATCAGGTGATTGGCCAGCCATGGTCTATTATGTGTTTGACAATATAACCAATTTATATGAAGGTTTACCTTATATTTTCTCCCAAGAGAATTAAGGAGTTGCATCTCATGCAAGAGAAGTGTATATAAGTGGTCTCAGTGTCCAGAAATCTATCTGTCTGGTTTCTGAATTCAGATATAGTTTGCACAAGTTCAGATAGTGAATAATATCTACTGTGTGTGAGAGAGAAGGAGGGAGGGAGAAGGAGCAGAGACAGAGAGAGAGAGAGAGAGAGAGAGAGAGAGAGAGAGAGAGAGAGAGAGAGAGAGGGAGGGAGGGGGAGAGGGAGATGGAAAGGGAGACGGAAAGGGAGACGGAAAGGGAGACGGAAAGGGAGAAAGAGATCAGCTTTTATTTTATACTCTATGACAGCATTCACACAGATGATTATGGAAGTGCTGAAAGCATCTATGGATTAATCCCTCAGTCCAGTAAACATTCATAATGATGATCCTATCGAGAATCACTTCCTCAGGAAAGAGTTCACACTCTCTGCCCTGTGGTTATTATATATGGTGCAAGTTTACATGGACCAATATTTTCTTTTTGGCCTAACTTGTGTATCACATGAGCCTCTGTATAGCTTTGCAATGCACACATATATTAACAGACTTTGTCTTCCGGTGACAACCAAATCTAATCTAATTTTGTTTGCTTCAGAAAGTTCTTTATAAACAGCAGGCATTGTCCTATTACCTGATGCCACAACGAACCACCCTGAGTTCTCCAAGGCAAATTACAAAATGGATCTGTGTATTGTTTAGCCAAGTGTGTGATCAGAACTGTATCCCTTGCTTCTTGTCTTTGGCAAATCAGTTTTTACTTTCTGAGCCTTTATTTCCCCATCTGCTAAATGGAGAAGGCAATAACTACCTTGCCAACCCAATCCAAAGACAAAATGAGGTCATATAAAAGCTATATATTTGTAGCACCCACAAATGTGAAGATTCCTGAATTTTCAATGTCTGTTTGAGCTCTCCCAACTCAACAGGGGTTTATGCTGCCTTCCCAGCATGGGTCCTTTTGAGCAGAGTAACGAATTCTAGAATCATTTCTTTATCTTTCTGTGAGTTGACACTTACAGGATACCATGGTCTTCTGGCTCTAGCTCTCAGGTGACTCCTGCCAGTCATAACCTATTTATTTAGCTCACTTTATCCCTCTCTGAGCCATCCTAGATACTGTTGCCAGACACACTCTAAAAACAGATCTCTGATCTTTTTTCTCTCATATTTAAAACAAAAGAGACATTAAAGTCTCTTTGCTTGCTATTGGTAAGTCTAACTTTTTTTGGTATATGCTAATCAAGACCCTTTGCCAACCTCACATGCTTCTTATTTCTAGCATGAAAGTTCCTGCCACATAGTCTATGCCTTGTTCTCTGATAAAATTCTAAGAAACCCAGACTCAAGTTCTAGTGCAGACTCTCATTAGCAGTGCAACCTGGGACCTGTTACTTTTCAACGTCTCAGCCTTTTTCTTCTGTAAAAAAGAGCTGCTGCTAATAACACTTATTTTATGATATTGCTTTTAGAATTGCATGAAGTGATATATACTAAGTTCTCAGCACCGTGCCTTGCATAATTAAGTGGTCAAGAAATGTCATTCACTATGGATAGTTGCATTAGCATTAGAAACTATAATTTTCTTTTCTCTGTGTTGTTTTCTTTATCTGGGAAGTCCCTTCATCTTGGTCCCATCACTTAAACTCACAATCATTTCTCATGTGACCTTGGCAAGTGATTTTGAGTTTCCTCAGCCTTTGTTTCTTCATCTGCAGAATGCAGAGAGTCACAGCTATAGTATTTCATTGGATTGTTTTGTGGGATCCATGAGGTTATATGCAGGCTCTTTTGTGAACTGGAAAGTATGGTGTGCACCTACTCTAGGAGATTTCTTTGATTATCCCCTGCCTATTCACCATCAGTTTGCTAGTTCTTGAATATATTCTTTGCACTTCATTTTTGACATTTGTCATAGCACAGCCTCGTTATAATTGTTCTTGCAATTTATGTCCATATCTAAATTGAATGCTTCCTCTTTGTGGAGATGGGGTCTTATTCAGTAGTCCAGGCTTGACCTGAACTCACGACAACCCTCCACCCACTCCATGTTTCAACCTGCTGAGTACTGGGGTTACAGGTGTGCACCTCCCCACCCTGATTGGATGGGATGCTTTTTTTTATTGGATATTTTATTTATTTATATTTTAAATGTTTTTCCCTTTCCCGGTTTTCCCTCCAGAGATCCTCTATCCCATTCCTCCTCCCTCTGCTTCTATGAAGGTGCTCCCCTACCCACCCACTCCTGCCTCCCCACCCTGGCATTCCCCTACACTGGGGCATTGAGCCTTACAGGACCAAGGCCCTCTGTCCCATTGATGTCAGGGTACAAGCAGTGACTCCAGCTGTTGCAGTATAAGACAAGGCAGTATGCTTGCTGAACTGAGCTGAGATGTAAGTTCATAGTACAACTTGAGTGATTAATTTTGTGTGTATGTGTATGTCTGTGTGTAGGCAAGAGGTCAGTGTTCAGTGTGTTCTATCACTTCTCCACTTGTTTTTTGAAAAAGGGTCTCTCTAGAACAAAGAAGTAATTTCAGGCAGGAGTCTAAATCTTAGGTTAGAACAAAGAAGTAGGCTTCAGGCATGACTTTGGGCTAGGACAGGGAAGTAGGCTCAGATACTTTGATCATCCTGATAAGCCCTTAGCAATAGTGATCACAGGACTCTGTTCATTGTTGTGCGTGTTCTTTGATTATCATCACAGGACTCTGTTCATTGTTGTGCGTGTTCTTTGATTATCTGAGTTTATTGTCTTGCTTGTTCTTTGACTATTTGTATCTGTTGGATTGCTAGTTCCTCAACCTAGAACTGACCTTAATACTTGCATGTAATTAAATTGGTATAAAAGCAGATTGGGAAAAAAAATTAAAAAAGAAAGAGGGTCTCTTACTGGCCTGGAACCTGCCATATAGGCTTGGCTGACTGAGAGCTCTCTAATGCCACCCCTACCCAGCACTGGAATCACAGGTGTATACCATTATGGCTAGATCTGAACTCAGGTTCACATGCTTATGTGACAAGCACTTTACAAGGGGAGCAATCTCTGGAGCCTGAGTTGGTATTTTTATTTTCATATTTTTCTTTACCCTGGGACAGTAATCCCTCCGAGTAGGTTACAAGCACAGACCAGAACTATGTCATGGGTGGCTTCCAGATGAATTGCAGCAGCCACTGGGGACTTATTTGAGCTGAAGAAACTTGGGCTTCACCCCAAACCTACTGAATCAGACTCACTTGGCTGGAAAGGAGGACTTTGTGTTTGAGCAAATCTTATGTACATCACTATCTCAGAAGCATTTGTGTAGACAGTTTAAAGGGAGAAAAATTAATCTCCATTTGACATTTTATAAAGGAGTGCTTATTTGTAATAGTCTGTTTAATGAAAAGGTGATTTATTGCTCGCAAATCATATGTTTTCAAATAAGCAGCATTCCTTTCAATTTAACAGAATTTTCTGGAGTATCACAAAATTCAAGGAACAGTTATTTTTTTTATTAATTTGTTATTAGTATGGTATATTTTAAGTTTAAAATGAAAGAGGAGAATAAAACAAGAAGGGAAAAAAGCAGCCATTGGTACTTTGCTGATCATGTCTATTAAAAGTATGAAGGTTTTTTTTTTTTTTTGCAAGAGTATGGGGCTGTTGACTGTATATCCTCCTTAAGTCTTATCCTGTGCTGTTAAGTGAAGAGAAACATCATACAACCTCTGCTTTTCCACTTTGAAGGCTTCCTGCTTCCATATTGAAAATAGGAACTGTATATTGCAAACAGTAATGGTTCTCTGCTGGAACCTGTTAGAAATGCCATCCTCTTGGCTGGGGGGATAAACACTTCAGAGCTTAGATGCTAATTACTGTCACATGAAACACAAAAAGACATATTATGACTTCTTGCCTGTTAGGAAGCCCATCTTCTTGCAAATGGCAGCACATCACAAGGACTTTTACACTGTACAGTTTATAATTTACATGGCTGACCTGTTATTTTAAAATACCAACAGGAAGATTAAGGATGCTGAAAAAGCAATGCCAGCCAATGCCCTTTGGCCTTCCTAAACCCAGTGCAGAAAGTTCCCTGCCTTTTAAGGAAGATTATAATCTGCTACAACAGAAAAAAGAGGGGTTACAAAAGAATTTATGTTCTATAATAACTTTTGAACAATCCAGACTTTTCCTCAAGCAATTGCAGGCTGTAGTAAGATTGGGTTGTATAGGCATGGCTGGGTAATTTAGGCATAGGTTGTTTCTAATAAAAGAACAAGGCATAGGTTGTTTCTAATAAAAGAACAAGACAAAGAATTGCTAAGCTAAGTTTGATCTGTTCCTGAATTCTGGATCTTGTTTGGTGGATTGCCAAGAGAATAAATCATGCAGGGCTTTAGTGAAACACATATGACTGCAGGACATTGAGACTTCTCTAGAACTAAATGGAATTAAGTGAGTTAATATTTGTAAAGCACATTGCACAATGCCTACCACATGGAAACTGCTCTGCAAATGTTTGCTAAATGCATGAGAAGTTCTGCTTTGAACCGAGGAGGGCCTCATCTGTGTGCCTAGAAATACTTTTGAGTTAGAAAATGGATAGATCTTGACTGAATGAATGCCCTAAGTTTGAGGCCATAGAACTCCCACTCAGTTGGTACCAATTGCTTGTTTTGCTCACAACTGGCTTTTCCCCTCCTTAAACATTGTGGCTCACTTGAGATATGTCCAAGAGCTACATAAACGAGAAAGCCACACTCAAGACAGTTTATTCTCAGATAGCCACTTCTAGTTCAACTTGGGGGAGCGGGGGCTACATATTGGGTGAGTCACCCAGGATAAATAGCTAAAAGTTGACATATTTCCCAGAGGAGTGGTGAAATACTGTAGCAAGAATGTCAGGAAACTCCCCTTGGATGTACTATATGGCTGGGGAGAGCCCTCAGTCTCTACTACTGAAACCTTTACTAAAGAGTTACCAAAGACAATTCAGAGTCATCATCTTCCCGACTCATACAAATAGCAGTGAATTGAAAATGTTTATTGTAACTGTCTGTTTCTTGCCTACCCAGCATGCTTTCTGCCTTTTCTTCTAACATAGCTGTTTTCTCCCCCCACACCCCCTTTCCATCCGTGTGTTTTGGGGAAACCAATTCTATCTACATATTCAGGGGATAGCCTAGTTGGCTGAAGGTTATTCCCAGTCTCCTTAAATAGACACAACTCTGGCAGATGAGACTTAGGACAGCTTGTTCAAAGGTCTCAAGGAAATTTCTTCACTCCTAAGAGAGACACAAATAGAGATAGTCTCTCTTACATGCCTGGAGCACATGCCTGAAACAGCTGCAGTCATCTTGTTGCTTGTTCAAGACTGATGAAGTCAGAATGGAAAGCTTAAGGGGGGGGGGGAACAGGTTAAAGACTTTGTGAGCTGAAACGACCCATATGTTATCTCATCAATCATTTCAACACTGTTTGAGGTAGTTTATGTTATTCCTAACGGGCAGGATGAGTAAACCAAGAGGTTAAACTGCTCAGGGTCACACAACACATAGGTGGAAGATCTAAAATTCAAACTGAACTCTGTTCAACTTCAGAGGCTGTGTTTAAGTTGTGCTGTCTGAACCTTGATTCAAATGACGAGGGAACAAGAAACAGAACCTGGAGCTGGCTGGCATATTTTTTTTTTCTTTCTTTCCTTTTTTTCTTTTGACTTCGATGCCTAACATTTGACCTTTCTTGACCTCTATTTCATCATGTGTAAGATAGTTGGACCAGATGTTTACTGAGGTTCTTTTTGGCTCTAAGATCTTTTAAAATGCTTGGTAAACCACAGGGAGGGATAAAAGAAAACAAATAGCATACGTTTGGTATCTTGAGAAAGGGAACCAGGCAGGATTTGCCCTTTGAGTCCAAGATTCAGGGAACCCAAAGAACAACAGAAGATTCCATGTGGCATTCAAGGGAACAAGCCCAAAACATATTTCTTGCCACAGCAAGAATAATAGAGCTAGAAAGGGACCCGTGAGAGGTGTTTTCTGCAGGTTTCTCTTGAGCAAAGCAACCAGCTTGATTGCTCAGTTCCTGTACAGGGAGTGAAATTCTGAAACACTTTTATGCTATCTCTGTAGTGCTTAAACCATTACAGACATGCTAATTTCCATGGTGCTTAAAGTATTACAGATACGCAATTTCCCTTTAAAGCATTACAGACATGCATGATGTGTGTGTGGGTACATTATATGAGGTGCCTTTAAAGGTGATTTACATCCCCCACTTAGGTTCATTTGTTTTTGTTTTGTTTTGTTTGGCTTTTTCTTTTCTGTTTTTGAACTTGATTTTGGACAGACAAGTAGCTATTGGATATGGTAGGGGTACCATAGTATATTTTGGTCCATGTATATATACATTTTGCAGTGATGAAATCAATACCATCAACCTGTCCATCACCTTAAACATTTATCATTTTTCCTGTGCTGAGAATATTCAAATTCTTTCAGTTATTTTGAAATGTATTTTAGATATTCAAGAAAACTTTTTTTTTTTATATTATCACCAGAGACAGCAGTAGTGTTCGGAGAAGCTTCAGCCATGAGTCATGATGGAAGCATCCCTTGGGGAAAGCATTTCTTTATGGCCAAGACACGAGTCAAGTCTGTTATAGGTAGTATGCATCCTTAAGTCCTTTCCTTGCCTATAATATAATCCTTAAGTCCTATATAATTTTTAAAAAGATTTATTTATTTTATGTACATTGTGTTTTGCCTGCCTGCATGTCTGTGTGAGGGTGTCAGAAGTCCTAGAACTGGAGTTATAGACAGTTGTGAGTTGCCATGTGGGTGCTGGGAATTGAACCTGAGTCCTCTTCAAGAGCAGCCAGTACTCTTAACTGCTGAGCCATTTCTTTAGCCCATATATTAGTTTAAAAGAGTTTCTGTACAACGTCACCAAATGGGTGGTTTAAAACCCCCATTTGCAGGTGAGACATTTAAAACATCAAGGTGCTAGCAGGTCACACTCCCTGTGAAACCTGTTAGGGGAATTGTTGCTCGCCTCTGTTTGCTTCTGCTTGTTGGGTGGAGATCCCGCCTATTCCTTGGCTTGCATCACAGGATGTGTCAAATCAGTCCTTGCTTCCATCACCATGGGGCTATCTTCTTGTGTGTTTCTTCTTTTATGGACACAAATCATATTGGATTAAGTGTCCACCTTACTCCAGAATGACCTCACCTGAACTAAGTACATCTGATATGACTTTATTTATGCATAAGGTTACAATTCAGTGCCTGATACCACCTATCTAGACACAGTCCTACTTACAGCTAATTGAGTTCTTGCTGTATGAAGCAGTGTGGTTTTCTATTTGGAGTGATTATTTTCTTTTAATTTCCTTGTTTCTCTCCTCCCTCTTCATCCCTGCCCTCTCTCCTTCCTTCCTTTCCTTTGCTTCCCTTCTTTCCTTCCTTCCTTCCTCCCTTCCTTCCTTCCTTCCTTCCTTCCTTCCTTCCTTCCTTCTTACTCTATAGCCTAGGCTGGCCTAGCCTCAATCATACAACCCTCCTGTCTTAGCCTCTTAAGTTTTATCATTATTTATTTTCTTATTTATTTATTTATTTATTTATTTATTTATTTACTTACTTATTTATTTATATTACAGGCATGAGTTACTACACCTGTACTTTTTCTCTTCACTCTCATTTTTTTTTTAAAAAAATGTGTGTTGAAATGTATTCTGTTTGCCAGAGGTGGGAGGAGCTGGGTGTTTCTAGACTAGCAGCCAAAGGTCTAGTACCCTAGACCACTGCTTCTCTAACAGTATTGTGTGTGGAAATCCCCTGGAAACCTTCTTAGAAATCCAGTCCTCGATGCAGTAGGTCTAGGTGGGGCCTGGGATCTGACTTTTCTAACAAGCTAATGCTGCTGGTCCACAAAGAAGTAGGCTCTAGATTTAGGGTAGATGGTGCTCACATCTGTCTATTCAGAACATTCATAATTATTCTTGGGAGGTTTCAAAACTTTAGCTGTGTATTAGCCAGAAAAAGTCCCAGTAAATTATTTCTTATTTAAAAAAAATCCAAAAATGGGAAAGAGTAATTCAATTATTTCATTTTCATGCAAGAGTGAAGTCAAAAAACATCTGTGTGTAGTCATCTGGAGACAGTGTTTTCTTATTTTTGGACCATGGTGACTAGTTTGAGATATGCATGTCTGAAGGTGTCATTCTTAGGATTCAAGGTTTAGGACAACCAAGCAGATTCCTTTTCAGAAAATAATTTCATTTTGAGAAATGTGAGGTCATTTTTGACAGATATTGCCCATTTTTTTGCTTCAAGAAGTCAAACATTCAGATTGCTTGGGGTTCAAATACTATTGGAAGCTCTATTCCAGGGCCCACCCAGAAGATCCCCAAAGACCACATCTGCAGCATTGCTCACTCCCACACCCAGAATCCTCTTGACTTCTTGTTTTACTCAGACCATCGATTACTCCCAGACACTCTCCATCCATGCTAGGCCAAATGGGGGAATCACGGTATACCCACCTCCTGGAGGGCTCAGACTTTGGATGATCGTCTTCAGAATAGGTTGCAGAGTCATGCAATAGGTCTGTGATATTGGGGGCTGGCAATTTGGTTTTCAAAATTCAACAATGTCCTGAATATTTCCAGCTCAACATCCCCTAATGCATTATTGACTCTCTAATAAAACTTAGTTGGAAGTTTCTAGGAATATAGTTGTTTGGCAATTACAACTTTTGAGTTGGAATGTTAATTTGTCTTCATGGTCAGCAGCAGAGTTTGTAATAAAACCCAATTGCACCAAATTGCAAAACCTTGCCCTATCTTATAATGGTTGAAAGGATGGGGAGAAAAACCAACCACACAGAGAATTTTGATTACCTATTTATGTGTATCAAACTAACCAAACAGTGATTCAAAGCAAAAGTTATTTTATGTGCTAATGACAGTTGATTAATGAGTTGGAGAGGCACAGTTGGGATGCTGTATGTCTGGCCTGGAATATCTGGACCTCTGGCTTGCTAGCTTGAAAGTGTGAGAACTGGCTGACTGTCGGCTCCTTAAAGCTGGCAGGTCCAGGCTAGAGGAAAGAGAGGTCTCCGTCATGCTGGGTCTCTCCGGAGCTGAGAGGGATGGTGAGTATCTGCGGCCTAAAGAAACACACCTGGCCAGGAGTTTTGTAGAAGCCGGAACTCAACTTTAATGTAACAACCTCTTGTTTATATAAACTTGGAGCATAGGAAGGAGGGGTTTTGGAGGGGTGAGATGACTTCAGGGGTGGGGAAAGGTGACTGGAGGGTATGGGGTGACCAACAGGGCCAAAGCTCTACATCAGCAACAGCTGAGCAGAGGCAAGGCTAAACAGGTCCTGTTGAGTCACTCCGGTAAGGAAGTGACTAAGACAGGTCTCAAACTTGAGCCAGGTTTAGACTCTCCCACAAGGCTGCAGAAACTAGATCCAGGCTTGGGTTTGTCCACAAGGCCCAAACCAGGGCCGAAATGGGGCCCAACAGCTGACACATGCGTATACTGGGTCATGTGAGGCCTCAGTTCTTTGCTCCCTGGCTTTTCCACATGACTAGTTGGATCTGCCTGTGGTGGTGGTTTCAAGATAGTTTGCCTTTGTTAAAATCAGAGAATGGAAGCTTGCAGGTCACCCAAAGGCTTGATGCTCAGGGTTGTGGCTCAGGAACCAGCTCACTGTCATTTCTGCCATCTTCTTCTGGTCAAAGCAAGTCCCAGAGCATGCCTAGATTTAAGCCAAGGAGAGATGATCTCTTACATCGGGAGGGGAAGGATGACAAAGACTTTGTGGACATCTTTATATTACTGCTGATAGAGAAACTTTTTTCCATATTTAAGGTTCTGAACAAATTAACTCAAGGCTGGCTGCTAACAGAATATCCTGTGATTTCTGAGGTCAGCATCCAGTGGCAATCTTTAACTTGTAGAGTGGAAAGTCAGCAACTAGTCTTTGAACCGTCAGCTACAGTCACACTCTTAGACTTTTCACTGTTAGCTTTCAAAACTTCCCTTTTGCTTTTCTGCTTCTCAATACGTAATCTTTTCCAAGGATAAAAAAATATTTTAAGAAGAAGAAATTGTCATGCTTTTGTTGTTTTATAAAAACCTTTAAGTGATATCTGGATACTGTTATGCTAGCAAAATTTTGATGATATTTAGTACATATAACAAAATATAAAGGTGTTTCCTTGTTTTGACTCTCCAAAGAAATAACCAAAACCAGTTCATCCTGTCTCTCTTTTTTGTACAGATATATTTGAATCTATATATGGATGTTCATAGTAGTTTGTTTTAAATAAAAACTGTACATTATGAGTTGCACAGGGAAACCCTGTTTGGAAAAACTAAATCAACCAACCAACCAAACAAACAAACAAACAAACAAATAAAAGAAACACACCATTTAGATTGATCTATACTAATATATCTACACACTGCTTTCTTTTAAGAAAGATTTTAGTTTTAATTATCTGTGTATCATGAGTGTGGGTTTATGCACATGAGGCAAGTGCCTGTGGAGGTTAAAAAGACAGTATTGGAACCTCTGTAGCTGAAGCTACGTGTGGTTGGAAGCTATGTGATGTGCATGCTGGGAACCAGCCCCAGGCCATCTATCTATAAGAGCAGTTGTTCACCACCCACTCAGCCACCTCTCCAGTGCCAACATTTTAAAAGATGAGATCAAGTTGTTCCATGATACTGACATGACATAATATAGACTTTCCTGGTAATAGTTATAGACCTTCTGTTTGTAATTTTTAAAAAACAATAAATGGCAATGGCAATTACAACAAGCAGTTTTATATCTACTTCTGGAGATTTTGAACGTGTGCCATATTTCTATATGATAGATGTGTGGAGGTCTAATAGCTGTGTTATAGAGTGTGGACATTTATAATTTCATTACATTCAGGCAAGTAATCCTAAACACTGGGTTACCTATTACATGCTCTCAATCCTTGACAATGGTAGGTATTTAACTGAAGTTTTAAATTCTGCCAGCTTAATTAATGGGAGGAAATATCATCTTACCATTGCATTTCTTTCCTGTTATTATTTATTTCTGTTATTTTTCTTTGAACTATTCTCTAATATTACTTGTCAAGTAAAAAAATATGTTCTTTATATTTTTGCTAAATATTTGTGAGTTCACATAGATATTCATCCTTTGTTATTTCTAAGGTGAAATTTCCAGATGGGCTATTGTTGGGTCAAAGAATTAAAACATGAGGGAAAGCTTTTGACATTTATTAGATGAGTTTCATGGGGATCTTTTCCAATCCTTCTTGAGATTTTATAGTTGGTTGAGAGTCATCCTATCTCACTGATGATCTGAGTTTCATTCCTTGGCAGTTAAAAATCCTCTACATAAAAAAGACCAAACTTTGAATTAGATACTAATATATCAGAAAACACTTGAGACCCAGTGATGCTTAGTCACTATGCACAAACAAGCAACAACGTTTTCTTGAATGGAGATTAGCTAATAGATCGTCCAGTAACCATAAGAGATAAGGGCATCTTTCATTCAGTGACTATGTACTTTTCCTTGTTGTCCTGAAGAAGGAGAATTCAGAGTCTGGCTAGTTACAATTTGTTGAGTACCTGTCAGGGTCCAGACATTAGGTTTTATGATTTAGACTCTCTGTCATTCCAGATTCTTGTTTTGGCAGTTTGAATTCTACTTTCTGAGGCTGTGGTATGCAATTGTATCATTTAATCACTAAGTTCAGCTGGCCGCCTAGCCTGTCAACCATGGTGCGGTTGGTTTTTATGTTCTCCATTTACATCAGGTACAAAGCAGTTAAAAGATTTTTCTTTGTTAGACGCGGCTGTAAGTGAAAGAGAAAACATTGGTAAAAGTAGAAAAGCAGATAAGTTGTGGTGTGTGGACATGAACAGGAAATAAGTTGCTCTTAAAAGGAAATATGATTTAGGAGATAGCCAGGAGCTTGCACAAACATTTCTGTCGTTTCAGAGTGTAGAAATCTGCAGAAGGTTCAGATTATACCTTCAACAGTCTGCAGCACACAACCAACATATTCTAGAAACATTTCATTAAACATTGATGAGGCAGAGATACCTGTGGTCAAATGATTTGTGTTTAAAAAATATAGACAAAATATGTATTCTTACCCTAAGTAACTAAAAGGTATACTTGGAGGTGGTTTTTTCTAGGCAGACTAGTGGTTTTTTCAGTTGAACTCTTTGAAGTAACTATGGGTTCTCTGTCCACACAGAACACAGATGTATTTGCTATCTACACTGTTCAGAATTGGAGGAACATACTTAATCCTAGTGTGATCCAGCAACATGAGATTTGAAGTCTGAAGAGTTTTTTGTTGTTGTTTTATTTATTTTTGTTATTTTTCTTTTTCTGTAGCCATAGCTCTCTTTCTAATAATCCTTGGAAATACACTTAACTATCGTTGAATTTTCTTCTTTTTTTGTGCATGTGTGCATGCGTATGTCTGTGCCTGTTAGATGCTTGTGTACATATGTGAGCATACATGTGAAAGTCAAAGGGCAACCTAAGGTGTCATCCCTCAGGTGCTGTCTACCTTATGTTTTGAGACACTGCCCCCTTACTAGCTTGCAAATCAGAAAGTAAGCTGGGCTTTCTGGCCAGGGCATCAAAAAGATCCTCCTAGCTCTGCCTTCCCAATGCTGGGGTTATAAGTACACACCACAATGCCTAGAGCTTTTATTTATTTATTTATTTATTTATTAATAGTTTTTTTTTAAAAAAAGGATTCACTTTACATTCGGCTCACTGCTTCCTCCCAGTCACCCCCTCCCACAATCTTTCTTACTAAACACCTCCCCTTCTTCTCTGAGAGGGTGGCAGTCCCCTGGGTATCCTCTCACCCTGACACTTCAAGCCTCTGCAAGGCTAAGCACTTCCTCTCCCACTAAGGCCAGACAAAGCAGCCCAGTTAGGGTAATAGGATCCATATACAGACAACAGCTTTTGGGACAGCCCCTTCTCCAGTTGTTTGGGACCCATATGAAGACCAAATTGCACATCTGCTACATATGTGCAGGGAGGTCTAGGTTCAGTCCGTGTATGTTCTTTGGTTGGTGGTTCAGACTCTGAGAGCCCCAAGGGTCCAGGTTAGTTGACTTTTTTGGTCTTCCTGTGGAGTTCCTATCCCCCTCAGGGTCCACAATCCTTTCTTCTATTCTTCCATAAGAGTCCCCAAGCTCCATTCACTGTTTGGCTGTGGGTGTCTGCATCCATTTGAGTCAGCTGCTGTGTGGAGCTCAGCAGTTGCAGATTTTCATTCATTGTCATGGCCATCTGGCCATCTCTCCTGTCCCTCTCCACACCTGATCCTGAACCATCATTCCCCTCCCTATCTTCTCTCCCACTCAGTTCCTTCCCTCCATCTGCCTCTTATGACTACTATTTTATTCCCCCTTCTAAGTGAGATTCATGCACCCTTGCTTGTGCCATCCTTCTGGTTTAGCTTCTTATGTTCTGTGGAGTGTAGCATGTTATCCTGTATTTTATGGCTAATATTCAATTATAAGTGAGTATGTAGCATGCATGTCCTTTGAGGACTGGATTACTTCACTCAGGATAATATTTTCAAGTTCCATACATTTGCCTGCAGAAAGAAAATCACGATATCTTTGTTTTTTAATAGATGAATAGTATTCCATTGTGTAGATGTACCACATTTTCTTTATCCATTCTTAAGTTGAGGGACAACCTAGATGTCCCTTAGTTTCTGGCTGTTAGGAATAAAGCTGCAATGATCACAGTTGAGCAAGTGTCTTTGTGAGATGTTGGAGCATGGATATATGCCCAGAAGTGGTATAGCTGGGCCTTGAGGTAGAACTATTGAGGTAGAACTATTCCCAGATTTCTGAAGAAAAAAAATCATCAAATTGATTTCTAATTTGGTTCATTTGAGAATTCTGTTTAGCTCTGTACACCATTTTTAAATTGGATTATTTGGGTTGTTTGTGTCTAACTTCTTGAGTTCTTTATGAATTTCGGATATTAGCCCTCTATCAGATGTAAGATTGGTGAAGATCTTTTCCCAATTTGTAGGCTGCCATTTTGTCCTATTGAGAGTGTCCTTTGTCTTATAGAAGCTCTGTAGTTTCATGAGGTCCAATTGATCAATTGTTGATCTCAAACCCTGAACCATTGGTATTCTGTTCAGGAAACTCTCCTGTACCAATGCATTCAAGGATATTTTCCACTTTTTTTTCTATTAGATTCAATATATCTGGTTTTATGTTGTGGTCTTTGATCTACTTGGACTTGAGTTTTGTGCAGGGTGATAAATAAGGATCTATTTTCATTCTTCTACATGTAAACATCTAATTAGACCAGAACCATTGTTGAAGATGCTTTCTTTTTTTTCTCCCATTGTATTGTTTTGGCTTCTTTATAAAAAATCAAGTGTCCATAGGTATCTGTGTTTATTTCAGGGTGTTTTATTCAATTGCATTGATTCACTGTTTGTTCCTATACCAATACCATGCAGTTTTTATAATGGCACTTAGTGCTATGAATTTTCCTCTTAGCATTGCTTTCATTGTATCCCATAAATTTGGGTATGTTGTACCTTAATTTTCATTGAA
The DNA here is from genome assembly GCA_030674055.1 of Rhabdomys pumilio. Lineage (NCBI taxonomy): Eukaryota > Metazoa > Chordata > Mammalia > Rodentia > Muridae > Rhabdomys > Rhabdomys pumilio. The sequence continues at coordinate 93,052,553 of JANHMN010000005.1, read as the reverse complement.
TTCTAGAAAGTCTTATTTCTTTATTTCTTCCTTAACCAGAGAGTTGTTCAGTTTCCATGAGTGTGTAGACTTTCTGGTGTTTCTGTTGTTGCTGACGTTCAGCTTTAATTCAGGGTAGTCTGACATGTTACAATGAGTTATTTCAGTTTTCTTGTATCTGTTGAGGCTTGCTTTGTGAGCAACTATGTGATCAATTTTGGAGAAGGATCCATGAGATGCTGAGAAGTAGGTATATTCTTTTATGTTTGGGTGAAATATTCTATAGATGTCTGTTGGGTCCATTTCATTTATAATGTCTGCTAGTTTCATTATTTCTCTGTTTAGGTTTTGTCTGGATTGTCTCAATTGGTGAGAGTGTGGTGTTGAAGTCTTCCACTATTAATATGTGGGGTTGTATGTATGATTTAAGCTTTAGCAATGTTTCTTTTACAAATGTGGGTACCCTTGTATTTGGCAAATAAATGTTCAGAATTAAGATATCATCCTGGTGGATTTTCCTTTGATGAAGATGAAGTTTCTTTCCCTGTCTCTTTTGATTAATTTTGGCTGAAAGTCTATTCAATTAGACATCAGCATGGCTACTCCAGCTTGCTTCTTGGGTCTGTTAGCTTGGAAAAGCTTTTCCCATCCCTTTACTCTGAGGCAATGTCTATAAAGTAAAACATGCTCATCCAGTATGAACTTAATTGGTTTTCCACAGTAAAAAAGAGGGAAATTGTTTGTATTCATTCACTCATTACCAGTTTCTGATTACCTGCCATGAGTCAGGCACTTGTACTAATGGCTGGAATGGTGACATCAACAAAGAACTAGTTTCCGCTTTGTAGCTTTACCCACCAGTAGAGATAGTGATCAGAATGGTGTAGTTTAGCCCATGCCATGCTGAAGCTGGTTTATGCAGATTCACAAGAAAGTCTGTCAACTTTCCAGAATTCTGAGAAACGGTTGCTAACCATATCTATTATTAAAACTCAAGGTAAATAGGTGATCCTCGTTAACTCATAGATTCCATATCTGTGAATTTGCCTACTGAATGACATTTATTGGTAAGTCAGTACTGTGGTAGTTTCTGAGCATGTGTGCATATGAGGCCATGAGAAATTTGAGTTGCCCTCGGTGTGTGTTCTCAGCTGTGGTTGAACAAGGCCTTTTCATTTCAGCTCCCATACTTTAAACAAATATTCTTTTGTTTTATATTTAGTGCTGGGTTTTTCACATTTTTGTGGGTGATTTTCTGTTTAAAATAACCTCAAACATAGTGCTGATGTACATTTTAGTGTTACACACACACACACACACACACACACACACACAAATACTATTGGTGTGTTTTTGGAGAAAGTCATACATTTATTAAGCTTCATTTATGCCTAAGTTATAGTATTGTGGCTATGTGTTCATTGTTAATGAATCAGCACTACATATTATAGAAAGTGTCTTTAGATAGAAATACAAACAGAACAGTTTAATGGAATATCACTTGACAAATATCAGATGTTACGATCAGAAGCACATAGAGACCTAATTTTTATTTCTTCTAGAAGCATTGTGATTCAGTGTTTCCAGCACTTCCTAGAAGGCAAGGAGTGTGAATAAGAACTGACCGTATACATGTACAATAAATAAATTATATAAAATAAAAGTTAATGAATCCAGCAAACTTCCCATCTTCTTTTATTTTGCTGCATGCTCTAGATGTCTATTGTATTTGCATAGTAGGGATATTATATAATAAAGGTGTTCTGTGCACAAGTCTTCCCTTTCAGGTTTAAATGATGCCAAGTCATCAGCTTGACATCAGGCAAGGTAAAAGTGTTTACTCCATGGAAATAAGTAAATGCTAAAAAGCAAGAGTCTTTATTTCCAATCTCCATTCAGCCTTCAAACATTTATTAGTATACAGCTGTCTTTAACTTTTTCCAGAGGTCTACTGATGGGGCTAACAAAGTCAGCTTCCATGAACTACCTAAGAGCCCTCCTACTTCTACCTCTGGTTCATTAACCAGTGCTTGACTCAGTGTGCTCTCATGCCTCAAGGTGGAATATATGCACCTAGGCTTCCCGTGGGACCAACTGAACTGGGAGGTCCAGATGTGGGAGAATATACTCATTTGGTTTTCTCCTCTTTCCCATCTTGCTTCCTTCTTTCCCTTGCCAGCTTCCCCTGGAAGCACTTTCTTCTTAAATCTCTTTCACACAAATGTTAACTCTCAGTATTTGCTCCTAGAGTAGCCCATCAGAAAGGGTACTCCGGTAAATATGGGAAGAAAACCATAGGGTCAGCAGCTGACAAATATGCATCTCATGTTGACCCTAAAGAGTAAAGAAATCTGGTTTTAGTGTATTGCTGCCAAACAAACAAACAAACAAACAACAAAGAAAAGAAAAAGGAAAATTGTGCATTTCCTCCCTTCTGCTTTCAGTTTCCCTTTAAAAAGCTATTGCTGAGTTGGCAAGACAGCTCAGTGGATAAAGTACTCGTTGAACAAGCCTGATGGCTTAAATTCATTGCCAGAACTCATGTAAAGGAAGGAGAGAACCAGCTCCACAGAGTTGTCATCTGACTGCCATATATATATATGTGTGTGTGGTGCATGCCACCTCCCAACAGATATATAGAGGTACATACACAAATAATAAAAAAGTTACAAAAGTCACCACTTTCCAATTTTACGTTTGATTTAAAATGTTTTAACACTTGTAAAGAGACACAAATTACAATTTCTTTTGGTTCTGTACTTGCAACTTTGTAGTTGCTTAATGCTTTCATATTTTGATAAAATCTAAAAGATTACTGGAACATCTTTTACTCACCCTGGCTTCTTGCTGGGTTTGCCTCTGCTGAGCTCAGCTAGCAGCCTTGAACTCTGACATGCAATAATAAATCAAGCTTTCATCAAGTTTTTCTTAGGCTATTGAGAAACAAAAACCTGTAAGCAATGCTGCAATAACTTCCTTTGAAATTCTAATTTGTCTCACCGTGATGAAAAGTGTAGTACGTAATCAAGAAGCTCACTGTGTTGTATACGAGTTGAATGTGATGCTCGGGATAGTTTTCTCATTTTCAAATTATTATTGCTCTAGAGTTAGCAAGTGCCAGTTCAGAGGCATGGTCTGAGTAATTGTGCAGTAATTAAATGCTTGCTTGGGAAAACAATTTTAGATTGATAAATTGCTTTATTGCATTTTGAAAAGCTGAAAGGGGTGGTCAATCAGGTGGACTGTGTGTTTGTCTTCTTCACAAAATGTCATGAATTATTCACATGGGCAAAGACTGAATTTAAGAAGGAAAGAGACTTGGGGCATAGGGTCATTCTTGCTCCAGCAGCCATTATAGAGGTTGAGGCCTGTCTCAATGATTCCTGGCAAGGTTTGAGGATAAGGGAAAAGTTCCTGCATAGCGAATCTGATGTTTGAAACTGAGTCCACTGACTGCTGCGGGCTGGGGAGTTATTTACTCTCTTTGATATTGCCCTGGGCCGAGCAGCTCTGCAGAAGAAAGAATGTCTGGTAACTTCTGTTAAGGTATGTAAAATTCAGAGGAAAGCATGAGCTATGATTAATATATAAGAGAAATATTGCTAAGAACATTGGACACCACAAAACAAATGCTTCTGACTGTACTCATGATTATGGTTGCTCTGGATTTTTAAAAGATGGACAATGACTTACCCAGACTGAAATACACAAAATTTAAATGTAAAACTTAATTTAAAAAATGATATATATTCACATAATTATTGTACATATAAAAATACAAAATAATTTCATTTCCCCCAGAAGGTTCCTTTATGAATTTCCCCCAAATGCTATCTTTTCCCAGAGATAATTCAATATTATAATTTTTAAAAATTTCTCAATTAAAATTTTTTTAAGTAATTGGTTTATGTATATGATGTATATGTGTGGGTGCATGTGCATGCGTATGGGGGTAGAGAACAACTTTGTGGAACCAGCACTCTTCTTCCATCTTTATGTGGGTTATGGGGATCAAACATAGGCTGCCAGACTTGCATAACCAGGCAAGTACCTTTACTCACTGAGCAATCTCTGTGGCCTGTACTAGTCAAAACTTCATGCCACATTAGTCTCACTTGCACTTGCCTTATTGTGAATGAATGTACTCCTTTCTTTTGAGTGGCGGCTTTCCCTCACCCTCATGTGTACTATATTATGGATAAATATCAAATAAATCAATCTTTTATTGACAATTCTTAGGTACTGTCCTCTTGTATGGCTGCACCATGGTTTGTTTCTAGTTGATGAATTTTCTGCTAGCTTCTGCTTACTGTGAATAAATCTACTGTAAGTGTTGTTGACTTGGAATACCTCAAGTTGGAATACCTATCCATGGGGAATTATGGGAGTAGAACTCAGGTTCTTTCTTGGTGAGAGGAGATGAAGTAGGCATTGTGTGCCTGAGTGCATGGAAGCATTTAAGAATCTTTGCAAAGGAATGCTTACCACCTCGAGAAATTGGGTTAATTGGAGAGCTTACCTGGAGACAGGACTGTCAAAGTTCATCTCTGAATCATTTATGGCCATAATGAAACTATGTTGGAGAAAAGGTGACTGAGAGTTCACTGTAGTTAAAGTGTCACGGAGCTACCAGAACTGACATGACTGGTTCCCAGGAGACCATATTGGAGATTTGCTTTCAGCCGAGAGCCCTCTGATAATGGAACTGGACTGCAGACTGGCCTAACCACAGACAGAAAGAAGGGTTGGTAGACTTGTGGAGGGATTATGGCGCCCCCTGGGGGATACTGACTACTGACTTAGATAGCCTTGTCTGAGGTCCAGTTAAAGTTGTACTGAGTAACTTCTTGGACATCATTATTTCAGCAACTCTCTTGAAAGATTTCCAAGTAAATGCACACACAGTTATGATGTTTTTAGGGACAACTCAAATTAAGGAAAGATTAAGAGGGATATATGTGGTGTTTAAGCTCTCACAAGAAGGGGGGGAGAATCAGTTTGGGGTTATTATTGTTTCTGATAGAGAGGTTTCATGGATTTTGATAATTGATAATATTTGCTTTGTTAATGCAGGTGGAAGGATAAGATAACAAGTTAGTTTGCAAAGTTTTTTGGACAAAATGCCTGTACAAGATAGTGGGCCTTTTGTGTCTTGCTTGCTCAGGGTGTAAAATGAGCGATTCTCAACCCACATCAGCACCACTCTTCCAGTGAGCATTTGGGGATGTGTGGGAGCATTTTTGATTGTCACAGTGACTGGGAGGGGGAGGTGCACTGCTTCCAATTGCTGAGGAGGAGGAGGGAGGGAAAATGTTCAACATGGAGGAGAATTTTCTCATCTAAATTGCCAGTAGGACCCCTGTAGAGAAATGTTCCCCCCCATCCACCAGAAGATCTAGAGCTATTTATAGGCGATTAATATTCAGGAGGTTTTTAGTTATATAAACAAAGTAAGTCAAGCAAGTAGGAGTCAGCAGACTTAAGAGGCTTATTGTGACAGGAATGGAATTAAACCCATTTTTGTACATTGAAGTCTATGGCGATTTTACCCAAAGCAGACATGAATTGGTAGCCTTAAGTGGGATACGGAGGTGGGGAAATTCGTTTTCCACGATTCTCAGCATGGCTTTCTTTCTTCTCTTACATGTGTCTGCTAGTTCACTGGTCCTACTCTTTTTTCATCCTTCTAAGGGTAAGGATGCAGTTGATAAATTCATTAAGTCATGGGAATTTTTTATTACATCTCCCAGCAGGATTATTAGGAAGAGAAGAATCTCAGATGTGGGAAGAGAGAGAGAGAGAGAGAGAGAGAGAGAGAGAGAGAGAGAGAGAGA
>JANHMN010000005.1:93034706-93046730 GCA_030674055.1 Rhabdomys pumilio | reverse complement strand
GAGAGAGAGAGAGAGAGAGAGAGAGAGAGAGAGAGAGAGAGAGAGAGGTTTATTCCCAGCCAAGTTATTAAATTATTTTCTTGGGAGGATGGTTTTAGATGCATAAACCAAGGTGTTAACATTTGCTGTAACCATGACAAAGAGAGGGAAGGTGGATATCTTTGTAAAGTTATAGACCTATGAACAAATTGATCAAGACTCTTGAAGAAATGAGCTTAAAATGTACCATGTGTGTGCCAACATATGCATTTTCATTTTTGTTAAGTCAAATCTTTCTTATATTTTTCATACTGTATAAATGGGAGTCTTACATAAAATATCCATTCAGTGTGTCCTGATGTGAATAGTTAGTCATGAAGAATTTCAGTGGAGGTTAATGGACAAAGCTCTCATGTTGCCACATTTATCCACAGGCCAAGATGTCTCAGCTTGGATGCCATTATCCCCTGAGAAGTTTTGCTGCAGTACTCTGTTTCCATTAAGCATTTCCTGGGTGGGAAGCCTTACTTCTCTTTTGTGAATAAGATTGATGATAGATATTCCTCAGGCTTCAAAAAAACATAGACTTACTTTTTGTATATTTAATGTGTGAAAGAAGTGTCACTAGTATAAGAATAACTCACTTCCTGAGTCAACTATTGGCCATAAGATTTAATTACAGATGCTTCTGGGATTGTTGGACTTAAGTGTGTAGAATCAAAATGTTAGGTGGATCAATATTTCTTCTTTGTTTGAGAATGGATTTCTACATTTATTGACCAATTGTTGCTAATGTACTCTGCATCAAGTACAAAAGTGACTGTGACACTTTCATGGAGCATCTTGGCCAAAGAGGAATCGTAATCTTAGTGATACGTTATAGTCATCTTAGAAATCTTCCTGTTTAGCGGGGTACAATCCCAGCATTCTGAAGCTCAAGTGAGACAGGATCGTGAGTTTGAAGCCAGCTTGGGCTACATAGTGAGCTCCAGTTCAGTATGGGCAGTGCAATGAGACCTTGTCTCAAAAAAAATTATTAAAAAAAGAAGAAATCCTCATTCTAGTAACACCCTCAGAGCATGTAAGCAAGCAAGAAAAGAAACAAACCCAGAATCTCGGGAGGTAGAAAACAAACTTCAATGTTTTTAAAGCTCCCCAGCTGACTCTAATACAGCTGATTCTAGTACAGCTAAGAAAGAGAAACCTCAGCAAAGGAGACATACAGTAATCCAGAAAGGGAACTTTTTAGATTAAAAATTGTCGAGTGCCATGTGAGAGTAAAACCCAAGTGCAGCAGAAGACCAGGAGGGAAGACAGGACTGTAATACCCAAGAGAAGCTCTCTACGAGTGTCATCAAGATAATAAGAAAGGCACTGGGAAGCAGCAAGTTCTCTAAGTAAGACTGGGAGAGCACTCAAATTACCTTTCATAGTTAATATTGATTCTTAAAAACACAGTTATCATTATAAGTGTTTGTCTACATGTGTGTACTGTGTCCATGCCTCATGACCTCAGAGGCCAGAAGAAAGGGTCTGATCCTCTGTAACCAGAGTTTCAGATAACTGTGGGTCACAATGAAGGTCCTGGGAACAAAACCCAGGTCCTCTGTAAGAGCAGCAAGTGTTATTAATCACTGAACCATCTCTCCAGGCCCTCCCGTGCAACATTGATTCTTATTGATGATTTAAGGAGTTGAAACAAATTGGTAATTGAAGTGCTGAAATTCTTTATTACAACCTTTAGCACACATATGTAACAGTAGTGCTAGGTAGAGGTTGGTGTCATTGATAGGCTAAACTAAAAGGGGAAAATCAAAACATATTGTTTCTCTCTGGGAAAAAGCCCACGAATGTACTATGTGATATAGTCATATGGCTAATCCTAAACCTAAAAATAATAATTAAAAATCTCCGTTAACCACAACCCCTACAATGCTGCTCTGTAAGAATCATTATCTCTGGCTAATGGAAGAGGAAACTAGGCCAAGAGAGGTTAAATATTGTGTGAAGGTCTCTTATTTGCTTGTTGGCACCAGTGGGAGTCAAGATTCAATTCGTTATCTTTTCCCATTTCTGAAGTGTAAATACTCTGACTGTTTCTAGTATCAAGTTACTAATATGAAATAATTGGTTGGAAAGTTAGAGATCGATGAATATAATGGCTGTAGGGAACCTGTACGAGCTGCCCCCAGCATGTATTCTAAGCCCAATGAACGACTTAGATAAGTTTGGGTGTCTGAGGGACAGAGTTTTGTACTTATTTCCAGGAATAACCCAGGAAAGGAATGAAAGAGCCTCAGGTTTCATCATAATATGCCCTCTATTCTGGAATTAGGTCATGTTTAGGTAGGAAGGGTAAGAGACCACCTCTCACGTTTCTCTTTAATTCCTAATAGCATCAGGAAAGATTCAGATGTTCTCGTCCCCCCCTCCCCCAGAAGCATTATGGCAGTGTTTGAGCATATGGTGTGATAATTCAAGGTCAGAAGTAAGAAAGACACAGAGAATGGCACATGGAACCCTTAGATGCAAGCATTGGAGTGGGGCAGTAAGCACAAACGCTAGGAACAGTGGAGAATTGGATGCCTTCTCTTGATGTCAGTGTGGAACTAACCTCTATGCTCTTTAGAGAAAGAACAGAAAGTCTCAAGGAAATAGAAAAGGTGGCAGATGTTAATCATTGTCATAATTAGAGGTCGTTATAGGGAATGCTGCCAGAATCTCCCCCTCTCTTATTTCTTGGTAGAAGCCCAAAATCCAAACAAAGCCTGGCTTTGAGGCTCATATTGTCAGAGCATGGAAATGATGCAGAATATTTTTTCCCCTTTTTGCTTCAGGGAGAAGTAACTGGCAATATTTTGTGATTCTGATAAATACCATTATGCCCCCAACTCCTTTGAGACAAGTTTTTTTTTTAACAGCTTATGTAAATAGGGCAAGGTGGTACAATTCATGAAATGCATCTGCAAGGTTGGGGGGGAAAGTTCAGTTGGTAAAGTGCTGGACTTGCAAACTTGGTGACCTGAGTTAGGTCCACATAACTACACAAAATAGTTGGCCATGGTGGCTCATGCTTATAATCCCATTACTGGGGAGGTAGAGACAGGTGCAATCCTGACTAGACTGGCTAGCCAGGCTAGCTTAATTAGTGCGCTCCTGGTCAGTAAGAAACCTCATTTCAAACAAAAGATTGAAGGTGCCTAAGGAATGACAAATGAGATTGTCTTCTACCCTCCATATGCACACCCTGCATGAGCATGTACCGACACAGTGCACTCACAAACATACTGCTTAAGATAGAAGTGTTACTTTTTCATTGCTGGTGGGAGAGACTTAATTGCTGGAAGAACATCAGATCTAAATTCTCATCCTGCCTCTGTGCCAGATGTGCGATGATGGGGAAAAAAAAAAAAACAAAGCTCTGGGTCATTCACTACATTATCATTGATGACTTCATCCTTTGTGTTTAGAGAAATAGCACACAGCCCTCCTACATTGTTTTAAGACTCTTCTTTTGACCCTCCATCCTAGACTAGCTACTTCTCTGGTTCTCTGGTCACACTTGAGGTGATACCTTCAAAGAGTGGTGCGTGTGTTTGTCTTCACTTCCTTCCTTGAGTCGTTCCCTAACCCTCCTGGCCTATCCTTGCTCTTGCAGATCTCCTCATGGCTTCAGCACTGTCAAACCCACTGTTTCACATGCCTCAGCGAATCATCATGTCAGCCCTGCACACCGAATTATTGACTCTCTTGTTTTGCCTGCTTTCTGTAATGCCACTTCTTCCTGGTGGTCCCTTCTCAGTCTTCATTGCTGGTGTGACTTCCTCCTCAAAACCATTGATCAAACACTGGCATGTCACAGTGCCTAGTCATCAAAACTTATCTCTTCCCTAACTAATTTCCCTTCTGGATGATCTCAGTGTCAAATGAGCATCTGCCTTATCATCTGTCTTGAACTCTGGATTTGTGTAACTGACCTCTCACCACTCATTTCCAGTTGTATGTCAAAACGGCATCTCAAATCCAACACAGAGAATGAACTCCTAATTTTTTCCCAGTCATAGATAGTTGTGTTTACATTTCTCACTGCTGTGTCAAATACCACAGGGAAGTTAGAAAGAAAAAAAAATTTATTTTGGCTCATGGATTTGGAGGTTTTATTCTACAGTAGGCTGACTTCACTCACCTGAGTATGATGCATGGCAGAACATCAACGGTGGTGGGAGCACGTGGAGGAGGCAGATGTTCACTTCGTGGAGAGAGAAAAGAACCAGGCACAAGGTATCCTTCAAAGTCACCCTTCCTTAAGAAATCTATTCACCATTCACCAGGCCTCATCTCCTAAAGTTTCAAACATCTCTCCAAATAACACCACATCTAGATCTCAAACCTTCATCACATGGGCCCGTGGAAAACACTTCATATAATTACAATACCATTGTTGCCAATTATCCAGTGCCTCCATTGTTATGAAATTTGCTTGAATAGCTTTGGCTAAGGAAATGGGAATGATGGTGATATATATATATATATATATATATATATATATATATATATATATATATATATATATATATATCACATTTGGACAGATGCTTCAAAATATTTGGCATAGTTCTGCAATTGCCCTTTCCTTTCTGATACTATACAGAGGACAGGAACTATTCCTTCAGTTGAGTCCCAGAATACAGAAGTCATGTGATAGAATATATTTCATAGCTAACATATACTCATCAAAAAATAAAGGTTGGTTGTTGCAAGGCATTGAGATTTGAGTCACTTTTTACTGTAGCACAATTCAGTGAAAGCTGACTGATGCACTTCTTGTCCTCAGATCCATTGCTGAGGAAAAATCCACCACAAATCATAGTGGCTTACCAGAGTAATTATTATTTTTTATTTTTTAATTTATTTTTTATTGGATATTTTATTTATTTACATTTCAGATGCCATCTGCTTCCCATATTTCCCCTCCCTAAAAAACTATCCCTTCCCCCCTCCTCCTTTTTGCTTTTATATGATTTTAATTACATGCTAGTATTAAGGTCAGGTCTAGGTTGAGGAACTAGCAATACAATAGATGCAAATAGTCATGGGACAAGCAAGACATTAAACAAAGTCCCGTGAACACTCCCCTGATCAGTGTTTCTAAGGGCTTATCAGGATGATCAAAATATCTGAGCCAACTTCCCTGTCCTAGCCCAAAGTCATTTTAATGTCTAAAGCCTACTTCTTTGTTCTAGCCTAAAATTTAGATTCCTGCCTGAAATTACTTCTTTGTTCTAGCCTAATATCAGATTCCTGCCTGAAGCTCACTTTCTTGTCCTTGGCCAATGTCATATTCCTGCCAAGCAGCCCATTTCCTTGTCCTTGGCAGTGTCAGATTCAGAGTAATTATTATGTATCTGCTCATGATATTTAGAATTGGACAGGGTTTCATGTAGACAGTTTATCTCTACCATATATGGTACTACCTGGAGTGTGTAATGGAGCTGGAGGCATCACTTCCAAACTGGCATGTTGTCATACTGCCATTTGATGCTGGCTGTTGGCTGGAATCTTAGCTATCCCAGCTATTCTTCTTATCTTCCACGGTGGCTTAGGTCTCCTTACATCCCAGCAGCTGGGTTCTCAACTGTGAACATTCCAGAGATCAAAGCAGAAGTTTCAAGGCTTCTTCTGACCTAGTCTTGGAAGGTACACAAGGTTGCTTTTAGCCTCATGTTGCTGATCAATCAAGTCCAGCAAAATGAACATGTCATTGGTCAAACAATGACCATCTTTGGAAACAAAATTTGCCACAAGCCATCTCATCCTGAATTATCTCTAGTCTTTTTCCTCCTTGTAGCCTTTATTATTTAAGCCAGGAAAATTAGAATAAGTGTTATTGGAACAGACCCATGGACATTCATCCACCTATAGTCCCAGTGCTGTTACAACAGTGATTATAAAGCTAAAGTTTTATCACTTGACCCTTCACAGAAAAAGCCTGATGATGCCTGATTTATGTTAAAGGGACTATAATCTACTTAACTATTCTGGCTCCAAACTAGAGTTTCTTCTGGTACCTTTCTTTCTGTCATGCATTCATATCTAATTCTTCTGGAATCCATTCAGTTCTCTCAAAAAAAAATAATAATCCTGACACCCCCACCCCCATCATCACCAGCAGAGGCCAAAGCTGTAGTCATCTCTGGTCTGGATCAGCACCACTGTATTTATTCCATTTACAAACTTTTCTTAACACAACAGGCAGGTGACCTTTTAAAAATATCAGTTAGAAGAGATACAGAGGCATACACCTGTAATTTTAGCACTTGGGAGTTGTAGACAAGAGGACCAGGAGTTCATTGTTTACTACATAGTGAGTTCAAGGACAACCTAGGCTATATGAGATTCTGTCTCAATGGATAGGGGAAGGGAGGAAGTGATATAATTATACTCTATTTTTTTTTAAAAAATAATAAGAGTGAATGAACAAAAATGAATAAACATTAGATTACGTCTTGTCCAAAACCTATAATGGGTCCACCACCATATTGAGAATGAGATGTAAAACCCATATTGTGGCCTACATCTTTTCCCCCAGCCCATGTACTCTATAGGACTGGCCTCAAGGGCTTTTATTCTCCCTTTTATCTTAGTCAATTGGTCTTCCTGCTTCATAAACCTCAAGGTATGTTCTTGCTGTAAATGAGCTTTCATACTCTCCATTCTTCCTACTTGGAATGTACTTGCCCTGGATAGTCACAGACTGACCACCTCTCAGGCTTCAGACAATTACTTGATTGGCATTTCTAGGAAGATTCCATTAACTCCAAAGTCCCTCCCCCTGATAACTCTGCCTTTTCAATATGCATTTTAATTAAAATATAATTACTTCATTTTACCCATTCCCTTTCTTCGCTCCAGCATCTTCCAAGTCCTTTCCCTCTAAACCCTTTCCTGTCATCACCACTCTCAAATTGAAAGCTTCTTCTTCCTTGATTATTATTGTTACATTCACATGTATATGCACGCATAGATATATAAATACAACCTGCTGAATTCTTCTTTTGTGCATATATGACTTTATGGTTGACCATTTTATATTGGACAACCAGTTAGAGTGATCAAAACATCTATTGACATAGCTATTTTTCAGATCTCATTTATGTAGCCATTTCTAGTTCCTTGTCCAGGGTGAGCCTGTCAAAATTGCCTCCTACCTTGTTAGCATGCCTGTTGATATTGCCATTTTTCACATCTCATTTATGTAGCCATTTCTATGAGAGACTGTTCCACAACAGACTTCCTTGGAATTCTTGCTCTTGCATTTTTTTTAACCAGCCTCCCCACTTTTCTGTGATCTTTCATGAACCATAGATGTAGGATCTGTGGTGTAGATGTATCCATTGAGTCTGAGCTCCCCACAATCTCTTGAATGGTATCCAGTTGTGGTTTTCTGTAATGGTTTCCATTTGCTATAAAGAGAAGCTTCTTTGATGCAAGGGGATAAGTACACTTCTCTACGGATGCTAAGGATAAGATTCAGAATGTAGTAAGGAATTATGCTATGTTAGCAAACTACCTATAGTAGAGTCTCTTCTAAGATCCATGATATCACTAGTACTAGAAAGTTGGCTAGGTGTCTAGTACCAGCTGTGGTTTCCTTTCTGTTGAGTGGGATTTAAGTCTAACTAGTCAGCTGTGGACTACCACTGACACATTAGTGTTACTTCCTGCATATTTATGGATATTTTGCCATGCTGGTTGTTGTTATGGTTCATAGCTGTTATTGATGGGTAGGGTTATTAAATTCAGCTTTCATAGTAGCTTTTGTTACCATGTAAGCTAGACTACAGGAAGGAGGCTTTCAGGTTAATCCAGTTTGAACAATCTAAGTCCATTGTATTAAGAGTGTGGTGTTAGCTATAGGGGCTTGCCTTCAACTTCTGAGAGGCAACCAAAGGCAACAGCTGTAGTTTATATTGTAGTCATATATATATATGTGTGTGTGTGTGTGTGTGTGTGTGTGTGTGTGTGTCTTGGAATACCCTAAACAACCATTCAACAGGATATTTCTCAAGCACGGTACTGGTATTTTTGTTAGTCTATGGTTCTTGTGAAGAACACTGTGCGCTTTAGTGACTTAATTTCCTTTAATATATAATATAAATGCATATCATTCTGTGTATTGTATTGTTTCATAAAACCTGTTTTTTCCTTAGAGCAATTATCTATTTGGCTATTGCCACTTCTCTTGTTAAACAGAGTATCTAGATCTGTATCTAAAGCACAGTATTCAATAAATAATTGTCTAGTGAATCTGCTCAGTGAATGGGCCTCAGTTTCCTCGTGTGCAAAATGAATGAGAGGGCCATCTGGTCAGAGCATCTGTCACTGAACTGGTTGCCAGGATTATCTCCACTGAGCTGACTGGCTAAGTGGATGTCCATTTTCTCCTTATGGCAGTCCCTCAAAAATACTATGTGTTGAGCAGAATCCTCCTTTTCTTTGGTAGAAGGGTATCAGAATCCTAGTCTTTCCTTGGTGAAACCTAAAAACATACAGTGATGCCTTTGCTGCCTACCTTCTGTGAGCATTGTGAAAAACCAAATGTAACAATAAACTTGAAGCTTTAAACCTGTCTATAAGAGGCGATAAAAACATTGTAAGCTAGATGGGACTAATTCTCATATGTTTCAAAATCTTTTCTTTAGTGCTCTGCAGTCAACGCTAGCTGGGGTCTAATTTAACAGGTTATGTGCACACAAAACAGAAACTGAAAGCAGAATAGAACTGCATTGGGAACTGGTAGGTAAGGAAGACATTTATTTATAATTTAGGAAAGAAAAAATTAAGACATCTCAAATGTTTCTAGCTTCAGTCTGTAACTGGCATCCCCCAATTTAGTAGGCTCTAGTACTGAAGGCAAAACAAAACCTCTTCAAAGGAAACCAAATCAAAGAAAACCATTTCCATCACTTGGGATTCTTACAAAAACAACTTTACTGGTAGTAGAAGTGATATTTTGAATTTTGAATAGTAGTAATTCAAAAACAGAGTTCTCATAGTCAGTTTATAGAAACACCAAATACATATTTGAGTTGTTTTTTTCCTGAGACAGGGTTTCTCTGTGTAGCCCTGGCTGTCCTGGAACTCACTCTGTAGACCAGGCTGGCCTTGAATTCAGAAATCTGCCTGCCTCTGCCTCCCAAGTGCTGGGATTAAAGACGTGAGCCACCACTGCCCGGCCATATTTGACATGTTAATCACTCAGAGATATTGCTTCTTTGTAGGCTTCTTTTCTACAAGCAGCCTGTGGTAATGATGAAGACTTATCTCTGGATTCTGCAGCCAAAAGAAACTGTTGAGTTAAAATATGGGTGCATTTTTGACCAAGTTTTCTGGCTTCCAGCAAGTGTAGACAGCTAATGACCATTTAACAAAGATATTATTCACCTAGGCAACAGTCGTAAATGTTTTGAAATTTTTTGTTGCTGTTGTTTTATTTCTGTCCTAATGAGAATTTTAAAAAAGCAAAATAAAACAAGTATTTTGAGTTTAAACGGTATAGACCTGACTAGAAGCTATTTTACATTCACTCCTGATGTGAGTCTGTATCCAGGAACAATGGAGAAATACAAGTAAGAGGGAATAACAGTGAAACTCCTTTGATTGATAGAGTTACTGTGACAAGATCAAGAGTTGTGGCAGCCTTCTGTATATCTCTGGGTCACCAGTTTTTCAGGGCCTTGACATTTTCTCCCCTTTAGCTTGGAAATAATACAAATTCATGAGGGATGACCCTGGAATAAACACCATTAAAAGTCTTAGTAAAAATATGAATTTATTTTTCATCCTGACCTTTATAGCATAGAGATTAAATACATGAACTGTGGATTGAGACAGATTCATTAAATCCAGCCTGACAACTTATTAACTTTATGCATTTATGCAACTTTACTCAAGCTTCAGTTTTCTAACCCATGGAACAGAGAATAGAGTTATGTAATTTATAAGATTATTTTGAGACTAAATTAGACAATTGCTGTAAGAAACTTAGCCCAGTACATTGCACAAAGTAAGCACTTGAGCATGTGAGCCAATATCCCTAATAATAATATTATCATCTTTCTGCATTTAATATGGGAAGATTATCTGTTGCATTAGTTTCTTAGGACCAGTAAAACAAAGTGATGGACTTGGTGACTTGAAACAACAGCAATTTATTTTCATAGCGCTGGAAATCGGGGTGCTGTCAGGGCTCCCAGGATTGCACAGGGAGCCTTTCTTCTGTTTGTTTAGCTGCTACTGGTTGCTGACAATCCTTAAGTGTTCTTTCTGTTTCCACCATACATAGCGTTGTCTGTGGGGATGTGTCTTCTGTCCAAACTTCCCTTTTTTTCTAAGGACCCTAGTTGTTGGGTTTGGTCCCACTCATGAAGTAGAACGTTATCTTTAGACTTTGATTAAGTCTGTAATGATCCTGTTTCCAATTGAAGCCACATTCTGAGGTTCTGTGTTGATGTGAACATCATTTAAAGCATTACACCTAATAGGGAAAGTGGATTTGCATAGCTTGCTCTGAGTTAACCATAACCTGGGCAGGAAGAGAAATAATGCAACATAAATCACCCACCCCACTCCACACCTCCAAGAGACTATGCACATTGTACATTTAGTGGATGAGTGCTATGCTTTGATGAATACAATACAATACAATACAATACAATACAATGCAATACAATACAATACAATACAATACAATACAATACACCTCTACTCACCAGAAACCCCTACTCAATTCTAAAATTGAAATTTGGAAGCAACTAGGAACAGTTACAAGACAGGAAGGATTGGATGAAGGGAGGGAGTTGGAGAAATTGAAGGTTTAGACTTGTATTTTCAGAGGCTAGTTCTCAATTCACTTGCACGTGGAACGGGTGTATATCTTTGTATCAGAGGCTGGGGTTAGAAACAAGGACATTTCTGTCACACATTCTTTCAGTGGTTTTCTGTGTAGAGAAATAGTTGCACTACAATAGCACTCTTCAGACTGTGTAAAGAAGTCATTAGGGGAAGAGGTGGAAATGCACATTGTGATTCAGGGGACCTGGAGTGGGAATTTCATTTCTAATAGGCTGATGCTGATATTGCTGGTTCAGGGACCACACTCACTTCTAGGCTTAGCTGGTGCTGCATGTCAGTCTAAGTTGTCAAGTGCCTATGTTTTAAAAATATCTTCAGAGCTGGGCAAGGTGTCACATTCTTGTAATCCTAGCCCTGGTATGTGTGTGTGTGTGTGTGTGTGTGTGTGTGTGTGTGTGTGTGTGTGTATGTGTATGTGCTGCAAAATAACATCACAATTTGAGTGAAATTTATGACTTATATGATCTAGTATATACTTAATATATGCAAATTTATCTATTGTTTTCAAACTGTCCTTAAATTAAAAAAGAATCTACTCCAAGACCTCTCATTGCAGGTATGTATATCCTATCCATTTCTTTTACTATCAGTCTCTTTTACATGATCATGACCCAGTGGTGGACAAGTTGCCCATAAAAATACTTTACCTTCTGGATTTGTGTGGTTGTTTCTTTGTGGTGTACTTTGCTGCATTTAGCTGCCTTTCTTATAAGCAGGGATTTGGCTGCAGAAGCTTAAATATTTGTGGCTAGAATGATGGGTACATTCTAATGCATCAAATCAGGTGACACATGATAGCTGCTTATTCTACCATTACTGATACAAGGACTGAGCCCTGGATTAGGGTGATGACAGCTTGATCCTTCTGCCTTGCACTTAGACTTTACTCTTTGGGATCAGAGAGTGATCTGCTTGGCTGTTCTTTGGCTCTGTTAAGAAAGCTTTGCTCCCTATGAACTGTTCTTTTAACATTTTTTTGGTTTGACTTTTAAATTTCTAATTGATAATTCATGCCTAAGGCAATTACTTGTGGGGGGAGTTATAAAATGATGATTGTACAAGTTTAGCTCCCCTTTTATATAATTCTGGATCTCAGACTCTAATTGTATGAATCAGTCTCTCTCTCTCTCT
>JANHMN010000005.1:92987206-93032206 GCA_030674055.1 Rhabdomys pumilio | reverse complement strand
TCTAGAAATTGTCCACATATGGCTGCCAAACATGGATGTCTTGAGAAAACCCTCACTTAATTTGTGTTTGATGTCATCTGGCTATCAGATGATATCATAGTCTTTGAATTTACCAAAAGGAAATTTGTCTTTTATTTTAAATTTGAGGGTTAACCACCATCATATAGAGTTTGTAATGTACATCTGTGATGTTCTTAAGTTATTTAGTTTTAGGCTTTGGGGGATATTTGTCTTATGTTTTCAATTATATTTTCAATGTTTAGACCTACTACACAACCTACAATGGGAGATTTTCTGTTTGATGATTTAACACATGTAGTTTTCAGTACTTACCCTAGACCCTCAGCTCCTACAAGATAACAGTTTCCAGCTAGAATTGTGTTTTCACGCTATCATCCTTTTCTCCCAGAACTTCACTATGGCAGAAAGGCTAGCAGCTTTGAAAGCTCATCACATCAGGTGGCTCTTAAGCACAGAATGGAACGTTATTCCTTTTACAAGGAAAAAAAATAACCTCAGTGTGGAAGATTAGGCCTTTGGGACATGTGTTCTTTGAATAAATGTCCTTGTCATCATCAACCAATGTATTGCCTTTGTAATAACACATAGATGGAAGAAATGGACTAGAGCTATTAGTCATCCATCTAGCACTTTAGGCATTTAGCAATAGTAACTGTTAGTGTAAGATTTTTATATTAGGTGTTTTGAAATGTCAGGCACAGATGCAGGGCAAGATATGGCACATTTGCTTCCATTTAGACTTGACACCATTCATTTGCTTTCTTTCAAGAAATGGAATAAGGAACAAAGATAGTAGCATACTGTGCCTTCATGCTGAGACTTTAAGCCTGGATGGAGCATGAGATAAAAGAGAGAGGGAGTAAAGTGCTTGAAAAGCTCAAACATCTGTGATGCAATAAAGAAGGCTCAGTATGTATAAGAAGACTTTACGTGAACATGAGTGAAAATTTAGTGTTTCTATTAATCCTTCACCAAAAGGCATGTAACTTGGGGTTACTTTTGCCTGCTATTCATTGGGTCTTGTATTATACAGAAATTTCACTGATCTACATTTAGGTGAATAGGAATTTGTCATTGACCAATTGAGAAAAGCTTCAGCTTTGAGGGAGAAACCTTCTGAAGACAAGAGAAAAGGTCTAGAAGATTCTAGGTGATGTTATTGGAGCTGTTTGAATTCTGTTATATAGCAGAAAACTGAAGTGAAAATTAAATCTCTTTCTGGATATTACATTGAAAAACATCCATACTCTTTAAACTCAAGAGACATGAAAACACTCTGATTTTACCTGTCATTGGCCTTTAAACAGAAATAGTATCTTCACAAATATAGATTCTCTAACCTTGATGGGCAAGCACATTTCCTTTGTGATGTTTCCATGGAGAACAGTGATTGATCTTTGTGTGATCTTGAGAAAGCAGCGTGGGTTTTATTTGCCCCATAAAAAGTACCAAATGTGGAAAATGTACTTAGCATATGTGGATAAGCGTGCAGCCTTGCAGGGACTTGGTTTACGAGTCAGAGCCACTGCATTTAGCTTGCAGCTTCCTGTGGTTGATCAGTAGTTTCATCTGTGAAGTCAGGAAACCCAGCTAGAGACCTAGACGAATCACATGTGTGTTAGAAAAACCTCCAATGATTAAAAGTTATTTCAGGAAAAGGTGGTACAGTAATGAGGTAATGGAAAAAATGGCATGCATGACTAGAACACTTAGAACAAGGGTTGTCAACCCCAACATTACTGACATTTAGGACAGAATCAGGCTTTGTCAAAGGGCTATCCTGTGTACCAGTGCCCTTGGCTTCTACCCACTAGATTCCAGTGGTATCTCCACTTTTCCCCCTGTGAAACAAAAAACTTCTTTAGGATTTCCCAAAACAAACAAACAAACAGAATCCAAAAAATATCCCCTCCCCCCAACCCCCCAACCAAACAACCAAACAAACAAACAAAAAAACCAAACAAGAACCAAGCAAGAAACCCTTGGGGAGCATAACTGTCCCTGGTTACGAATCCCTGATTTAGGATTACCTGTGGAAGAAATGTATCCTCCAAAAGGCAAAGGATATGTCTAAAGGCCTTGACATATAGAAGACCTGTTGGGTTCATGATTATCATTTGGTTTTGCTGGAATAAGCATTTTGCCAAACACCAGTACATAGATGTCTATATATTTATATTTTATTTGAAGAATTGAGAATTGATGGAAGACTGTTAGGTCCATTCAGCAAGGCCAAAATATCGTTTGTTTAGGCAAGTGGTTCTTTTATTTTAAATTTATTTATTTAGTGGTGTGGCTGTGCATGTGTGTGGGGTATGCACATGCTACATTCACGTGTGTCTGGAGGTCTAAAAACAACTTGTAAGAATCAGTTCTCTCTTGTATCATTTGGATCCCAGGGACTGAACTCAGGTCATCTGGCTGGCAGCAAGTGTTCTTGCACATCTTGCTGGCAATGTTAATTTTGTTTTGTTTTGTTTGAGATAGGGTCTCTTGTACACTAGGTTGCTCTTGAACTCCTGATTTCCTTGACTCTAACCTCCAAGAACTGGGATCACAGGTGTATGCAACCATGTCTGGTAGGCAGATGATCTTGATACTTCCTCAGAAAGTGCACAAATTCTCCTGTGCTCTATGCTCTATGTTAGGAGCAATAGTCACCACAGAGGTGCCTAAGAAAACAAGCCCCCTTGTCATAGTGTGCTCACCCACCTCCCTTTTTGATTCAGCTTTTCACTTCCTGGACTTCGAGTCTTGAACAAAACCTGAGAGCTATGCCATTTACTTTAAAAAGTTTCATCCCACTTCCTCATCTTTTAGAATCTGTGTTGCTATGGTTCTGATTCTGAGTTGGTCCTTGAGCAATCTATGATGTCAGAAAATTTCATGGTTTCTCAGACCTCATTTTCTTTGCACTTTCCTTTCCCCTCACCTATGCATTTTCTTCATCACATGTTACCACCTCTGCAAATCCACCTCCAGGTGCTTCAAATGCCTTTTCAATATTTCTTCCCTCTCACTTTTAAAAATAAATTAGATTTTTTTTCTCTCTGTGCAGGATCTGATTACCTCTCCACATTGTACCTTAATATACGGCTCTTTTATGAGACTAGAATGTATTGTCTTCTAATATTAAAAAAATGACATTGCAAAATTACCTTTTTTGGTACACAGTTATATGAGTTTTCACACAGATAAGTATAATCTACATCACAATCATGATTTATAACAGTTCTGTCACTTCAAAAACACCCCGCCCCCGGGATGCCTCGTTGTAAACTTCTCCACTCCTGAACGCTAGGTACCCTCCAATACGTTCTCCATCCCTTTGGTTTTGACTTTTCCCAAGAGGTGATGTAAATGGAATACAACCTTTGAGAGGGAGTGGCTTCTTTCACTCAGCATGGTAAAATTCTTTGTCAGCTTTGGATATTCATCCACACTGTTGAAACTCACCGATGTTGTTTATATTGACATCCCATACCTTTTCTTCCAGGGAACCATCCAATAACCATGGAGTATTTAAAGGACATTTGGGTCATCTTCAGATTTAAGTAGTCATGGGTATAGATTTTGTGCAGGTCTTTGTGGGGATGTACTTCATTCTTTAGGGGTGGTAATATTGACCATAAAGTAAGTCAGCTTTTTTTCCCCAGAGCAATTTTTAATTTTAATTGGTCCCAGGAATGAATTTAATATTTAAACTTTAATGATTTTGTAAGTCTAGGATTTCAGACTTTGCTTTTGAGATTTGTAGTCAGGTAGAGACAGGAAAGAGTGTTAAGGATTGGGAGTCCTAAAATCACTGCAGCTCAAATGGGTGGCCTACTCTTGACTGCCTTATGCTTGTGGGTTGGCATGCCAATTTTTCCCCAGTACATTAATTCTGACCCATGGTATTAGTACAGGAAGAGCTATTTAAATTGGATGGGTGTTTGACAAACAGCCTTCTGTTTCTGATGAGTGGCTTTCTTTCTATCTCCAAATCCCATGACTGTGACTGTGACTCTTATGCTTGAATCATTTTCTAGCTACATCAATTTCATGGTTGTCAGCAATGCCTAATCCATCTTCTATAGTCTGGAACTGTTCAGGCGACAGACTCCCTTGAGGTGGGAGTGCTCCTATATTCACTAATGTTCATTCCTGCCATCTTTGAGTTACCTGTATATGGTCAGAACTATTTCATTTTAATTTTAGTTATATGAATAGTTCTTGATGAAGGAGAATATGAACAATGCTATAGTTATAAATTCTCTTTTAAACATGACCATTTTCAATGTCTAAGGTTATATTCTGAGGTTCTAAAATTCAGATTCTGTGCACAAAACAATTTTTTGTATTTCAAATATCATTGTCATGCATGGTTACTACTAAGTGTTCAGTAAATATTTGTTGAAACAAATGCATAAAAATAATTTGATAGAAAACAAGGATCTATGTAATTTTCTTCTTTGGTTCCTATTTATAATGTATCAAGTGCTCTCTTTGTTTTCTGAAATTTGGATTTACATGCCAAGATGTTGAGCCTTATTTTTTTTAGTTAGAATATTATATTGGAAGCTTCATAACTCAGCTGTCTAGAAAAGTAGTGCTCTCCCTGAATTTTGAAAAAAATTCACTAATTATTCTATAAATTGGAATATTTAACTTCCTCAGGCTTACCAGAAAGTGAATTCTTCCCTTACGCTCTACTTTAATCACATTTTCTTAAACCACTCTACACACAATTGTTCTGTGTCTCATAGGCCATAGCTTTCTTCCGCTGTATTTGAATCTAGATCCATCCCTCTCAGGGGTCTGTGAATAACTTTAGGGTTAGATTTATGTCTCATTCTTCTTTGAGATTTTAGCATTTATCCAAATGTCTGATTCATTTATGTTAAATAAATACTTGTCATATTGAGTAAGATTCCTGAGGTAAGATAGAAACACTAGCTAACACTGTTCATGTATTTATATACACATGCATGTATATAGACATACGCGATTCACACTCTCATGTTTTAGAAACTGATAGGTGAAGTTGAATAAAAGCAGAACCCTTTCCTGGAGTTGAATGAAATGAATACATTTTTTTAAATGGGTGGACACCACTAGAACTTGATAATAAGACCCTATTTCTGAAAATAACACATGTACTTAAGCTAAAGGACATGGAGAAATCAATCCAGAAATTGACCTGGAAGCTTTCTCTTTATTGGCTAGTTTTCACTTGCTAGTGAAGCAAGGTGCTATTCTGGCTGCTGGAGAAGAAAGGTCATCAAACAGACTTAGCCATCTGTGAGCTCCATGAGCTACCATAGCAACTAGGTGGGCAAGATGTACCTGTTGGTGAAATAATGATGTGAATGGTATGGGAGTCGTCAATTGCATTCTTATTGTGCTTAAGGCCTGTTCCAAAAGAGGAGACTCATACCTGCTACTGTAACTTTAGCCAAAAACCTATT
Source organism: Rhabdomys pumilio (assembly GCA_030674055.1). Classification (NCBI taxonomy): domain Eukaryota; kingdom Metazoa; phylum Chordata; class Mammalia; order Rodentia; family Muridae; genus Rhabdomys; species Rhabdomys pumilio. The sequence continues at coordinate 93,026,735 of JANHMN010000005.1, read as the reverse complement.
AGTGATGAGATCATAGGCCCCAGGGAGAACTTACCATGACTGTTTTACTAAACGTGCATAATATCACACTACCTTCTAAATAAGTTTATCTTGATACCTGGAAATCAATGTAGCTCTCAGCCCTCATCAGAGATACCCTCATGGTATCCCTACAGAGACTCACAACTAGTCAAAGTACAAAGTTTCAGTGGAGTGCTCGTCACCAATGACATCTCTAGCACACTCGTACCCAAGGCTCACAGACCTTTACAGAAGAATGGGAGGAAAGACTCTAAGCACCAGAGACTAAAGGCTTGGAGGGGGAGGGGACTGTTACAAAAGAGTATCTTCTGAACCTGACAGAGTAATTATGCTCATGAACTCATGGAGGCTGTAGTTAGTTACCTGCATGAGATTGAGCCTGTCAATGTTGCATTGTGGAAGGAGGATGGGCTTATGAGGTCTCACCTCTCCCCAAGGGAATATTAACAATAATGGTGGCTAAGAGGAGGGGAGGTCACCTTCTTCAGTGATGTACCCAGTCATAAAATGCCAGAGCTCCTGAAAAATAATCTCGCACCCCACACACATGTAGGAAACCTTATTGAAATGTAGTGGGACACACAAACATACACACACACACAAACACACATACACATATGACACAACACGACACAAAAGTAGGAAAGGGATTTGTGTGGAGATTGACAGAAGGGAATCGGGGAATGAGAAGGAGTAAAATTCATTATGAAACTGCCAGACTTGAAAAATTAATTAAAAATAAAATTGAAAAACTAAGCAAGATAAATAATCAGCAGGGGGAAAGTGGGTTTTAGAATAGTTTGTTATTACAGAGCTGAAATAAGTTGTTTTGACCAATTTGAATGGATGAGGGCCCCAATTCACTCTGCCAAGTCAATTCCAAGAGCTCTCTGTGCATATCTTAAACCAAAATGTCCTCATGAAATGACTTTTCAAATTGAAAATATATTTTTGGTATCCTATCTTGAAAACAGCCTGAAAGTAACAGGAAAAAATTCAGCTACCTGGGAAAATTTGCAGGACAAATTGTGGACCTCAAAGTGGTTAGCAGTGCAATGCAAACCATCTTTGCTTTAACTTTTTTCACAGAGAAAGTTCATAAAATTCCCAATGGGATAATATATATATTGAAGGGCTACATGGAATTTTGGCTAAAATGAAGCAGCTTAGGTAATACTTGTATGGTATTGCTTCTTATTCTAAATAGAGGTTAAGAATTTAGCATTATCTTTTCCTAGGTGGCTTGATATGACACAGATATCTGTCTGATATGACTGACTGTACAGCAACAGTGAGGTTGACTGGGTAGCTATTCCAGGTACCTGGCCAAATAGTCTTATAAACAACTAAGTAGTCTGACCTGATTCCATTTGAAGGCCACACACAGAAAAGCATATGTTTTCTTCCCAAAGGATGATTCTTGGTAACCTGCTCTAGATGCCTGTAGATATACCACTCTGCTTCCTGTTGCTGAGCTACAGTCATATACAGTAAGAGCTAGCTAGCTGCTTATAGCTCATCATTGTACACTTTCCTAAATGGTCCTCAGCCACTTGGGAGTTCCTTCCATTGGATATGCCTGGGAGATTATGCTTACACCCTGGAGGTTGCCCATAGCCAATGACTGACTGCTTTGAGGGAGAAGTATAAAATCCTGTCTTTCCCTTGCCACAATGTAGTGTAACTATGCCATTTACATTTCAGAATTCCTTGGGGTGTCAGGATGGGCTACACTTCAGCTGGAACATCATTTTTGCATCTCTTCTCTCTTATCTCCCACTTCCTTCTCTTTCTTATTCTTGAATCCTCTTGAGAACAGTTCTGTAGTGAATCATTGGTACTACAATCTCCATTTCCCATTCTCTTCCTAAATAAACTGACCTTAGACATGTGACTCAGCTTAACTGAGCTGGCATAATAACGTGTTCAAAATAAACTGAAAATTTCAAGACCTATGACTGAAGTACACTGAAAGAAAGCCAGTGATCTTGGTATGAAAATTACTGAGGAAGAGGCAGCAAAACCTGGCATGCCACAACAGGGTTCTGCCTGATATGTTGAGACAATTGGGATGGTTGAAGAAAACCCCATCACTATGTCAGTCAGTGATATGTGCTTTGATTTAGTGATTATAAAACTTTTGTTAGGCCCCAATGGAGAAGTTTATAATCCCACCTGCTTTGAAAGTTGAAACACAAGGATCACAAAGTCCTTGGGCTACAGAGTGGTTTCAAGACAAATTTGGGCAACCTAATAAGACTATTTGAAACTAAGTAAGAAGAGGCCTGGGAATGTAGCCCAGTCAGTAGTAAACACTTTTCTAGAATATACAAGGCTCTAGGTTCTATCTCCATCACCACAAAATCAAGCGAGCAAGCAAGCAAGCAAGCAAGCAAGCAACAAACAAACAAACAAACAAACAAACAAAACCTGGAAATATTGTGAAAATATTGTGAGCTATAGGTGCAGCCCAGTCATCACAGCTATTCAGTTTAACCTAGGTTATTTATGAGACTTTAGGTATCCATAGATGTGTGGATTTATGTCTGTGTCTGCAATTCAAGTCCATTGATGAATGTGTATGCTTTTTTTTTGTGCCAATACCATGCAGTTTCTACTACAGCTATGCAGTGCAACTTGAAATCAGGAATAGTGATATCTCCCACATTTCTTTTATTATCCAAAATAGTTTTAGCTGGTAGTATGTTTGTGTGTTTCCACCAGAAATCTTGTTTTCTGATATCATCTTCGATTTCTTTCTTCAAAGACTTGAAGTGAGGCTATAGTGAATGGTGGTGTTTCCCTGCCTTCTTTCTCAGTCTATTTGTCATTTGTATATAGGAGAGCTACTGATTTTTGTGAGTTAATTTTGTACCCAGCTACATTGCTGAAAGTGCTTATCAGCTGTAGGAGTTTCTTGGTGGAATTTTTCATGTCACTTACATCTACTATCATATCATCTGCAAATAAAATTATATTGATTTCTTCCTTTCCTTTTATTTTATTTTTTAATTTTTTATTTATTTTTATTTTTTTATTTTTTATTTATTTTTTTTGGAATCAATCCTGTTGCCACGTTTTTATTTTTACCTATAATTATCTACTAGATTTCTATTATCTATTAGATTTCTCTTTTCTAACAGGATATATATGTCCCCACCCCTTCTATTCCTTGCTTTTATATCTAACCTCTGTGGTTCTATGGAGTGCGTCTTGGTTATCATTGACTTAACAGCTGATATCTACATATAAGTGAATATATACTAGACTTGTCTTTCTGGGTCTGGGATACCTCGCTCAGGATGATTATTTTCTAGTTCCATCTATTTATTAATGAATTTTATGATTTCATTCTCCCTCAGCTTTCCCTTCTAAGTATTCTTTTTTTTTTTGGATTTTTTTATTGGATATTTTATTTACATTTCAGATGCCATCCCCTTTCCCCATTTCCCCTCCCTAGAAAATCCCTATCCTGTGCCCCCTTTTCCATTTTGCTTTTATACAATTTTTTTAAAATGTTAATCAAAGGCTTTATAAGTATGGTAATGCTCAATCAGAAGTGTAACCCAATACCCAACCTAGCTATGTAAACTATCTTTGACTGGTGGAGACACGTGAACTTCTGCCTCCATGCCTCCTCTCTCTTTCTCTCTCTTTTTCTCTCTCATTACCTAGCTTCTCATCTACTTCATCTTCTCCTCTCCTTACTCCATCTTTTCCTCTCGGTGCTCCTTCCCCCTTAGCTCCTCCTACACATCACCCTTCCTGTTAAAATAAAACTTTTCTCTCAAAATACAATTAGAGCATAATTATTCCTATTTGTACCAGTGAGGTACAAGATAGATAGTCTTAATACCCAGTCCATCCTTTTGTTGACTAACCAGAACCTCTGTCATCTCTCTTGACTAAAACACTTAGTTTTGAACCTGACTTTTTTTTCTTGGCTTTAGAATGAATGTCCGCTGAAAACCCTCCACTCAGATCTTTTCTCTCAAAGTAAATAGCCAGGATTGGCTATGAAACTATAGGTCTTCAACCCCGTCAGAAATCCAGAATGACTGAATTAACTGAAGTTATGGGAAGCAATAAGCATAGCTTCTAAAACTTAGCCAATTTATAGAGACCGCTGAACACCTGGACAGCCGCTATACTACCGAACGTTGGAGCATCAAATCTTCAGCCTTCTGGTCCAAACTCATCTGACAGACCTTAGTGATGCAGAATTATTAAGGGCTGATTACTCTGTCTAGGCAGATATAATCAGTCAATTATTCTGCAAGTGTGTCCTTTTCTGGACAGTAATTTGTCTGTAGGTGGAAAGAGGCAATTCTTGCCTAGTAGCTGTCTCACCACAACTGGAGTAACTCCAAGGATGCTCAATTTCTTCTTAGAATCCAAGACAGGAAGCTGTCAGGAGCATACAGGTCTCTAATCAAAATGAACATTAATATAGAAATATTTGTGACATCAATTCTATGTATTTCTGACATTTTGAAATCCAACTATCCATGTAAGGTAACCTGGACTGTTGTCTGTTAACTCCTCTCAGCTATTTCTAAATAAAATATAGAAAACACCCTAACAATAAACTCAAAGTCATGAATTTGCTATAGTCCCTTAACTCACAGGCTAACCATCCCAACTCAGTTAAAAAGGTTAAAGAAGGACTGGGTCTAAGCCTTGTATTTCTAAATGTGTTATACAGGCACAATGCCCATGAGAGTATCAATATTCATTTCACTTTCATATCAATAAGAAGCTCATACCAATGAAAACCTTAAATTTGAAATCCAAGTGAATTTTATACCATTTAAGAAATTATAACTTCATCTTGATACTAATTATACAAATTTCTACCAATAGGTTATGGCTATGCCATAAATCCTAGCTAATCCTCCCTGTTCCAACAAAACCACTACTTTTCCCTAGAAAGACAGCCCAATATTAACCACCTCAGTCCCCAAGCCCAGGGAATAGGGGCACTGACTCTTCATTAACTTCTTCAAGCTGATTACTGGCATTGAGATATTAGAAGAAGGGCAGGGAAAGAGTAAATTGATAAGCCTCTGATGCTTTGTCTTCACTGCATCCAGCTGGAATTCCATGACATCAGAGGTTCGAGCAGGTCTGTTCAGCTCACTTGATGAGTAGATACACCGAGGCTGTGTATTCTGCAATATACAATTCTCAAAACGAATTTTATTATCAAGATAATTTTTTGTTTGAATTCTGGAATCTAGTCTTCTGGCAGCCTGCCTCTGTCATGTCTAATCCATATATAATTCTGGAAGTTTCTATGATGGTGTGCTCCCACCATCCTCCCATTCCCGCCTCCCTGCTCTTCAATTCCCCAACACTAGGGAATTCAAACTTTCAGGCACCAAGGCCCTCTGCTTCCACTGATGCCTAACCCCTTAACCCATCCCCCCTCCTCCAATTACTATGAGGGTGTGCTCCCACCATCCTCCCATTCCCACCTCCCTGCTCTCGAAATTCCCCAACACTAGGGAATTCAGACTTTCAGGTGCCAAGGATGTCCACTTCCACTGACGCCTGGCAAGACCACCCTCAACTACCTATACAGGTGGGGCCATGAGTCCCTCCCTTTGTGTTCTCAGCCTGGAGATTTTAGAATGGCTACTCCAGCTTGTTTCTTAGGACCATTTGCTTGAAAAATTGTTTTCCAGCCTTTTACTCTAAGGTAGAGTCTGTCTTTGTCACTGAGGTGGGTTTCCTGTATGCAGCAAAATGCTGGATCCAGTTTACATATCCAGTCCACTAGCCTGTGTGTTTTAACTGGGGGATTGAATCCATTGTTATTAAAAGATGTTAAGGAACAGTGATTGTTGCTTCTTGTTATTTTTGTTATTAGAGGTGAAATTGTCTTTGTGTAGCTATCTTCTTTTGGATTTGTTGAAAGAGGATTACTTTCTTGCTCTTTCTAGGGTATAATTTCCCTTCTTGTATTGGAGCTTTCCCATTATTATCCTTTGTAATGCTGGGCTTGTGGAAAGATATTGTGTAAATTTGGTTTTGTCGTGGATTATCTTGGTTCCTCCATCTATAGTAATTGAGAGTTGTGCTGGGTACAGTAGCCTGGGCTGGCATTTGTGTTCTCTTGGGGTCTGTATGACATCTGTCCAGCATCTTCTAGCTTTTATAGTATCTAGTGAGACGTCTGGTGTAATTCTGATAGGTCTGCTTTTGTATGTTACTTGGCCTTTTTCCCTTACTGCATTTAATATTCTTTCTTTGTTTTGTGCACTTGGTGCTTTGATTATTATGTAATGGGAGGTATTTCTTTTCTGGTCTAGTCTATTTGGCGTTCTATCGGCTTCTTGTATGTTTATGGGCATCTCGTTCTTTAGATTAGGGAAGTTTTCTTTTATAATTTTGTTGAAGATATTTATTGGCCCTTTAGGTTGGGAATCTTCACTCTCATCTATACCTATTATCCTTAGGTTTGGTCTTCTCATTGTGTCCTGGATTTCCTGGATATTTTGTGTTAAGAACTTTTTGCATTTTGCATTTTCTTTGACAGCTGTGTCAATATTTTCTATGGTATCTTCTGCACCTGAGATTCTTCTATCATTTGTATTCTGTTGGTGATGCTTGCATCTATGACTCCTGATTTTTTTTTTTTTTTGAGACAGGGTTTCTCTGTGTAGCCCTGGCTGTCCTGGAACTCACTCTGTAGACCAGGCTGGCCTCGAACTCAGAAATCCGCCTGCCTCTGCCTTCCAAGTGCCAAGTGCTGGGATTAAAGGTGTGCGCCACCACCGCCCGGCGACTCCTGATTTCTTTCCTAGCTTTTTTTTTTTTTTTTTTTTTTTTTTGCTCCGGGGTAGTAGTTTCCCTTGTGATTTCTTGATTGTTTCTACTTCCATTTTTATGTCCTGGATGGTTTTGTTCATTTCCTTCACCTGTTTGGTTGTATTCTCTTGTAATTCTTTAAGGAATTTTTGTACTTCCTCTTTCAGGGCTTCTACCTGTTTACTTATATTCTCCTCAAATTCTTTTAGAGTGTTATTTATGTCCTTCTTAAAGTCTTATATCATCATCATTAGAAGTGATTTTAAGTCTGAGTCTTGCTTTCCTAGTGATATGGGGAATTCAGGACTTTCTTGTGTGGGAGAACTAGGTTCTAATGATGCCAAGTACCCTGGGTTGCTGATGCTTATGTTCTTGTGCTTGCCTTTTGCCATCTGGATCTCCTTAGTGCTACCTGCCCTGTCTCTGACTGGAGCCTGTCTTTCCTATTATCTTGGTTTTATGAGAACTATGTGGGGTGGGTGTTACTACTGGAGTAAGAGCTGGGGCCCAAAATCTGCTCAGTGCTCAGGTGCAGACTGGAAGGAACCAGTGCTCCGGGCCAGGAGTGAATTCCTGGGTCCTAGTGGGTCCCAGTTATTTTCTGTTTGGGGCGGTGTTGCTGTCTCCTTACCTAAGATACTGCCCAGGTTAGAGCTCCTGGGAGGGCCACTTCCTCTGGGTTCTGTGAGATTGGGGGCAGAGCCACTACCTGGGATCTGTTCATTGCTCGGGCCCAGACTGAAAGGGCCCCTGCATTTCTTTTAGACAGGAACACTTCTGGGTCAGAGTTTTGACTGTGGGATGGCAACCCCATCTCTTACTTGATGTCCTGTCTTTCTACTGGAGGTGGACTCTACGTGTTTCCTCTCCCAACTGTTGGGCATTTTATCTAATATCCCTCCCTTTCTTTTACCTCCCATGTCTCTTGTACATTCTAGAGGGTCTCCCCACCTCCTACCTCCTGAGGTTGCATATTTCTGGTCATTCTGCTGGCCCTCAGGGCTTCAGTTTTGTTCCTCTCACCCCAATACCTGATCATGTTCCTATTTTTTCCTCCCCCACCCCTCTCCCAACCAGATTCCTCCCTCTTTCTTCCTCCCTGATTGCTTTCTTCTCTCTCCCAAGTGGGATTGAAGCATTCTCACTTGGGCACTTTGGCTTGCTAACCTTCTTGAGTTCTGTGGATTTTATCCTGGTTATTCTGTATTTTTTTTGACTAATATCCACTTATTAATGAGTACATACCACTTATATCCTTTTGAGTCTGGGGGACCCCTGTAGTTGAATTAGGGAAAGGTTGGAAGAAGCTGAGAAATAGGATGACACCATAGAAAGACTAGAAGTCTCAACTAACCTGGACCCCTGAGATCTCTCAGAAATTGAGCCACCAAACAGGCAGCATACACTACCTGTGTTACGATTTTGTGTGCTACCAGGTGGGAGTTGCCAACACATTAAGATCACGAATTTAAGGTCATTCTGAGACAAATACTGAGTTGAAGGCCAGCCTTGGTTACAGGAAGACTTGTCTCACTTTTGCTATTGCAATACATATATCTTGCTCAGCTATCATTAGAGAAGCCTCTTAAAGTAAATGGGAACAATTGCAGAGGAACACAACTGGACAATTCATAGAAAGGTTGAAACGTTGGAATACTAAGTTCTAAATTGGATGTCTTCATCAACCACTTTTCTTCATGGTTTGTTCATCTATGTGGAAGAAAAGGCAAAATAATTGTAAGAAACAAAGAGATGGATGGTACCATGGAAACAGGGTTTTCTAAACATAACAGAGCTGATACACTATGAACTCACAGACACTGTGACCACGCACATGGAGCCTACACATTTTTAAGCGGCATAGGGTTCTTGAACTGCATGGAGTAAGTGGGTAGGAGCTCACATCCCTAACCAAGAAACAGTCTCAAATGTAAGTCTGTTCCAAAGGAAAAATACTTTTTCCCCAAAGTCTTATTGGGTATATATATATATATATATATATATATATATATATATATATATATGGACCACACCTAAGTGTGGGCCCAATGTCCAGTCATAGATAGCCAACACAAAATGAAGTAATGTTATGTTTGTAGACTTTTTTGTCTCATATTACCTTGGATAATTTTTGTCTTATTGATTTTGTTTGCTTATTTGTTTGCATTTGTTGTAAACTACAGTTCCTGATTTTTGTTTTTATATTTTATATTTATATATTTGTTTCTATTTTTACTGAGATTTAAAACAAAATTGTTTGTTAAAAAAAAAAAGAGCCGGGCGGTGGTGGCGCACACCTTTAATCCCAGCACTTGGCACTTGGGAGGCAGAGGCAGGTGGATTTCTGAGTTCGAGGCCAGCCTGGTCTACCAAGTGAGTTCCAGGACAGCCAGGGCTACACAGAGAAACCCTGTCTTGAAAAACAAAAAACAAAACAAACAAACAAAAAAACCCAAACAAACAAAAAAAAGAAATGAAGTCACGGACAGTGACAGTGAAAGGATAAGAAGCCCTGGGTTAGACTATGCTTTCATACCAGACCTCTCACTGGCCACAAGATGCCATATAAATCTCCTGTGTATTTGACACACCCCTGGGAAAGGGGTAGTGCTGAACTTACCAGAATTAATTTTCTAGTATTGAATGAATGGACACCTAAGAAATAAATTAACTTTAGCTTAGAAAATAAATGTGTTGGTAACCGGAGTTTGTGTCCTAACATCCGTATACACTTCATTTGATCAAATGATACCTGGAAGGATGATATGGGAGTACAAGGGGATGGCTGGAGGATATGACATGGACTGAAGAACCTGATGAGATAGTTTAAAACTTCAACTGTGTGAAACATAATACAGTAATAACTTTTAAAGCCTTTCTTGGTGAATCTCAAATAGAGCTCCTCTATACCATTGTGGTAATTCTATTAGAAAAAGGAAACTCACTGCCTCATACTAGGTCACATGGTTTTAGGGAATGCAGTATGGGCCAGATGCTAGGTGCTCCTGGGGAGTATACAGCTTCACATTAAAATCAATATGTAGCAGTGTCATCACAAAGTCACCATCTTTCTTTCTCCCCTGTTGTGTATAGAATTAATTTTCAACTCTAATATTTTTATCATATTTTATATCCATACTTTCTGCTATATGACTTTGCAGCATCTTCCTTACTCCTGCATGTGAGTGCTCACACATGGGAATGCAAAAGCAGAACACTGGTGTATTCCTCTATTGCTTTCTAATTTATTGCCTTTAGACAGGGTCTGAACTGGAGACTCATCATTTCAGCTATGCTAACTAGCTAGCCAGCTCTTGGGATTTGCCTGTGACTGCTCCCCAGTGCAGTTTTGCATGACTTTTTAATGTTGGTGCTGGGGATTCAAACTCAGGTCCTTCTGATTGCAGAACAAGTACTGTTACCCACGGACCCACCCTCCTCAATTCCACCTTTGCAGTTCTTCCCAGTGAAGAGGTGGACTATGTTTCTCTAATCTTTGCTTTTGAGTTTGTCATGTAATAAATGTTGGGCATTATTAAAAATTGTCAAATTATCAAAATTAGAAGAACATTCATTATTAGGCTTGCCCTCAGACATTTATGCCAATACCTTGAAATTCACATTTCCTTGGTAGCATATTAGTTCCAGGAAGATGATGAGAGACTTTTGGAGTAAAATAATCCAAGTCAAGCCCAGACCAGAGCTCCTGATCTTCAGTCAATCTTATACCTTCAGGAGGAAGCCCTCTGGCAGAGAGCAACAGGACCATTCAACCAAAGCCCAACCCAGATTATTTCAACTCCTGTTGATACTTAGATGTAGGCACCAAATAGATGCTTACTGTTACCCACCAGGATTTCTGTGATTGTTCATTTCATATCATTGTTGTGACGATAATTGGTTGTTAATATATCTGTTTTTTCTTGCTTCCACCATGTTTTCCATATTCCAGTAGGAACTTTCTTTTAGAGACTTTATCTGTTTCAATCTTTCCATTATCATTGGTTAAAAACACACACCCAAAAGATTGGGGAGATGGACTAGGTACTAAAATGCTTGCCATGCAAGTATGAAGACCTAAGTTCAGATTTTCAACTCCAATATAAAATAGATGGGTTTGGGAGCACACATCTGTATCCTCAGCACTGGATGGGCAGAGACACAGTGATCACTGGGACACACTAACCCATCTGTTTAGCCAAATTAGTAAGCTCCAGGTTCGATGAGAAAGCTTATCTCAAAAATTAAGATGGTGAGTGATTTAAAAGGACACTCATTGCCAACTTCTGGCTTTCACACACATGTGAACACAAGTACACACATACAGACACAGCAAGACACAGAGACACATAAAGACATAGATACACACACACACACACACACACACACACACACACAGAGAGAGAGAGAGAGAGAGAGAGAGAGAGAGAGAGAGAGAGAGAGATATTTAGGAATGCTCAACTAATGACTCTGCTGATGAATCATCAAAGCTAGACTTAGAGAATAATTCTGGATAGATGATTTGGATAAAAGAGAGGTGTGGGTAGTGGAATGGGCAGAGGGGAAAAGGTTAACTTTTTCTCCTTGGTGATTTCCCAATTGTAACAGAGTGTCAGTTCATAAGTTTCTTTCTTGTATTTGTAAGTCTTTTTATGCAGGACTTTGAGAAATAGTATAATTTTTGCTGGCTATAATATTTTACCTATAAATAGGAACAATGTCATTTTTTACCTTGATAGAATATGGGGAATGAGTATACCAAAAGTCTCTATATAAAATGAAGGACAGCAGAGAAACTCAATAATTTTTAGCGTACGATACCTTAAGGTATTTTTCCTTTTTTAATTTCCCTGGTTGCTTATCCTAACAAAGGGAACAACTGATATTTTTCTTATCACTCTTCACATTAAAATACATCTGTCTAGTGATCTTGATTGATTTTATTAGCTGAACAAACATTTAAATCATTGGTGAAACTCCTCCAGCAGCCATCAGCTAGATCAGCATGTCAGGTCAAAAGAGTTCATACTGTAATAGCTGTCATCACTATAGAAAATTTTAAATAAAGACTATTTTTACTTGTGTAATTCTGAATGCCTTGGGGACCAAGTAGCAAGTCCACCCACAGCTATTGTCAAGTGTATTTCTTTTTTCATCAGTAATAAGGAGCGATCTTTCCTCTGCCTAAATTTAGTTATCCTACAAAAAAGATCTAGAGGTTTGTGTTGTAATGTTGAATTCCTGGTTTTGTCTTAATCTATTTTTCTTTTTAAACTCTCATGATTTCTAATGTAATCAGAATCTTTAATCCTAATATTAAATAGGTGTGTCTAGATAATTTAAATCTAATTTTGTTTACTACATTGAACTTCTTTTAATATCTGGTATCTTGGCATAAAAATTCCAGTTTTTCCATCTTTCCTGCTAATTAGCCAGTGGTGGGAAGTAATACTTGTTCCCATAAAGGATCATGTGCTGTTTTGCCTACCAGATGCCTTGGATTGGACTTCTTTGATCCTACAGTCTGCCTATACTCAGATGGAATCATACTTTTTTTCTGCATCAATCTGTAAATTGCATACCAATGTAAAATTATACCTTAGATTTACATTAATTATGAAAATTTCTACCAGTGTAAGAGATGACTATGTAATGTTTTGTTTAAGAGTAAATTTGATAACCTATCCCTATTTGTCTATTCATCTCATTTCTATATTACTATATCTCCCTTTTTTCCCTTCCACCCCCCCTTTCCTTTACCTAAGAAGAAAGGATAGAGAAGAAATGAAAGGCAGAAATCCCTGAGTTTAAGCTCTCTAGTTCCCTTCCTGTCCAAAGCTACAACATTTGTAAAGTATTTCAAATGACAACATATCTAATATTATGATATGTCAACAAAATTCATAGCATAACCAGAACCATCCACTCCAACCTAAGAGACTTGGACTAACAACTCTCCATAACTTCTGTGGAATCATACCTAAAGTGAATGGACATAAGCATTCTTATTTCCTCTACTTCATATTATAATGCCTCCTTTTGCAGGCTGGCTTTCCTGTGAAAGCCGACGAGTAGATAGAGTTTAGCAGGCGATTCATTAAGTAGTGCTCTCAGGGTTATCATGTTGCTTCTTCACTTCTCCTTCTGCTCAATTCTCCTCCCTCCCTCCCTCTCCCTCATGCGTATATGTCTTTATTTCACATGGCTGTCATAATTGGATTAATCAGTTGTGAGAACAACAACTGAATTGATCTTCATAAGAGTTTTGTGTATTTATTTATTTATTTATTTATTTATTTATTTATTTATTTATTGTTTTCCGAATACAGGGTTTCTCTGTGTAGTAGCCCTGGCTGTCCTGGAGCTCACTCTGTAGACCAGACTGGGCTGGAACTCACAGAAATCCATCTGTCCCACCACCACCCAACTAATTATTCTTATTTTTATTATCACTTCCCCCTTCCCTCCACTCCCTCCAGACTTTCTCCAAATTTCCCATTCTCCCTCTGAAATCTATGGTCCCTTTAATGACTACAACTTGCCTTGCCGAGTCCATGTTGTTTGTAGGCATATGTCTGAAAGCATACAATTCAATAGATGGGAGCTGCGCTTTCTGTGGGTGTCTTAGGGAATTTGCTAGCTGTGGGCATCACATGTTATGGTCATCTTTTTTAGTTTTGTTTTTTCTACTGGGGGAGAGTGATAGGATGAGTCAGCTAAGTGGAAGGTTTTTTGTGGGAAGTCAGCGTTGCTGCCATTTTCAGATAAACTTTAAGTACAACATAAGACACTCGTCATACATTCTCAGCAGTTTGAAAAATGTCAGTAGTTTTGCCTACTGTGATCTGGAATTCTTGAGTAGAGTGGGTTTTAACATCTAAAGGGGTCATGGGGTGAAGACAAAAGGGAAGGAGGAAGGGCCTTTATGATAGAAAGAAAGCAAACATGGCAGGCTGATGAATAGAACTGGCCAAACTTTCAGATGCAGTGGAGTATCAAGATGAAGGGCTGGAAGGTGGCAGACAGGCAGTAAGAAGGAGTTAGGTTTGCAGGTACATGAGCAGGAAGGTGGGTCTCAATGTGGGAAGAAGTTTACATTTTAATTTTATTTACTTGTAAGTTGAAATTTTAGGAATGTTCTGCCTTGCTTTGATGCTTTGATAACTAAAATTAATTCAGTGGTATCCATGCTTATTTAAGCTGGATGAACAATATACTTTGACTTGTGGGTGCATCAAATCAAGGCTATGAGATAGTATCATTTGCACTGGCTTAAGCTTTTCAGTGTCAACTTAAACAATTGTCCAGGAAGTGCCAATAGTGTCATACAACAGGTTGTACTGGTACTATGAGTACACATGGTCTGAAGTGCTCAATGCATTCTGTCAAACTCACAAATTTAACTAAAGGTCATTTTTAGCACGGAACCCATTGTCTTAGCAATCAGCTCTTCACAAGAAACAAAAGTCTGAAGAAAACATAAAATTACACTAAAGGAATCTTCTAAAATCATGGGAGTAAAAAATCTTCATGTTTTATATACTCCATGTTTCAAGTGCTTCTCCAGCTTAAAATAAGAATTTAATGGGGGGGGGGTGTCAAATGCTATCCTGAAAGTGCAGTGCTGCCAATCAGGCAATGATGCTTGTCAGCAAGTCAGGGAAGGATGAGGGTAAAATAGTGCCATTAGATGGATGAGCACTCACTGTTCCTTTTTTGCGTGTGCATTTTTCATATTCAGAAAGAGCTGCTTTCAACAGCTCTTTTCCTCTGAGCGTTCCTCCTCACTTAGTGTCCCATTTGAGTCATCTTTCCCCCAGGTGTCAAAGCTGTATTAGCATAGCATTTCCTCTGTACTTAGCAAAGGTGTGTTTCTGATGAGTTCATTTATTCTCTTCTTCAGCAGAAAGAAACAGTAAAACTACTAGCAGGGGGAAAATGTCAGGGAGTAGAATGCAAGGTCAGAGGTGAGGGTAGGGGAAATGGGGCATGGTTTAAGTTGAGACAAAAGAGGAGTTATGGTATGGTGTGTGAACTCAGCTATACATTCGAGGCATTGCATTTATCTTGCTTCATTTAGTCCTCCCAAGAGTCTAGTGATCCTATCATTATCTCAGTTGTGCAGTGTTCATCAGAGACTGCTCAGAAATGGGTTTGAGCCAGTAGAAAGTCTTTTTATTAGCCTGCTGGCAGCTACACTACATGTTCAGGAGCGATCCCAGTGTAGCACTGAGCCTTTCTCAGGGTGAGCTTTTAAAGCACAAAAATCATGTTCTGGGTTGACACACTTCAGTGAACAAGAGTTTTACAGCCTGAGTGGAGTCACTTGTGCTAAGGTCTGGGGCCCTGTTACAATCTTCATTTTTACAAATGAAGAAAATGAGCCTCATGGTGTTTTTGGAGAAGGTTGACTGGGAGTGCAGAAAACATGATTGTAAACTGGGCCTGATTCAAATTCTACCTCAAGTAGATCTGGTCTCTAGCAAGCCCCTCCCACTCTGGTAGAAGTTTCTGAGGAAGACACTGAACGGATAACCTATGAGTATCTGGAGCTGAATATTGAAAATTTTATGCTTTCAAAACACTACAGAGGTTAAATTAGACACATCTGAAGAGTTGAATTTGTCCTAGAGATGGCGTTTAAGGTGTGCAAAATAAATAGATATATAAAATAATAAGGTTTGGGGTAAAACTTACAGAGGCAGGTGCCACCTTCAATAATTCTTATCATAAGCCATTGAGGGAATTAGATGGAGCAGGATAAAGGAACAGCCAGTTAAGGGTGAGAAAGCCGCATTTGGATTGTAGGAGTCTTGGTGTAGAATGATGTGTTGCATTTTGAGCATACATTCAGTGATATTGTATGAGTTAATGGGAAAGGGCTGATGACTTCCAAGTCACTGTTAATGCCTCTCTCATTTCAGGAACTATTCGATAGAAGAAAGTCTAAGTAAATTATAGTCATAACTATAGAACATGCTATACTGCACGTGACTTCTACCAACTAGCTTTACACAGAGTGTGATTCCTGCTCCATTTCCAGGCCACAAGACTGTCAGTCAATTAGTGGTAAGCAGAGGCATTGAGAATAAGCATGCAGAAACATTTTTAGAAGGTGTGTGTGTGTGTGTGTGTGTGGTGTGTGTGTGTGTGTGTGTGTGTGTACTTGCACCAAAGCATATGTGTAGAAGTTGGAAGACAACTTTCAAAAGCCTATTCTTTCTTTCCACCTTGTAAGCCCAGAGGATGCAACTTTGGCTGTCAGGTTTGACAATAAGCACTTTCCCTTGCTGAGCCATCTCACCAGACCTATAGAAACTTTAATGACAAATTGATATTGTTGTCCCATCAAGTGATCAGGGTGCTTGCATTTAGGATGCTTTAAATATTTTTTTCTGATAACTTATTTTTGTTGAATTTTATAAAATGATTGATTTATATCACTGAGTGTTTGAAATGAATTGATCTATGTGACATGCTAATTAGGCTACTATTAATTATTCTGAGTGCATATGGAACTACATGAAATGACATGGCTTATATCTGTTTTATCATTTTATTTATGAGATAAAAGTGAGCACATTGAAATTAAGCTTTTCTTCTACTGACTGCTCTCTTATGTGATAATATGAAGTACAGCTGTTGTGGTAAATTACAATGAGTCAGGTGTGTAATGTGGTTGTCTGTGGGAGGCTTTGCATATTTAAGAATAGAGAAACAACAGCTCTCATTGCACCCTAACAAATATAACCATGAGATATCCTTTATTTAAAACACACTTTACAGCTGAATATGCTAACTCTTTAAAAGCTCCTTGCTGAGTGCATTGAATAATTATTCAATTGTCTTTATGTTTGTAAAAGGGCTTTTATTATTATCTTGAGTCAATGTGGATTAAACACATTTTCTCCTCTAATTTATTATATCCTAATGAATAATTTAAATACTCACAGGTAAAACCCTTTGATGTTCAAATGTAACTCAGAATTAGGTGATTTCAAGTGGTTATTTGAACCCATAAATACATGGCTTAATTATGTTAAAAGATACATACCTCGAGTGGGAAAAGTTGCCTGCAGCCAAGCCTAATGACTTGAATTTGATGTCCAGAACCACATGGTAGAAGGAGAGAACTGATTCTCACAGGTGGTCCTCCGATGTTCACACACACACACACACACACACACACACACACACACACACACCCCTACTGTGGCATATACACCCCCCAACTACACACACTAAATTATATATACTTATATGTTTATATACCTTAAATATTCACAATAGCATTTTTTTAATTTCTGAAACTGTTCTAAATTGTGCATACATTGTTGAAAGATCCAGAGCAGGCCATTTCTCTTTCCTTAAAATTCTAGAACTCTTGGCTGATATGTTTGTTAATTATGAGCCTTTCGTTTAGCAGTCAGAGCACCCTGGTAAAACGGTTTCTGACCTTCAGCTTGTCATGTTTTATTTACAGGATCAGCGTGGCACACTTAGCTGATATTGCTTTGGGGATTCTGGGACCTGAACACATGAAGACATAAGACAAAGAACCCTTTCTTTTAACCAATGATCTCTGGACTTTGAGTAAGTATGCTCAGTGCTCAGAGTCATTGGAATTTCTCTGGAACCTGTAAAATAAATCAGTTTCATAATTTAATTCAGCAAATAGGAAAAATGTGTTTTAACATGTAGTGATTCAAGTTACATTAGAACATTCATCTTTAGGGAAGAGTTCAGACTCATGTTTTGTTTTCTTCTCTTTCTTTTCACATTTCCAAAGGCACAAATTTTAAAATCTAAATTTTTGAGTTTCCAGGAAAAATAAACCTTTCTATATAGCATACACAAACAATTTCAAGGATTTGCCAACTATTTAAAGCTACATTGTCCATGAGTACAAATAATGTACATTTTTCCTAATATTTCAGGAGCTTTAAAAATCTCAACATATGACACAAAATAAAGCATTTATTTTTCAGAACAAAATGTATCAAAATTCTTATCAAATAATTTGTCAGCAGAAATAATTATTCACAGGGTGATTTTTATCTTGGCCTTTTCGAAAAGCTGCGTTTGATGATTATTTTTAAAAGATCCTACTATGAACATCGTTACTTTAAATGGTCTGCTTGCTATGTTTAGCTGCAACATGCTTGACAAAGAGCAGTGCACACACCCGATAAACTCTTCATAAATTTATTATAAGGTAATATCTACTTGTCAGTTCTCGAGTCATTACTTTTGACATCAAGCAAAGATACAAATGGAAAGTGAACATACAGCCCCTGCAATCATTTTAAATGACTAATATAGATCATAGGAGAGGTTGTTAATGAGAATAAATGAAATAATATTTTCTGGCAATATGATGGTTGCTTTTATGAAGCCAATAAGATGTGGTTAAATTTTAAAGTTGATTAGAGTCTGCTAAACCATGGGTTGATGAAATAATGTCAAAATAAATCTAGATTAAAATCTATTCTCACCATGATCTTTCTAAATATCACTGTATATTTCTTATATAAAATTTAATTAAATTTCTCATTTGCTTGCTGGTAAAATATATTCAGATAAAACACATTGGCTCATTTTGGCTCAGTAGTATTTTGATACTACTAATGATGTGAACTAATGCTCAGTGGATACAATTTAAAGTACATAGTTACCATCATATATTTGGTGATATAGGGAAAGGTCTGAGTTTCTATTCAGATTCAACTTTAAGATCAGATTTGGTGGCTTTCAGTAAAACAGTACACAGATAGAATATGGAGTTACTGTGGTCATATCATCTATCATCTACTTGCAATGGTCTTTGCCTTCTAGGATCTTAAAATATAATTGAGAAGACAAGATATATAGACATTAAAAGTTAAATCATCATCCTAGACAGTGATATAAGAGTTATCTCAAGGCAATACATGATTGAATACCAAATAATGCCTCATGTCTCTGCACTAGTGACATTTATAGCTGTACACAGAAGATAGCAAGCCAGAAAATGCTGTGAAAGTTCAAAGGTGAAACATACAGAGAGAGAGGGGGAAGGAATTCCAGACTGGCATGCACAGGGAAGCTTTTCATGAAAGAGGCAAACTGGGGGCTGGCCCTTTAATGCCATTGGACTTTGTTTGCTAGGGGAAAATAGGTCTGGTAACTTTATGCTGCTATCTATTTCAGATTCTAAATTGTATTTATGCCAGGCTTTATTTATATTCTTAGTAAGACTGTTAATGTGCATGAGCCTGGTGACTACTTAACAAAATGTGCATTCTCTTCTTTTGGGGCTGTGCTTAATTTCCCAGTCTTATTTAAGGTTATGTAGAGCCATGTGGCAAATTTCTGTCTGATGAAATTAATGGAAATGTATTAAAGAACTGCAATGTAACAAATGATTCTGAAATTCACCAGGTTCAAACACCAAAAACACCTATTGTCTCAGTTTCTGAGGGCCATCCAGGCATTTAGGAATCTACTAATTAGTTAGACAAGAGACCCTAAATCAGGAAATTGTTTGAAATGGGTTATGGTATGGACTAGGACCCATGGTCTTCTACAGTTTTCCCTGGAGCTGGAACATACAGACCTTAGGTCTGTATGTTTCAGCTTGTATGTTCCACAATTATATGTGCCCCATCACAAGAAGCTCATGGACTTCCCTGTGGGAATATGTGAAGAGATCACAAGATTACATAGGCTCCTTTCAGAGTAAGTTATTTATAAAAGTCATCAGCTGTGAAAGTGGCATGCCATTACAAGACCCAGCTGTAGAAATCCTATGTGCCATATCGTTTTTGTTCCACAGGTCCTCCCTGCTCAGCATGGGAGCAGGTTGTGTGTGCTGGTGTGGACATCAGCAGGCAGGGTTCACTGGAGCCATGGTGAGGGCCATCTACCATAGAAAAGGCTATCTGTTGCTTTCCAGCTTGACGTTCAAAAATCTCTCATGTGGTCTTTCAACTTCTGTCCCCTTTTAGCTTGCTTAATGAGATGACACCCAGTGAAACTTTAGCCCTCAGTAACTTCAATGAGGGGATTACTCCATGGGATCATTCGCCTAATGAGGGGTAGAAATTGACCAAGAAATACAGTTCTGCTGCAGCTGAGCTGTTGCACAGTTGTATGTCCACTTGGTTGAGCAGTTTGTCTACCTAGTGGATCTTTGTAATGTCCTTTTTCAGGCAAGGTGAAGAGCAGTGGTAGATAAGTGAGCAATCGCTTGTATCATGTCCATGTTTCCTTCAAAAATATTTAATTTTTAAATTTATTTTTAAAATAATAGTATGTTTGCCTGTGAACCACTGTGTGCCTGGTATCCTTGGATGCCAGAAAGGGGCATCAGATCCACTAGAACTGGAGTTACAGACAGCTGTGAGCCACCATGTGGATTTTATAACCCAGATCTCCTGGAAGAGCAGCCTCTGAGCCATCTCTCCAGCCCTGAATCTATTTACTTTTTATTTCATGTGTATGAGCGTCTTGCCTTTTGGATATTTGTGATAGCCAGAGGAGGCTGCCAGATCCCCTGCAATCGCAGTTACAGATGCTTGTGAACTGCCATGTGAGTTATGGGAGCCAGGTCCTCCAAGTGCTCTTAACTGCTGAGCCATCTCTCTACTCCCTCTTTTGTTCTTTTTCTTATGCTATTTTTTTTTAATTTAGTAAATATCAGCTGAATTCCTACAAGGTCAGTTCTTGTTCTCAATGCTAGGAGCACAGTTATAATGAGTGAATATTTGTTTCTTGGAGCTCATATTCTGGTGGTAGGTGCCTCTAGAGCAACATGGGAAAAAGTAGGCTGTGCTAATATTCTTATTCAGGAATTGAAGAACTATGAAGGCATTAGCAGTCTCCTGCTTTGCTGAGGAACTAATACATTTGTGTCTTTCTTAACTGTACTTTAAGTCAGTGCCAGCACTTCTCAAAATTTAATGGACACACAAATAAATGAAGTAACTGTCTTATAAGAAATGTAAAATCTGAGTCAGCAAGTCTGCTGTGCTGTCTGAAATTCTCTCTCTCTCTTTCTCTCTCTCTTTCCTTTCTTTCCATTTGAAAGAATTTTATTGAGAATTTTGCATATATATTCTTTTACATTTTAATTAATTAATTAATTCACTCTTCATCTCAGTATCAGCCCCCTTCTCCTCCCAATGCCCTCTCTAGAGATCCCTCCCCCCTATTTCCCTATTTCCCTTCCCCTTCTTTTTTAAGAAAGGGGGCTCCCCACTGGGTCCCATCTGCACTCCCCTCCCTTCACCTCCCAACCCTTGCCACAGCTCCAAACTGATACTGATAAAGTAGTCCATGAGCTGTATTTTGTGTCACGAGGCACTAAGGAAAATAGGTCTTTGGATTTTAAAAATACTCTATGCAAAAAGACCTCACCTGAAATTAATGAGAACAGCAGCTCAAGGACAGGGTAGCCCAAGGTGGCCTGGTCCCTTCTTGCTTCCAAACACGTGGTTCTTGTCCTCTCTGAACCTCAGAAGCCTGTCTTACCTTCTATATGAAATCTGTGAAAGAATTATTTGACTAATCAGTTCAAGAGTTTCTATAATTTGTGGCCTCAGCAATTCTTGAGCAAAGATCAAGAGATTAAGGTTTGGAGAATAAAGGAGAAGCCTAGGCCTGCTGCAAAGGTAAGGCAAAATTAAGAGCAATCTAGTGAGGGCAGCTTGGAGTGGAATCCTCATTTTCTTTGTCAAGAAAGCTGGATTTTCTATGATAGTCAAAATGGAGTGATATTCTCAGCTAATATAGCAATGATATTTTGTTAATGAGGCCAGGAGATTTTTTTCTTCTGTAAACTACTACAGAATAAAGTAAGACAACTATCACAAAGCAATTAACAGCAGTTTAGACACTAACACACATTGACTTCAGTTGGGCTGGATTTACAACAGAAAGATGAAATGATTTATTCCCTAGATAGAGGAGCCCTGACATTCTTGAAAACAGAAATGGAGCTATCCCTGGAGAGTTAATAAAGATTATTGATGGAGGGTGCAGGAGAGAGTAGGGGTAATGGAAGGAGAAAGATTATCCATATCCCATATTAAAGCTAGCATCTTCAGTGCACTATAACAAAGAGAATCCCTGAAGGAATATTTTACTTCAAGTAGATAGTATGTTCCCTCCATGAAGATGCAACTCAGTTGTTCTTAAAAACATTCGTGCCAGTGAATATTATAATTTGAACATTCTTCAAAGCTTAAATCTCCTAGTAAGCCTTACAATTTTCTAATATTAACCATTTCCCATCTAGTTGTCTAAGAGAAATAGCCAAATTAATGTAAAATATTTGTTTAGTGGACAGTATCATGCTATACTTTGTCTATTCATTATCATACAAACTTGAGCAGAAACTCAATTTCATTTTTCAAGTATTAACTATTTTGTGTGCCCACACATTTTTTTCTCTAATACTTAAGCAAAGATAGGAAAATTAAAAAGAGATAAGATATTCTCAGGGTGGTGGAAATTTATGTGTTGTGATTATGGTGAGCATTACATAACAGCATGTGTTTGTCAAAAAAAAAATCATAGAATTCTACCCATGCAAAGGGTTTTACTGTAGCAAATAGCACAGAAATATACTTAATTTAAACAAAAACAAAAGAAATCAAGGACAAAGAAAACACTCTAGAACATACTGTCAGATGTTTTAAATCTGTAAATAGATATTTTAAAAAACTGAACTTATTACTGAAATAGGGAAGAAAGCTTCATTAGTAGAAAGGAAACTCTCCCAGACCGGCTCAGTTCACCCATGCCTTATCAGTGACAGCCCTCTGCACACTTGGACCTTACCAATTAGGCAAAACACACAGGCAGAGCCCTAGCTTATTAGCTTTCTTGGTGAGCCTGAACAGAGAGAGAAAATTCCTGAGGCCACTGGGGCAACAGGAGGTCTGTGTAAACACAAGTGCAGGAAACCTGGAATTTTCAAATAGGCCAACTGTAGATTTTGTAGGTTCTTATGCTTGTGCTGAACATAAACTCAACTCTGGTCAAGACTCTTGTCTAACTTGCATCGTCCTTTCAGTGATGTCCGTGCTCTATGGTTTTTTTTACTTTGTTGGTCCTATTGCAGATGACCAATCATACTTGTGAATTGTTTGTATGTCTCATTAGCCTGCAAGTTTTATGAGGGTAGTTCGGGCTTTATCTTTTCACTTCCATTTCTCCAGAAATAAAGCAGTGCTGAGATTAGTAGATGCTCAAGAAATACTTGTAGAATTAAGGGAAGACAAAGTGATATCTGAATCCAAGTCATAGTCAAGGCAGAAGTAAGTAGAAGCAGGGATCCGAATCACTTAGGACTCAGTTGGATCATTCATTTGCCATTTTTGTTAGCCATTTTGTACCTTTGCTTAATGATTGTGATAGTTAATCTTGATTGGATTAAGAAGCAGCTAGGGGAAAAAGAAGCAGTTAGGAGGGGTGAAGAGATGGCTCAGCAGTTAAGAGCACTGACTGCCCTTCCAGAGGTCCTAAGTTCAATTCCCAGCAACCACATGGTGGCTCACAGTCATATGTAATGGGATCTGATGCCATCTTCTGGTATCTGAAGACAGCTACAGTGTACTCATACACTTAAAATAAATTTACAAAATAAAAGTTGGGCATAGTGTTGCACCCCTTAATCTCAACACTTAGGAGGCAGTGCTAGTTCAAGACTAGCCTTGTCTATAAAATGAGTTCTAGGACTGCCAGAGCTACCTATTGAGATCCTGTCTTAGAAAAGAAAAAGTAAAAGAAGAAGAGGAGGAAAAGAAAGAGGAAAATGGAAAGCAAGTAAGCAGCCAAGTGAGCTAGAAGATTAGTGAAGTGCACACACGAGGTATGTACCTGATGGCACTTCCTGGATGCTGGGTACAGGTATACAAGACCCCATCCAGATTATCATAAGAGGTCATTGAGAACATTGAGTCCTATCCACATTGCATGCACTTAAACTACCAATATCTTTATTTATTTACTTCTAGAGATTTTTTTCCTTTTCCCTCTTTGGCTTGAGATGCTATCATTGTGTCTCAGATATTATTTTCTTGCTTTGTTTATTGACAAAGACTTCTTTGGCCACTTGCTGTAATTCAACATGTGAAGGAAATAGTCCTTGCATGCTCTCTCTTGCTGTCCATCTCTTTCTTCTGTGTCTTGTGTTTGGTCCCTGCTTGAATTATCTCAAGGTCATGCTTGACTCCGATTCAATTTAATGGTTGAAGCAGAATTAATCCTACCACTTTTTTTCATTCACATCTCCAAAATATGGAAATGTGAAGGAAAGAATACATTTACTGAAGCCATCAAAACATTTAGTGGTTTCTTTACCTTTAATGATTTTTTTTCAAACTTTTAATACTCTTCTGAAATGCTATTTGACTCATTTCACTTCAGTGTAAGTTTTAGTAATGTTTATGAGATGAATTTCTCTCTCCATATATATAATATATATAATATACAATATATAAAATAGAATTATATATATTGTAAGAATTGAAAAGAATAAGTCTCAAATATCTTTGATTAAGCCACATTTAAGACTGACATCAAAATTAAAGGCTATATGTTTCAAATGGTAGAATTTGAGAGAACATGGGGGAAGCATTTCAAGACGTTGACAGGAACACTTCGACAGTATAAAATGCTGGATTAACCATTGCCCTTTGTTTAGATAGATAAGGAGAGGAAGTTTAGCCAATATTTACATACCAGTTTTCACAACACCCAAGCTAAAGCTTCATGTCTTTTAACATATCATCATTATACAGTTAAATTTCTAAGACTGTGAACTTAAAAGGGACAAAGAACATTTCTATAGTACTGCAGGGTTTGTTTTGATAACACTAAAGGCTGCTGACTTGTAACCCTGAGACCATGAATGTTTATTACAGGAAACTGTGTGTTAGGATGTCTGGGGTAGAAAATTGTGCTTGTTTGCTTCAGCTTGTAAACGGTGTCTGTCACAGGGGGTTGATTTGGCTCACCAGTCCTTTGATAATTGATCTGCCATTTTTGACCTCACTGATCCAGCTCTAATTACCCCAACAAGAATAAGACAATGTGCAGATCAGTTTGGAATTAAAAACATAGCTGAAGGCATTCTTTGGGGAAAGCACTTTTACCAACAAAATAAATAAGTGACTCTAACAAAATACATTAAAATGCAAGTACAGATCACAGCACTCTTCATAAAAGCTCCAAACCGGAAACTATCTAAATATTGCCTGATGATAGCTGGTAAGATAAATATACTGTGGTCTATTTACAGTGGAACACTACACAGAGATGAGAACGGGCTGCCATCAGACACAACAGCATAGAAGGGTCTCATAAACAAAATGATGAGTGAAAGAAGCCAGATGCAAAAGGGAACATACCCCATTCTTTTGTTCATTTAAAATCCAAGACCAGGCAAAAGAATTCATGCTATGGAACTAGTGCTAATTTGGAGGCAGCAGGGCTTGAAATGAGCAGGACAGGAATTCTGGGAGTTAAAATACTATTCTAATTCTTGAATAACACATTTATTTGAGGAGTTTTCTATATACTACCTTTAATAAATGTTTAAAAACCCATGTCTTAAAAGGTACATAAATATTAACCAGACAGAGAATAAAGGAAAGGGGGTATTCAGTGGGAGGAATCCTTCATGGGCAGATCACAGGAGGACATATTCATGATTGCAGATGGTACAAATATAGACGACAGTGTGAACATAGCAGAAAAGCCTTGCTCCAGGTCTCCATCAAAGATTTCAGCACTTCATGTAAGCCTTGTGCTAGCCTTCCCATGCCATGGTGCTGTGGTAATCCTATATTCTACCCTTGTCTTACCCTCATAATCATTTACTCAAATATTAATATATCCATGGATGCTCATATTAGAGTTCTGCAAAAGATAAATTTCAAATTCTGAACATTACAACTGTAATAGTCTCAGTGGTTTCCATTTTTCATAAACCGTATGTGATGCAGTCAGTTTGGGTAGTGAGTCTAGGAGGCTCTGGGAACAATGAGAGTTCTTTGTTTAAATGACATTTACCCAGCTAATTTATCAAAGGATCTAAATGAAGATGGTTCCTGCTCAAACTATAAGGACAGGGCAGGGCAGAGAAAAATCTTGTAGTCAAAGGCAATGTTAGAATTTACAGGCAGATGCGCTCAGTAGCACATTTAGAAAAGGTTGTTTCTTTATTTATTACAGCAAAACAAAGACTACCCACCCATTGAGAGGCAGCTACGCATACTAAAGGAACACAGAAATTTTGGTTTTGAAATCCAGAACAAATGATGTTTTGATTTTAATGTGTTTGCTATTTCTACACACACACACACACACACACACACACACACACACACAGAGAGAGAGAGAGAGAGAGAGAGAGAGAGAGAGAGAGAGAGAGAGAGAACAGAGAAGTATGACATAAATCAGTATCTTTTGGCTAAAGAGAATTTACCCTAGTAAGCCATTTGAAGTAAAACTTTGTATGCAGTTAACATTTGTTACAGAATGAGAACACATGACTTGTTTATAGCATGGACCCTTCAAATTGTGATTTAAGAGTTAATTGAATGATCTTTTCCTTTCTGGATGACAACATAGAGGTCTAGAGGAATTATGTCCTGTGGGTCCAAGTTCATAGTACTTATGGTGGAAGAGAAAAGAGGTGGCTGAACCCTGGTGTGGTGGCTGCAGAGCTCCGGGTTACCAGGCATGTAAGAATGGTACAAAGTGTGAAACCCACAAGAGTGGGCCCAAGTGAGCATAGTGACTCCTTATGACCTGTGTCCAGGCTTTTGGATTAAAATGTCTATGCAAGGTAGTGATTATGATATTTTGTGCTAGGTTGTCTAGTACATACCTGTGCTAGAAAATAGGCCTACCTTAGTAAGGGCTATGATTTGGAAATTTTGTTTCTCTTCTTTCAGCAGCAAGATAGGTGTGTGTGTGTGTGTGTGTGTGTGTGTGTGTGTGTTTGAAAAGTGGAAGCAATCCTAGGGTCTTTTGTATCTCAGGGCTCCCACCAACTCAATAAGTATCTGATATTGACCTTGAACTCCTGATCTTCCTGTCTCCCTATTCGACCATCTCTACGTTGTAAGCACTGAGATTAGAGGTATGAATCATCTGCCTGGTTTATGTGCTGGTGGGGATTGAACCCAGGGATTCACGTATGCTGGCAACAGAGATTTTTCTCTTCACCAGATAAAAGATGTGCAGAGGCAATAAGGATGTTTTCTGGGCACTTAAGGAAGTTGACAGAATTGCCAAAGTTTGGAATTATAATTTTGGGGTCAAGAGCTGGTGGCTCAATGCAGGAAAATCTGGAGGCACAAGCACATATGGGGAGTGAACTATGGATGGGGAAGCTATAGAAAGTAGAACTATTTCTAAGACTGGAGTAGTGAGGATTTCTTTTCTCGAATGACATGTAGACTTAATGCTTATGATACTGTTGTCTGTTAACTAAATCATGTGACTTTGAGCAAGGAGGCACTTTATGAGATTGACACCTATTTCTTTGGGAAAAATGATGACGCATAAACTAGATTCCCTACCCCACAATGATAGTTCTTTGGTACCAGAAGACTACTGTAACCAAGGGTTACCCCAGTAAACAGTCTCAGCCCTTGAATTTTGACTTTCATTTTTTCTTACCAAAACATATGCACAAATTCTATAAGTCATTTGCCCTAGCCCCATTATTTGACCTAAATCAATCTTTTGACTTCTGGGGATTTTAGCCATTCTATTCATCTGTATGACAGACTTACTGGCTCAACTTGAAGAGATTCAGACTGGATGAATAATTGCCTTGAAAAAAAGGCAGTGAGTCATCGTTCTAAAAATCCATATTGCTTGGCATTTACAGCACTCCTACTCTGTATCATAGGAGATGAAAAAGGAATTTGCTGCTTATGCCCTCTGAAGAATGTATTTCTTTCCCATCTCTGGCAGGGTAGACACATTATCAATGGAGCAGGTCATTTATGCAGAAGTTCTGATCCTCTCAAGGACATCAGGGACAGGAAGTACCTATCACTATAAGCATGAGGTCTTGAGCTCATAAGTATCCTGAATCTATGTCTTCCAGTACACTGTTACAGACCAAGCAATGACTCTGGTACCAGTGCCATGATTCAGCCTCACATCTTTTGCCTTCTGCCCCTCATCATTGAGATGTTTTCAAGACCAGTTCAAATATTGTAGGGGTTATTAGAATTTTTTTTCAAAGCAAAGGGGCTGAAGTCTGGCTTGTAATGGGATCTACTAGTCACATATTTCCACAGCCAGGGGAGCATAAGGGGCCTTTGCACACCTCAGTTGTATGGGAAAAGGCCACTAGGAAAGAAGAAAAGATAGAGTCTTCTAATGGTATTTGTGGCAGAAATGGACTAACCATGCAGCAAACTATTTTCTCCTGATATTTGTCTAGACTAGATTATTTCTGCTACTATTAGAGGATGCCATGTGACAGAGTCCTGTGCAATGGAGTGTGTGGGATAGATATAAGTGCCAATTTTAGGTCTGGCCTCTCCGAAACCTTCTATGACATCAATTTCTCCAGCTCTTTCCCTAGATCTCATCCCTCTTTGCCATTATTTGACTGCTTTTGTGCTTAGTCATCTTGGAAGTCACATGTTCAAGACTTCAGCATTTTCCTTAGCCTTGGAGTCCTGAATGGCTACAGGGCCAGAAGTTCCTGTTTGTATCCCTCCTCAGGTTTGTTTGTTAAAACCTAGATACCAATACTATGGGAGCAGGAAGCAGTTCTCTGATATGAGGCAGTCTTATTCATGGGCTCTTTGGGCAGCGACTGTATCATGGGGCACAGCCATCAAGAATAGAGTTAGTGACCTTATAAGATATCTTCCTTGACTCTTCTATGTTGAGGATGTAAGTTGCCATCTGCAGAGCAGAAAGTGGACCCACACTTGTCTTAAGTTTGGACTTCTAACTGGCACAGCCATGAGAAATATTTTTTTAAAGTAATTTACCCAGTCTGTGATGCTTTGCTATAGTGGCACAAATGAGAACCAGGGACACTTTGTGTGTGGCTATTATAATTATTTAAATCCAATTGAAAATCTGTGTAGATGGATGGTTCTGTAGAGTTTCGCTGTGGTGGCACAATTCTAAAATCTCCTCAGAAGAAAGGAATTTCAGATATAAGGCTAGACTCAAAACCTTAGCTGGGGGATGAACAGAACTCCTTTGAACGTTGCCAAATGTTCAAAATGAAGATGATAGGAAAAGACCTAATTTTTCTTGATTACAGAGATGCAGCAAAAGGGAGGGGATGGAACCTCTTAAATTAAAAAAAATATATTCTTAATGGAAAATGCCTATGTTTGGAAAGTGTGTGTTTTAAACAAAGGTTAAAAACTCAACATAATTTGAAACATCTGATCTTGGCTGATCCCCTTCGAAATGAAGCTGATATTTACCATTAAGGGTTTTTTGGTGTGTAATTATTCCCTGAGACTTTGTGATATACAGTATGCTTGTCTGTTTCATAACATAAATTGGATGCTGGGCTCTACTAGTCCTAATTGTTCTATTCTGACTCATTTGTATATCCTCCTTTAGAGTACCAGCATGTCAAAGGCAGCCCATAGAAATGACACCAGAAGCTTCAATAGGCACGTGAAGCTTGTTTGGAACATCTTCAGCACTCCTAGATTGATCTTTAAATTCTCATCAATTTGGCCAGTGTCTTGATCACATTTATGGTTGGTTTTCTGTTATCACTCTATGCCTAATTATCTTGAGGCAACAGTTTGATCACTAACTTAGGACATGATCCAAAACCATAGTTCAATGGTCAACAAATGCCCAGTTGTTATAGCTAGAACATGGGATGGGCTTGATGGGACAGTGGAATATTTCGGTGGGGCCATGGCAGGATACAATGTAGCAACACTTAAGAAATACTTACATCTAGGCATTCACAGAGATATCCAAGTGCCAACTTCAGCCACTAGCTTTATCCAACTGCCCTTTTAACAATGGTATTACAAAGGTGAAGTTTTGTGAGAGATATTTAAAACGACAGCACCAGATCTGGCTTGTAGTTACAGAGCCATTGTGTTCCCAACTAGGCTAGGCCTCAGGTCATGAGCAGCAGTGTGTTCTCTCTGCTGCTGCTGCTCAGTCTGCAGGCTCAGGCAACCAGAGACACCAGCCCTGCCACCCATGAGATTCCTGCATGGGAGATGGCTTTGCCAATCTTCCATGCTGTCTCCACAAGGCTGGGCTGAGCCATCCACGAGGTACCTGGTATGAATGAGACTCTAAAGATTATCCAATAGCTTTATATATTTGATAATGCTCGATAACACAATTAGAGGTGTAACCTAATTCCCAACCTAGATATACCAACTACCTTTGACTGTCAGAGACATGTGCACATCCCAGCCATGTCCCCCTCTCTCTCCTCTTTCCTCTAGCTTCTCCTCTTCCTTCTCCTCTTCCTCTCCTTACTCCTCCTCTTCCTCTCCTTACTTTTCCCACCTTAGCTCCTCCCAACTTGTGGGAACATATGCAGCTACAGTGAAGATACAGTAATTTGAGTTTCCTGTGTTATGTTTCTCAGTTGCTTAATATAACAGGTGCACTTTGCATAACTACTTGGCATTACCACTATTTACTATGGGCTGCTTACAGTAAATGCCTGTAATTCTCTTCCTGGGGGAGTTTTCTATGTCATCAAGGTGTAATCAATATAAAGGACTAAAGAGTTAATACTTCCAGGTGGAGTATTTAAACAGTACCCATTGGGGCAACTGAATCCCAGATTCTTCTAGCCTCAGTAGGATTAAGTCACAGCTTCCCCAGTAGGACTGAGCTTCATTTATCCATAAAGGCTTACTACAATGGTTAATCTTCACTGTTAAACTTGATTGTATATGGAACAGCCTAGGAGATACACCTTTTTCTTGGTATATCTATGAGGGTGTTCCCAGTAATTTATCTCTCTGCTTTCTGACTGCAACTGCCATGTGACAAATTCCTGTGTTAAATTCCTATTGTCATGCTTTCACCACTATGATGGACTATATTCTCTCAAATTGTGAGCTAAAATAAATCCTTCCTTCCATAATGTCAAGTGTTTTGCACTAATGACAATGGAAACTCCCAGGAATCTATGAGGGTGACCCTAGCTAAGACTCCTAACAATAGAGAATATGAAACATGAAACTCTCACCTCCTATAACCAGGCAAGACTTGCAATGGAGGGAATGGGGATACCAACCCAGCAACAAAGCAGACCCACAATTTTTCTGGGGATAAAGAGAGAACAGAAAGTCAGGGAAGGGCCAACCAAAGACTGGCCTAACTTGAGTCAGTCCCATGGCATGAGAGACAGCAACACCCCTGACACTATTAGTAATATTCTGCTATACTTGCAGACAGGAAGCTAGCATAACTGTTGTCTGGGAGGCTTTACCCAGCAACTGATATAAACAGACATAGAGACCCACAGCCAAACATCAGTAGAGTTTGTGGTATCTTGTGGAAAAATGGGGGATAGGATAGAGTGAGCAGAGGGGTTAAGGACTCCACAAGAAGATCTACAGAGTCAACTAACCCGGGCCCATGGGGGCTCACAGAGACTGAACCACCAACCAAAGAGCATGCATGAGCTGGACCTAGTCCCCCTACACATATGGAACAGCTTGGTCCTCATGTAGGACCTCTAACATCAGGAGCAGGGGTTGTCTCTGACTCTGTTGCCTGCCTTTGAATCCTTACCACCCCACCCTCGAATAGATGGCCTTGTCTAGCCTCAATGGGAGAAGATGTGCCCAGTTCTATTACAACTTGCTATGCTAAGACAGGTTGATATCCATGGGAGGTCTTTCCTTTTCTGAGGAGAAAGGAGAAAAATGAGAGGAGAGGAGGGAGGGGAAGCTCTGATTAAGAGGTTATTAATTAAAAATATTTAAATGCATTCAATTCTAAAAAAAAGTACACTTGCTAACACACCATTAACTGGCTTTCTTAACTTCTTTATCTATTTGCCTACTCTTGTTTTATTGCTACCTGAGACCAATTTTCAAATCTTTGTCTTAGGGTGGGTTTAAACTAAGGTTGGGCTTAATGACATATGCCTATAATCCCAGCATTTGGGAGGCAGGGTAAGAGGATCTGGAGTTCAAGGCAATTTTCAGCTATGTAGGAGAGCCTGGAATGCATGAGAAAGAAAGAAAGAAAGAAAGAAAGAAAGAAAGAGAAAAAGAAAGAAAGAAAGAGAAGAAAGAGAGGTAGGAAGGTAGGAAGGAAGGGAGGAAGAAAAGGAGGAGAAGGAGGAGGAGAAGGATCAATAATAATAATAATAATAATAATAAGAAGAAGAAGAAGAAGAAGAAGAAGAGGAAGAAGAAGAAGAAGGAAGAAGAATAAAAGAAAGAAGCAAGCAAGGAATCAAGCAAAACACAAGAGTACACAGATGAGGAAAACTAGTTTTCTTTGAGTGTAAAATGAAGCAGATAAATGACTCACAAAACATTAGGGAAGGAAGGAGGAAGAAATGACAAGCGTCTATATATTCCTCAGAACAAACAATAGAGCTCTTTTATAGAGATTCATTTATTATTCCGGGCTTATGTTTAATGTGGCAGCCACTAGTCACATGTGGACATGGGGTATTTGAAATATGGCTAGAGGCACTGAGGAAGTCTTAATTTTATTTGATTTGAATTAATTTAAATTTAAATAGCATATGTGGCTAATGGCTACTGGGTTAGAAAGGATAGATTATAGAATGTTTGTTTCTCCTATTGGGGAAAGTTCTATTCGATAGCAATTGGGTAAATAAAGAGTGATAATTATTATTTATAAAGGGCCAGATAGTAATATTTGGGGCTTTATGGACTAGATGATCTGGATTACAAATATTCAGTGTTCCAATTTTAGTGTAGAAATAGCCATCAATAAAATATAAGAATGAATATGACTGTTAACAAAACCTGTTTTTGGACACTAAATTTTAATTTGATATAATTTCCTTATGTCACAAAGCATATTATTCTCCTTTTAATTTTTGCCAACCATTTGAAAATGTACACGCATGTAGCTGAGCAAAGCAGCTGGTGGGCCATTGTTTGCTGACTCATGTTCTACACCAACATCATTAGTGAGAGTTTCTAGGAGGTCTATCATTAAGGTGTCCCACTAATCCAGGGCAGATGGTGACACCAGTGAGAATAGTATCAAATGAACTGTATATTCTAAATTAAATCAACTTTTGGAAACAAAAAGCTTTATTCAGAGTGGATTACTCACAATTGAAGTTGGCAAGAAGAGACTTTTTTCCCTTTTGTTTATAACATTTCTTCCATGGTGGTCATGGAGAACTGGCCGAGCTACCCTTAAGAAAATTATCAGGGCTCAAGATGATCCCTGTCCCAGGAAGAGCCTCACAACAGTATTGTCACCCAGGGAGAGCAAAAGGTGTTCTTTACCTTCTTGATTCTTGTTCCTGACTTGCCTCTACTTTTATTTTGTCACTTCCTTCCCTGGCCACAAAGATCAATACTTGGGGCTGGCACAGATTCCTGCAACATTTTCAAATTGCTCCCAGCATGATGAAAGGTTGGTTTTCAAAAAAAAAAAAAAAAAAAAAAAAAAAGGCACAGTGTTCTCAGAACACAAGGCCAGCAAAATGGCTAATTTAATCTTGAGGCACCAGGAATTAAAGAAGTGCTATCAATGCAACACAGACAATCATTTCTTTTCGTGCTCTGCTTCAGAGTCAGCTCAAAGCAAACTAGGGAGGGGCAAAAGAGTGGAATCAGGAAGTCGGCCAGCTGGACGATTCAGCATAACAGATCTCCACTGCAGCAGAGGGAATTGGCCACAGCAAGCAAAAGGATCAGAAGTGCAATACCTGGCAGGGATCAATAAAGCAGTGGTGGGAGGGGGGGCAGTCATTTCTGGAAAAGACTGAGCTACCTCCACAGTCAGTTCTTAAGAGCTCCCAAAAGACAGGATGGGGACTGACATTTTGTGAGTTCTGCCAACAGAGCCGGGAGACCCAGCTGGTGCCTCTGATGCTAACTCTTGCAGCAATCAAAGGTCTTGAGGCAGTGGAGAAGCAGGGCTTTCTTCTTCCTTTAAAAAAAAAAGTAATGTGTGGTGTTTCAGCATAAAAATCATCAAAGTAATATCCTCTTCAGCTAAGGCTTAAAATATCCACTGAAAGCTCTTTGTAATCAATAATATAGATCTCATTATGGGGCCTGCATTAAAGAGGTAGGGGCGATGTTAACTTTACAACTTCCTTGGGGGGGAAGAATAGGGAGAGAGATTCATCATGTGTGTTTTGATGCAGCTCAAGTGAATCTGCATGCTATAGCAGAAGAGGTACATGAGTCAGCAAACAATGGCTCACCTACCTGCTCTGCTCAGCTCCATGGGTGTACATTTAGCAGAAGAGCACCTGTCCCCTACCCTCTATTGTGTTCTCCTGGGACTTCTTTTAGAGGTGGTGAAGCAGAGGCTTGGCGAAGTGGGTTAGGACAAGTCTGTCCAGGAACCTATGGTGGAGTCAGGCTACCACTGAAGTCTTTTATCTGATTCCTCAGTCAGACCTGTGTTAGCTGTTGTATGCCAGGTAAGAGATTCTGTTAAGGGTAGTAGTGTAGAACTGGCTTAACTTGGGTGAAAGGACCTAGACAGCCTGGCCTAAATGTTCCTCAATTATCTTCTCCCCAACTGCTGTAAAGAATCCATAAACAACTGAAGTTTCTTTCTTTGAAACTGTTACTAAGGCCAGATACCCAGAGTGAATGTTTCCCAGATGTAGGCACAAGATTCCCCATTCCCAACTGTCCTCAAGGTCCCTAATTCTCTCCAATCTCTTATAAATTCTATTTGGCCTTGTCTCAGTCCCTTTCATGCAAGGAAGTGAAAAAGCCTTCAATTATTAACATCTCTGAGCTATTCTGAGATAATTGCACATTCGTATGCAGTTTTGAAGAATAACTGAGAGCTCCATTGTGCCCCTTACCTAGTTTCCCCTGTGCTACCACCTCGCAGGATTCTTGCATGGCTGTATTTACTTTTCTAATATGAGGAAACACTCTCCCATGGCTAAAGCCAGGAAAGATATAAGTGAACAGATGAAGATGGGTGTGAAATCATGAATGGGCTTTTCAAAGTTAACTTAAATGTGAGAGAGACAGGATTAAAGAGGTGTGAGGAGTTCTGACTCCCCTGACTTAGCTTGCTTTGCTATGCTCTACCACGTGTATTTTAGGTATAGATGTGGCTGTGCATCCTGCACAGTTTCATTTCTGCTGTGATACAATCCCCAGACAAAAAGCAACTTAGAGGAGAAAGAATTTATTTTAGTTCACAACTCCAGATCACAGTTTCTCCATTGTACCAGGGAAATTAAATGAAAGGAGGTACACACTTCAACAGCTGGTTGAATCCATAGTCAAGAGCAGAGACATGAGACTGCATGTATAGCCATTCCTCAGCTAGCTTTCTCTACTCTTACTGAGTCCAAGCCTCCAACACAGAGAATGGTGCCACAGTGAGGTGGGTCTTCCCACATCAGTTAAGACCGTCGAGACCATCTCCCACACATATGCTTTAGGCCAACCTGATCTAGACAATCCCTCTTTGTGACTCTCTTTCTAGGTGATTCTAAGTTGTGGTGAGTTGTTAATTAAAACTAGTCATTATAGTATGTATAGGTTACATGCAAATTCTATATATTTTTATATGAGGGAATTGAGTATCCATGGAGTTTTTTGAAATTAAAATTTTTAGGTTAGCATGCAACACAATGGGTTTCTTTGTGGAATCCTTATACGTATATGTCATTATACCTTATTTTCATTCATTAGCCTTTCCTGCTGATCTCTCTTATCTCTTCTTCCCCGATCAGGTAGTTTGCTTCTTCTGTCTGCCTGCCTGCCTGCCTGCTTGCTTGCTTTCTTTCTTTCTTTCTTTCTTTCTTTCTTTCTTTCTTTCTTTCTTTCTTTCTTTCTTTCTTTTTTGTTTTGTTTTTCGAGACATGGTTTCTCTGTGTAGTCCTGGCTGTCCTGGAACTCACTCTGTAGACCAGGCTGGCCTCGAACTCAGAAATCTGCCTGCCTCTGCCTCCCAAGTGCTGGGATTAAAGGCGTGTGCCACCACCGCCCGGCACATTCTTTCTTTTTTAAGATTTATTTATTTTATGAATATGAGTACATCATCACTGTCTTCAGACACACCAGAAGGGGGCATCAGATCCCATTACAGATGGTTGTGAGCCACCATGTGGTTATTGGGAATTGAACTCAGGACCTGTGGAAGAGCACTCAGTGCTCTTAACCACTGAGCCATCTCTCCAGTCCCCCTTCTGCCTTCTTACCACACATATTCTCATTACCCAACTCCATTAAAATTTTTCTTCCCCTCTCATAATCTTTTCTAGTTTTGTGACCTGCCCACATATATAAATATTAATGTATAAACACATACATATATAATTTTAAATTTATATTCCACATATAAGAAAACTATAGTATTTACTTGTGTTGTTTCAGTTAATACAATGATCTCCAGTTACATCCATATTCCTATAAATGTTATGATTTTATTTTTCTTTATAGATGAATAAATTTTACTGGGTACATTTCTTTATCCATTAATGTATTGACAGACATCAGTGTATGTTGGTCTCATTTTCTGGCTATAGTGAATAGTTCAGTAGTTAACATGGATGTGTAAGTAGAGTCCTTTGGGCATACACCCAAGAGTGTTATACTATTAAGAGTGTTATCTGGGTCCTATTTTTAGCTGCTTGGGGGAACCTTCATACTGGTTTTTATAGTGGTTGCAGTTCTTTGTAATCTGACCTGCAGTGAATAAGTGTTCTTTCCCCATATCCTCACTAGCAGTTTTAATCTGCATTTCTCTGATGAAACAGGACGTCGAGCACGTTTTCAAGAGTTTATTGGATATTTGTTTCTCTTATTTTGAAAACTGTCTATTCTGTATATTACTCCATTTATTGATCAGATGGCTTGATTTTTGTGGTGTTTAATTTTTTTATAGTTCCTTATTTATTCTAGATACTAACCCTCTGTTTGATGTACATTTGACAAAGCCTGCCCCCATGCTATAGGTGGTCTCTTTATGGTTATTTCTTTCACCATGCAGAAACTCATTGAATTTCTGAAATCACATTTGTTGCTACTTCATATTTTTCCACGAACTGTTACAGTCCTTTACTAAACATTCTTGCCCAGATCTATATCCTCAGGTGTTCTCCTCTAGCAGTTGCAAACTTTCAGGTATAACTTGAGGCCCTTGATCCGTTTTGAGTTTATTTTTATGCAGGGTGACAGATTCTCCTACAAGTGAAAGTCTAGTTTTCTCAGCACCATTTGTTAAAGAGGCTAGCTTTTTTTCCAATCTGCGTTTTTGAAATCTTTTTTTAAAAATTATGTGGCTATAACTGAGTTTAATTCAGGGTCTTCTACCCTACCCTGTTAGTCTACATGTCATATTTATATATATATATATATATATATATATATATATATATATATATATATATATATATGATGTTTTTTGAAATCAGATTGAGGTCTTCTAGCACTGCTCTTTTGCTAAAGTTTGCTTTGGCTAGTTGGAGTCTTTTGTAAGTCCACATAAATCAGGGTATTATTTTTCTAGTTCTGTGATGAATATTACTGGGATTTGGGTAGGGATTGCACAATATCAATTCTACCAATCTATGAGCATGAAAGGTTTTTCCATCTTCTGGGCTACTTTTCAGGCTTTCTTTCAATATCTTCAGGTTTTGTACCTTTGGTTATGCTTATTTCTATTTATTTATGCTATTATCAATGGGCTTGTGTCTCTGATATTTTTCTCAGTATGTTTATCATTGGTGCATAGGAAGGCTACTAATTTTTGTATGTAAATTTTTATCCCGTCACTTTGCCAAAAGTATTTATTAGGTCTAAGTTTTCTGATGGAGTTTTTTTTTTTTTTTTACCTCTTTTCTTTTCTTTTGTTAATCATTCCATTTGTTTACATCTCAAATGATAGCCCACTTCCCAGTTACCCCTCCACCCCCCCATCCCACATCTGCCTTCCCCCCTCCTCTTTGCCTGTATGAGGGTGCTCCCCTACCCACCCACTCTCTCCCACCCCACTGCTCCAGCATCCTTCTACTCTGGGGCATCAAACCTCCCCAGGACCAAAGGCTTCTCCTCCCATTGCTGTCAGGCAAAGCCATTCCCTGCTTCATATGCATCTGGAGCCATGGATCCCTCCAGGTAAACTCGTTGGTTGGTAGTCTAGTCTCTAGGAGAACTGGGTGGTCAGGCCAGCCTATGTTGTTTTTCCAATGGGGTTGCGATCCCCCTCCACTACTCCAGCCCTTCTGCCAGTTCCCCCATCAGGTTCCCTGAGCTCAGTCTGATAGTTGGCTCTGAGCCTCTACATTGCTCAGTTGCTGGCCAGACCTCCCAAGGAACCACCTCATTAGGTTCCTGTCAACAAGCACCTCTTGACCACGGCAATGGCGTTGGGTTTGGTGTCTACAGACATGATGAATCTCCAGGTGGTGCAATCCCTGGATGGCCCTTCTTTCAGTCTCTGTTCCATTTTTTTCCCTGTTCTTCCTTTGAACAGGAACATTTCTGAGTTAAAAACTTTGAGATGGGTGGGTGGCCTCATCCCTTGACCAGGGGCCGTGCCTATCTACTGGAAGTAGTCTCATCAAGTTCTATTCCCCCATTCTCTTGTGCATTTCGGCTACAGTCATCCCCTTTGGGTCTTGGGAGTCTCATGTTTCCCTGGTGTCTGAGACCCTCCAGTGGCTAACCCTAGTTCCTCATCCCCCCCCCTTGCTACATATTTTTGTTCGATTTCATGACCTTATGTACCTCTCTCCTCTAGTTCCTGATACTGCCCCCTTATTTCCTCCCCTCCTTTCTCCCTCCCAGGTTTCCTTCTCCCTTCACCTCCCACAATCATCCTGGTCCTCCCTCAATACAGGACTCAAGCATCCACACCTGGTCTTCCTTCTTTCTAAGCTCCATATGCTCTGTGAGTTGTATCTTGGGTATTCACAGCTTTTGGGCTAATATCCACTTATCAGTGAGTGCATACCATGTGTGTTCTTTTGTGATTGGGTTACCTCACTCGGGATGATATTTTCTAGTTCCATTCATTTGCCTAAGAATTTCATGAAGTCACTGTTTTTAATAGCTGAGTAATACTCCATTGTGTAAGTGTACCACATTTTCTGTATCCATTCCTCTGTTGAAGGACATTTGGGTTGTTTTTAAAGTCTGTTGTGGAGGAGGCTATGCTTTTATTCATCCTTTAACTGTTTGACAGTTTCACACATGTGTATAATGAAGTTTACTTAAGAATACTTTCCGTTATTTTCTCACATCCTCCTCCCTCTAAAGCAGACTGCTCTTTTGATCTATTTATTTTTTATTCTTGAGAATTTATACATATATACAATGCAATATAATCATATCCACCCCCATTTTCACCTCCAACTCCCATACACCCCAACATATCTCCCTCTAACTTCCTACTTTTTACTACTTTTAAAAAATTGCCCTTTAAGTCCAATTAGTACTTCCCCCCTCTTTCTCTATACACACACACACACACACACACACACACACACACACACACACACACA
>JANHMN010000005.1:92948280-92981810 GCA_030674055.1 Rhabdomys pumilio | reverse complement strand
CTCTCTCTCTCTCTCTCTCTCTCTCTGTGTGTGTGTGTGTGTGTGTGAGAGAGAGCGCGTGCGCGAGCACGTGTTTGAGTATGCATGTACTTGCACATGTCTGTGTGTGAGGTGCCCTGGGAGGCCAGAAGAGGTCATTGGATTCCTCTGGAGCTGGAGCTAGAGTTTCAGGCAGCTGAAAGCCCCTCAGTCGTGGATGCTGTAAACTGAACTTGGGTCTTCTAGAACAGCAGCAAGCATGCTTAATCACTGAGTCATTTCTCCAGCTCTGCAGGTTAGATTTCTATTAATATCTCTGCTGACCCCTGAATTCACTCTAACACCCACAATGCTCTTCAGAAAGAAAATGTTTGTCAAGTGTACATGCCTTCAATCCCAGCAATGGGGAGGCTGAGCTGGGAGGATCATGGTTTCTAATCAGCCTGGGCTATATAGTGAGATCTGCTACAAAAAACAACACTGGGAAAGCTGAGACAGAAGCCTTTAAACCATTCCATTCTTTTTATTACATTTTAGGCATTGAGGGTATTACCAGATTGTTGTTAGGAGTTTTGTGCATCCTAGTAGCTTAAATAAGCTTTCTAACAGAAGCACCCAGAGTCCTCTCAGAGAGCTGTTATGTTTTGATGAAATTTTGATATGTATGCCCTTTTGTTATGTGATCCACTGACATGAAGGTCACAGTTTCACGCTCTGCCTCCAGAGCACAAAGGATTTCTTCTGTTGCTAGTGTCTTTTTCCAAGCCCAGGGTTTTTTTTTTTAATACCTTGTGCTCCAAACAGAGAAGGTAGGCAGCAGCTTACATACCAGAGCCCCAGAGGATTATTCCTTAACTCATGGCTCCCTGGCACTGACACATGGCACTCTCCTCTTTTCTCCCACTTGCCTGGCAACAGGTCAACAAAGGCTGGGTGAAGCAGACTAGAGGTCACAGGCTCCATGGTTCCAAGGCATAGAACACAGACTGTCACCTAACTCTCTCTCCTCTAAACTTGAAAACTCTTTCTGCCCAAACAGAAAGGATGTATCTTTTCAGCAACTTTTAGCATACAATGCCAAGTATGACATGTATTATACATGTATCCATTGAATGCGGGTAAATGAAATCGGCACAATACAAAAGGCATAAGTAACCTTGTCTCCTTGTCACCAAAGAAGTGAAGGAGAGGAAAAATCCTTTAGTGGTCTGAGCAGATCAATATTGGACTCTCAGGCAGGAAATTGTGGTGTGCTCATGCAGAGAGCTACTCAGACATAGTCCGCATCAGCCTCGGAGCCAGACATCCTGACCCAGGCTAACATAATGGCTCACAGGCACTGAATGGCTTCTTGAATTGCAGTCTAAATTCTCCCACAATATCTCCAACTCAGAAGTCCCTTTACAAAGCAAACTGAAGATGAAAGAGGATAAAATAGCTCCAAGTAAGTTTTTAGCCTCCTAATTCAGACGAATTACAACCCAGGGAACTAAGAAAGCTCACAAATGAGATGATGACAGAATTATTGTTTACCTCTTTTGGGTGGAAAATTGACAAGTTAAACAGAGAAAGCTGAGATGACAAAGTAGATAGAAAGCCATTTTCATGAGAGGGAAGGAGATAGCTTTCACATACTACGGCTGGATGACCTTGGCATTGATTTTTCAGAGATGTTAAAAAATGCACTTAGAGAATAATTCTCTAATACAAGCACAGGGGTCCTAGGCTTCTATACTTTGGTTTAGTGTAAGTATCTGTGACTTTTTCAGCTGCTTGTTCGGCTTCTTGGAGAGACATAGTCAATAGAACAAATAGGCAACCTACAGATTGGAAAAAAAATCTTCACTAACCCCACATACGATAGAGAGGTAGTATCTAAAATATATATAAAGAACTCAAGAAGCTAACCTCCCAAAAAACAAACCCAATCAAAATATGGGATATAAAACTAAAGAGAGAATTCACAACAGAGGAATCTTGAACGGCTGAGAAGCACCTAAATGTTCAAAGTCATCAGGGAAATGCAAGTCAAAACTAGAAGGAAGGCCTGAATTCGGATGTTGTATCTCACTTAGAAGGGAGAATAAAATAACCATAGGGGGCAGATGGAGGGAGGGAACTTGGTAGGAAAGGGGACAGGGAAGGGAATGGGGGTTTCAGGATCAGGTATGAGGAGAGACAGGGGAAAGGGACAGAGGGCCAGGAGAATGAATAGAAATTGGCAGCTGGTTAGGGGCATCTCTAGGATGTGCCAGAGACCTGTGATGTGGGAGGTTTGCAGGAGTCTAGGGGGTGGTTTTAGCTGAGACTCTGAGCAGTGGGTATATGAAACCTGACATGGCTACCTCCTGCAGCCAGGCAGGGCCTTCAGTGGATCAGGACAGCAATCTATCCACAAAACTCTCAACCCAAAATTTATCCTGTCTACAAGAAATGCAACGACAAAGATGGAGCAGAGACTGAGGGAATGTGAGGGAATGGCCAATCAATAACTAGCCCAACTTGAGATCCATCCCATGGGTAAGCACCAATCCCTGACACTATTAATGATACTCTGTTGTGCTTTCAGACAGGAGCTTAGCATGGCTGTTTTCTGAGAGGTTCCACACAGCAGCTGGTGGAAATAAATACAGAGTCCCACAGCCAAACTTTGGACAGAATTTGGGGAGTCTTATCGAAGAGTTGGGGGAAGGATCGAGGGACCTGAAGAAGACAGGGATTCCCCAGGAAGACCAACAGAGTCAACAAAGCTGAATCCTTGGAGGCTCCCAGAAACTGAACCACCAACCAAAGAGTAGATATGGGCTAGATCTAGGCATCCCCTCAACTCCCACACACATATTTAACAAATGCACAGCTCTGGAACTTTAGCTCCAGTTCCCCAACAACTGGAGAGGGGGCTCCAAAGACCCCTCTAAAGCCTATCTGTGGATCCCATTCCCCTAACTGAGCTGCCTTGTCTGGCCTCAGTGGGAATGCTCCTAACCCTTCAGAGATCTGATGTGTCAGGGAGAGGGGATACCCATGGGGGCTTCATCTTCTCAGAGGAGAAGGGAAGTGGGGAGATAGTGGGGTGAGGGATGGACTGTCTGAGGGAGAGATTGGGATGTAAAGTGAAAAAAAACATAACCCATCAAGTAACATTATATATGAGATACAAGATAATAAAATATTAGCATGTTAGTCATGTTTGAAAAATAGTGAAAATCACATGATTACTTTAATAAATCCTGGAAAGAGTTAATAATTCCATCTTTGATTTGTAAAAATTTTATTGAAGGAAAAATGATGATAACAATAAGAGTATAAATCTTAGAATATCAGTAAATAACTGATACTGGTACACCAAAATAATTATTAGCTAACATTGTCTAAGATGTTCTGAAAAGTCCAAAGAAGAACTGAAAAGTTGAATAGAAAGATACAAAAAAGAACACAAAATGTGATAAATGAAATTTCAATATAGTGGTTGATTTTAAGAAAAAAAAGTATGTGAAAATGAATATATTTACTTGATAGCAGAAATAACCAATCAGAAATGATTATGGAACAAAACAATTTAAAATTGGGGTAAGAACATAAATATTAACATAAATATTAATTTTACAAATACAATATTTTTCATTAATTTGTTGAAAGTGGTTAAAGAACAGTAAGAGGGCTGTAGAGATGGGTCAGCAGCTAAGGGTGCTTGGTGCTCTTGCAGAGGACATGAGTTCTGGACCCCAGACTCCATGTTGGATGGCTCACAACCACTCAGAGCTCCAGCTCCAGGATACCTCAT
This sequence comes from Rhabdomys pumilio, assembly GCA_030674055.1. NCBI lineage: Eukaryota > Metazoa > Chordata > Mammalia > Rodentia > Muridae > Rhabdomys > Rhabdomys pumilio. The sequence continues at coordinate 92,978,047 of JANHMN010000005.1, read as the reverse complement.
GCCTTCTTCTGCTTCTGCAGGCACCACATTTATGTGCCATACACTCAAACACACACACACACACACACACACACACACACACACACACACACTTTAAAAAGGGGAACTGGTAAGACAATTAACAAATTGTGATTAACAAGTGAAAACTTTAATTTGTTATATTGGAAATCAAAATAATGAAAGTTGAGTTCCCAGAAGATACAGCTATGCATTGGCAGCAAGGTATAGTGGAAGACATCCTTGTGGTTTTTTTGTTTGTTTGTTTGTTTGTGGTTTTTTGGTATGACTATGACTGTGTACCACTTTTCTGTAAGCAAGACAATGTAAAAGCCCAAGAATGGTATGTTTGCTTTTTTTTTTTTTTAAATAAAGAAAGTGGCTCATTTACTAAAAACAATACAAAATGTAGGTAAAGATTTAAGTAAAGAGATTGGTTTCAGTATCTGTTCTAGGAGTAAAAGCTCAGAAGAGGAGACAAATTTAGCAAATTTCAAAATCCCTGTACCAGAGTATGCAGCCTTCAAAATAAATTTATAAAGATTTTTTAATGGTAAGAGGACATGCTTATAACACAAAAAGCCAGATGAAAATTATGCACCCCTGAATGCACACAATATGTTCTCAAATATCTCAAAATACATGGATAGTTAGGTAAAAGAAGGTGCACAAAGTGTTAACTCTCTGTGGTGAACTCTAGTGAATGTTGTACTTTTTTATATTTTCCCAAGTCCCTGCAATGAATATAGACTACTTTAGTTGTTAGAAAAGGATTTTACATATAAAAATTATTCTTAAAGCCAGATTTTAAAAAATGTCAAGAAGGAAAAAGATAAGAAGAGTCATAAGATATCAAGAATTCTTTAGATCTCCTGACAGGTTCAGTTTTGACAGGTTCATTTGAGATGCTGCTAGAGGTCCAGAAAGGATACCAAACTAGCAAATGATAATCCCAGACTAGAGTGAGGTGGAACAATCTGGGTTGGACTTGCAGATACACCAACATATATAGGTTAGCTCAAGTCATTAAATCGCCCCTAGTTCTCAGTTTTGTCTCAATAAGGTGGAGATGAGAGAAAAATAAATAAAATGAGGATGATAATGAGATGTATGGTAGTGATTAAGTGAGCTAATTCAGGCAAAACACCTGTCCTAGCACATGAACGTTTGCTATTTATTAACCTTATCACCCCTTATCACCGATGAGAGTGAAACAGAGATAATAGTTAAGTTGATGAGGGAAGGCAGAAAGGGTGTGGGATTGCTCACATCTCTCGCCCTTACATTAGGACCAGTGATTCTGTGCCTGTGGCAGGCTGTTCCAGGTTAGGTAATAAATATTTTCACACCCTTCCTGGAGAAGCCCTCCACCACTGGCATGCCTTTCCACAATCAAGATAATTATGATACTGATATTCTACAATGAGCTCACACACCAGCTGTCCAAAGGGTAACCAGCATGTGGTGATTTGAATGAGAATGCTGTCCTCCTCTCCATAGGTCTACGTATTTAAATACTTGGACCTTGGTGAATGAAACTGTTTGGAAAGGGTTTGGAGATGTGGCCTTGTTGGAGTATGTGTGTCAGTGGAGGTGTGAATTGAGATTTCAAAAGACTTGGGCTGTTCCTAGTGTGCTCTTCCTCTCTGCTTCATAGCTCATAGATCTTCATGGAGCAGGAGCTCTTTCATCCTTTGCTCTACAATCACAGAGTCTAACCCTCTGAAAAGCCTAATTAAATTCCTTTTTATAAGTTGCCTTGGTCATTGTGTTTTATTAAAGCAATAGATAGTAAGCAAAGACATAGCTTAATGAATATAACATGCTTTCTTGACTTCTTTTTCTTCTTTGTCTTCCTTCCTCACATCCCTACTGCATTCATCTCCTGAACACACAGTTTGAATACAAATCCTTACTTAACCCTTATCTCAGTGTTTGCTTCTGAGAAAATAAAAAGTTAAAATATTTAAGTATGAAACCTGATCCTATAACAACAATCTGAGGATAGTTGGCAGAAGAGAAAACCATGCCAGAACCCCGGAAAGAGTAGAGAGAGGGCCATGGCAGAAAGCTGGTCTAAAATACTAAGATAAATGAGAATTTTCTGAATAAGGAAGGAGGTAACAACATCAAACACTATGGAGATGAGATGCAAAAAGAGTTGGCAACTGTCCATAGTTGGCATGGACACAGTGCTAGGTGACCTCTGCCAGCAGATTTTGTTTTGATGGTGGAAGAAGCCAGATGGAAGTGGGTTGAGGAAATGAATGGGAGGTTGAAAAGTAGAAGCTGCCAGTCCTCATTTAGGAAGGCTGGCTGTGAAAGGAATGAGGAAGATGAGTGAGAGGAAGAGAGTCAGGAAAGGAATGGGGGAGATGCAGAGGAAAGAAGAGATAGAGAATAATATAGGTATACAAAAAACATACCTTTTTGCTTTTTTGGTTTTTTGTTTTTTTGAGACAGTGTTTCTCTATGTAGCCATGGATGTCCTGGGATTTACTCTGTAGACCAGGCTGGTCTTGAACTCACAGCTGCCTCTGCTCGGAGTGTTGGGATTAAAAGTATGTGCCACCATGCCTGGCTTACAGAGAAAATTTCAGTCTTCACTTTAAGATGGAGAGATTTGAGTGTGCTCTAGTTTGATGATGATGATAAAGCAGGAAGCAGTGGAAATGTGGCTGAAAAACCATATCCTCCTTGATATAATCCTTCAACCACTATTGTAGTTATCAATACCCTTTCATTGAACACCTACCATATGCAAAGAACTCCTTAGAAACAAACAAACAAACAAAAAAACCAAAGAAGTACATGTTAATTCTAGATCTCAATAAAGTACTATAAATCTAGATATCATGGTGGTGTAAGCCTATTTGAGAAGATGAGGCAAGAGGACTTGGGCTTCAAATCCTGCCTGTGTGATAGAGGTCAGTCACAGAACCTATGTCAAAAAATAAAATAAAATAAAATAAAATAAAATAAAATAAAATAAAATAAAATAAAGGAGGGCTGGGAATGCAGTTCATTGGCAAAACCCTTGCCTAGCAAGCATAATGTTCAATCTCCAGTGAGGAAGGTATGGAGAGGTAGGGGAGAAGAGAATAGCTGAACTCTAGGCAAGTGATGTGGGGAAAGGGGGGGCCAATTTATAAGAAATTACAGCCCAATAGAGAAAAAATTTTAAAAGGTACATTTAAATGTAATATATTTACCATTGTATAGAAATTATGTAGCCAAAGAATTTCTCAAATTCATTATTTTTAATAGCTGAGTAATATTCCATTGTGTAAATATACCACAGTTTTTGTATCCATTCCTCTGTTGAAGGATATCTGGGTTCTTTCCAGCTTCTAGCTATTATAAATAAGGCTGCTATGAACATAGTGGAGCATATGTCCTTGTTATATGTTGGAGCATCTTCTGGGTATATGCCCAAGAGTGGTATAGCTGGATCCTCAGGAAGTGCTAAGTCCAATTTTCTGAGGAACCGCCAGACTGATTTCCAGAGTGGTTGTAATTCTTAGGTAAATGGATGGAACTAGAAAATATCATCCTGAGTGAGGTAACCCAATCAAAAAAGAACACACATGGTATTTACTCACTGATAAGTGGATATTAGCCCAAAAGCTTGAAATAGCCAAGATTCAACTTACAGACCACATGAAGCTCATGAAGAAGGAAGACCAAGTGTGGGTGCTTCAGTCTTTCTTAGAAGGAGTAACAAAATACTCAAGGGAGCAAATATGGAAACTAAGTGTGGGACAGAAACTGAAGGAGGGGCCATCTGAAGACCATTCCACCTGGGCATCCATCCCATGTGCAGTCACCAAAGATAGACACTGATATGGATGTCAGGAAGTGCATGCTGACAGGAGCCTGATGTAGCTGTCTCCTCGGAGGTCTACCAGAGCCTGACATACCCAGAGGCAGATGTTCACAGCTAACCATTGATCTGATCAAGGGTTTCCAATGGAGAAGTTAGAAGACTGAAGGAGCTGAGTTGGTGGCCCCATGAGGAGAACAACAATACCAACCAACCAGAGCTCCCCAGGATCTAAACCACCAGCCTGGGAGCACATAGGGAGGGACCCATGGCTCCATCTGTATATGTAGGGGAGGATGGCCTTGTCGGGCATCTGTGGGAGAAGAGATCCTTGGTCCCATGAAGGCTGGATACCAAGTGTGGGAGAAATTCGAGGGTGGGGAGGTGGGAGTGTGGGGTAGGTGGGGGCACACCCTCATAGAAGCAGGAGGAGGGGCATGGAATAAGGAGTTCCTAGGTGGTGGGGGGAATAGAGTAAGGGGATAAAATCTGAAATGTAAATATAATATCCAATAAAAAATTATATAGCCAATAAAGGAATATCTCAAGCGTAAGACATTCTATAAGAATGTCAAGAAACACATCAACCAGCCAGGCATAGTGGTGCACTCATTTAATTCCAACACTTGGGAGACAGAAGCTGTTGGATCTTTGTGAGTTTAAGGCCAACCTGGTCTATATAGTGAATACCAGAACAGCAGGACTTATGTAGAGAGAGCCTGTTAAAAAAATCCAAATAATAATAAAAAGAAACACACCAACCAAATTCACTGTGTGGGTTTTATTGGATCCTCTTTTCTCTTCAAGGTTTTCAGGTTTGCTCTCTGGTCTAGGAAGCTGATGTGTGTGACCTGGGTCTTTAGTCTCCACTCAATGCCTTCTGCTTGGAGTTGGTGATAGACAGCCCTTGCAGGAAATCAGAGGGGAAGAGCAGTGTTCTACTGGCTTCCTCCTATGAGGTCACCTTGGATTGGCTAGATCTGTCTATAGATGGACACATCTATAATAATTTGGAGGGCTACCCTTTCTGGGCCAGGGATGAGAGAGACTTCTTTGCAATATATATCATTTGGATATACTATGAAGTGCATATCTTGTTATTTCAAAAATAAAGCATGCTTTACAATTTGAAAGCATGAGAGGACACGATGTTCAAGTGAGTGCTCTAATTAATAACCTCTACTGTGCAGACTTTCTTTTCAGGGTCAATAATCTAGACTTGGGCCTCTTGACTTTTTCCCACATCACAGTGGCAAGAGCTCTGCTGATGTTAACCAAGGTTTTACTGTGTTACCTTTTTGGATTCCTCTATATACTACTCAAGTTGTTATAGTCTTTTTTTATTATTATTATAAACAAACCCTCCTTGGTTTATCCTGAACTGAGAGTTCTATTTTCTTCTAGGATTGACATAGGTCCTCACTGGACAAAATACATTCTCATCTGGAACAGTAGAGAAATGCTGACAATGAAATAAACATAAAATCAATGATAGGATTCTAAGTTTTACCAGGTGTGGCAATGACATAGTGTTTATGTTGGCATACAAACAAAAGAACAACCTTGCCAGACAGGGATGAATATTTCAGTATTTACTAGAGAAATTTTCTCTCTAGAAATTATTTTAAAGCACTGCATTAAACAACCAGTGCCCCCACTCCATCCATTTGCACATCGTCAATGTTAACTGGACTCAGAGGCTATTAATAATGATAATAATAATAGCAAGAATAATAACAATAAGAGAATATGAAGTCAGGAGGGAGATGGGGTCATGTGCCCTGGAGGGAGTAGGAAGGGCATAGTTGGAGGTGGACAGGATCAAAATACATAGGATACATGTATGAAAAATTTAAAGAATAAAAAGCATTTTTAAAAAGCCCACTGCATTGGAGATTCAGATCAAGGGGTTAGAAAATGAAAACAAAATTTTAACAGAAATAGATAAAATAATAGATGAGATATAGATAAAACAGTATTATCAAAATGTTGGTAATTAATGCAGGATGCTGGACCCCTGAGAGCTTGTTATGCTATGCATTATTGAAAAATTTCCAGGCCAGAGAGTTGGGTCAGTGGTTAAGAACACTTGTTCTTGTAAAGGACCCAGGTTTGATTCTTAGTGTCCATATAGTGGCTTACCACCTCCCTGGGCATCAGGCACACATGTGGTACATTGGACATATACGCAGGCAAAACATTCATACAAAATAATAAATCATATATATGTATACATTTATAAAATTATATATAATTTTATATAAATATAAAAATATATAATTATTAAATTATATATTTATACATAATTAATAAATATATATAATTTTATATAATTTATATAATTTATATATAATTTCCATAATAAATGTTGGAACCTGGATCTCTATATTTTTCCTTAGATGAGATATAGTTTATAAATATTTTATTAGGGATAGGTGCAAAAATTTTGAATTTCAAGTAAATGGGGATTTTAAGGATGTGTTTAAAGTATGGCAATGTGGAGATTTTACTGTCCTGTATTTTTCTGGCAGAGAGAAAAACTGATAAGCAAAATGTACAAATAAACTACATATAATATTTTTTGTTTAACTATTTCAACAATCTGCCTGTGAGCATCTGTGAATGGATGAAAAAGGAAAAGGGGGCTTGTGGAGGGTTCAATGGGCAAAACCCTAGAGTTCCTACTGTTTCCATAATTTCTGCTCTTCAGAGCCACTCTGTTCCCAGTGAGCAAATCTGTTAGTGTTCATAGTATCTTTATTTAGTTTCTCTCTTTCTCTATCTCTATCTCTGTCTCTGTCTCTAGCTCTCTGTCTCTCCTTCCCCCGCAATCCCTGCTTCCCCCTACCTTGCCCCAGACAGAGTTTCTCTGTGTGGTCCCGACTGTTCTGTAACTCACTGTGTAGACCAGGCTGGCCTCACACTCACAGAGATGAGCCTGCTTCTGCCTCCCAAGTGCTGGGATCAAAGGCGGATGCCTCAAGCACCTGGTTTGTTTTTGCTTTGTTGGGATAGTCTCACTCTATAGTGCAGGCTCGCCTGGATTTCGCTTTGTACCTCTAGTTGGCCTTGACCTCATGTCAATTCTCCTGCATCAGCCTCTGGAGTACTGAAATTATCAGTCACCAGGACTGCTTTAGAGCCTTGTTTTTCGTTTTGTTTTCCGAAACAAAACCCAGCAATGTAACAAATTTATGCATAAGAATTGCCTTTTGTTTTAATCATTTTAGAAGATTTAGTTTCTCTCCTGGAAGCCCAGGAAGCAAATATTATACTTCCTTCTGAAAAAACAAAAACAAACAAACAACACCCCACCCACACAAGTTGTAACCAAAGGAAGGATTCCGGATTGGTTCTGCTTCAGTAACTCTTTTGATTGTTGAATACTACAGAGAATTTTGTAAGCATTTCAGAAGAATCAATGAATATAAATTGAAAGACATACTTAGCTTGCTACTAAAATAATCTTCTTTTATTTGAGGCAAGTAGAGAACAATAAGGGAAATCTGAGTGCAAAGTTCTGTTGCATACTTCAAAATAAGAGAGAATGAAAATAAAAGCCAGAGTCTAATATCTCTTGGATCAAGAGCTTGCTTTGCTTTCTTACAATAGTAAAAGCTGGCAGGGCTTCACCTACAGTAAAATATTTCCTGGTATGACAATTTGGTTTTCTCTCTCCCTTAGGTAAGCCTATTTTGTTGATGTTACTCTTAATTGATAGCTAATAGATAAAGCCACACGACAGAACATTAAGAAGGTGAAGCTTCTTTTTATGAAATAGGAAAATGTTGTATTTTAAAACGTGTAGTGCTAACACAGGGACTTTGATTCACCAAGATGTATGCACTATGAAACACAATTTTAGCTCATGAAGATAAAGCTACAGTGCCTACAAGTGTACTCTAAGCTGTAAATAGTGACAAGAATAAGTATTGGTTAAAAAATAGTTGAGTTGATTTACGGCATTTAGAAGCATCCATGCTTGTGGCTGGAGAGATGGCTCAACAGTTAAGAATACTTGTTGCTCTTCCAGAGGATTGGAAGTCTATTCCCAGTACTTACATGGCACCTCACAAGCATCTCTAACTCCAGTTCCAGGTATCTGACATCCTCTTCTGGCCTCTAAAGGCACCAGGCATTCATGCAATGCACAGACTTACATACATACAAAACAAAGATACAGATTAAAAGCAGCAGCAACAACAACAAAATAAGAACTCCCAAAACAAACAAAACTCCTTATTTCTAACCTCCTATGATGAATCAGAAATAAGGACTCCATATTTAAGTTATTTCTCTATTAGATATTTGCAGGCTATAGCTGTCCCCTGAGAGACTCTGCCAGCACCTGACTAATAATAGACACAGATACTCACAGTCAACCACTGAACTGAGTCCAGTAAACCCAATGGAAGAGTTAGAGGATGGCCTGAAGGTGCTGAAGGGGATTACAACCCCATAGGAAGAACAACAATATCAACCAACCAGGACCCCACAGAGCTCCCAGGGACTAAACCACCAAACAGAATGTACATGGAGAAATCCATGGCTCCAACTACATATGTAGCAGATGATGGCCTTGTCTGGCATCAATGGGAGGGGAGGCCCTTGGTCCTGTGGAGGCTTGATGCCCCAGTGTAAGGGGATGCTAGGAGGGAGTGGGCGTAATACAGGAGTGGGTGGTTCGTGGGTGGGGGAGCACCCTCATCCTCAAGCAGGAGGAGAGAGGGATGGTGGTTTGTGGAGGGATAACCGGAAAGAGAGCTGCCATTTGAAATATAAATAAATAAAATAACTAATAAAAAATATTTGCAGGCAAGGCAAGCCTGGTGGCATAGGTACTTGGAAAGCTGTGATGGGGAGATTAAAAGTTCCATATCTGCCTGAACTACCCAATAAATAGGCAACTTAGAGAGACCTTGTCTCAAAATAATAAGTTACAAACGTGGCTGGGATATAGTTCATTAGTAGAGCTCTTGGCTAGCATATACAAAGTCCTAGGTTCTATCTACAGTGCCACCCCCCAAAGTGTCATTTACAAATGTCATTTACAAGTATGATAATGGGACTGGGTGATTAGCTTTTACATTTAGCCAAGTTAGTAGCGTAAAAGTTGTAAGTAGAGATTCTGGAGTCATCCTGTTTGAGTTCAAAATCTGCCTTCATGACTCAGTGACTATATTATTATCGGTGACTTATTGAATTTTGTTGAGATGCTGATTCAACTTCCTCATTTGAACAAAAGGAATGATAATAGAGTTGTTGGAAGAATTAGATGACATCACTTGTTTCAGAAATCATAAGCAAATACCTGACAACAACTTGCCTTCTGATATCCATGAGGGGACATTAAGGAAAGAGCTAGAGAAAACTGCTTTAAAGAATGGTTTAGAGGATTACAGGGTTTAACTAACATTTTGCCACCTTAACATGGTGAAGAACCTGGAGAATAGTAGGTGTGCAGCTACCAAGCCAGCAGGGCAAGATGGACTAATCAGAACATCATTGTGTCAGAAACAACAGTCATTGGAAAAGATGATCTCAAGAGAAGATATGCTCCTTTCTTTAAAAACAAATAAAATGGTCAATAGCACTAATTTTGAATGGTTTGGGACATCGTGAGTTATGGAATCTCATCAGTTCAGTTAGTCATTACTTGGGACCTGCAGCCCATTTGAAACTAAAGTTCAGTACCAAACCTGATGGAAATTGAGGCTGAATCTGATTCAGGAATGAAGTCATTAATCAGAGTGACTTTGAATGTCCTATTATTTTATTAAGCTCAGAGGAGGTTAACATTGAGTCAATTACACTAAGATGTAAATATAAATCTCCAATGTATCCTGATTCACATTAATTTTCAAGTGCTGTATTCAGTCTGCCTCTTCACATCAAGATTGAGCCATGATTCAGAGGCAGCCTACTGATGAGTCATCCGCTGTTACTGTTTGGATGGGTCATAATGCCCTGTGTAGGTTGACAAGGGGGCAGAGAGGCCAGGACTTCCTTTGGCATGACATCTCAGAACCCTAGGTACTAAAAACTAAGTCTCAGGATCCAGGCAAAGAACCTAACAAACCTTTTCCCTTTTCCCTGAAAGGACCCACCCAACTTCCAGTTGCCCCCTGGAAGAGGTTACCATGTGCTCAAAGGGGATTCCTTAGAGATGTGGTGGCTTCCTGGGTAGAGCAAGATACTACCTCTAACCTAGCAGAATAGTCTTTTCTTTCTCAGGTTTTCCAGGTCCTTGATGTTATAGAAAGGGAAATTCAGAACAAAGCACACTGAAAGGCATCCCTTACAAAATGAAAAGTCTCACTTGCTGCCAAGACCCATCTAAACAAGTGCATGAATTAACAAAGCTTCTCTGGGAATTTTCCAGTTGTTGTCTCAGCTGCCATTTTGGAATTATCTTTCAATTTTTCTCCTTTTGATCTCTTTTTATTTCACTGAAGCCATTCTTTATACTCTACCAAGTGGCTCTGTTCTCTGGGACTATACTCCTTTTGTTTATTCTGACAGCTTAACAACTGATTATACAGCTCACCAGTTGATTACACTCCAGGACAGCTTTCCTCTAGCATCTATACATACTGAGAGCATTCCAGCCATGGGGAGTTTTACATTCCTCCAGAAGTCATGCATGTAGGACAAACAAGACATATCCATAGACAATCAAGACAAAGAGAATTTCCTGAACTTGAGTCATAAAGATCAAGTCCCTGATATATTTGGTTAAGCATCTGAATGAAGACAATCACAATATTTGGCTCTAGGAAAATGGTCCTCAAAAAGAAAGTTTATCATGTCCTGGTTGAATGGCTTTTGCAGGTTTTTTGGTTATTAGAGTCCAAATACCAGTGTCTGAGACATGAAAACTACTTTGTATACCACTCTGTATCTGTGCCTAGCAGAGCATCCAGTCCACAACAGATTGTTGGTGAATTCTTTTTTTGATGTTTTACAGAGAAATAATCTATCATTGAGGTAATATTTTGATAACATATATCCTTAAAATAAAACTGGCCCTATATTTTATATATTTATACATTACTAGCCTAGGGAAGTGAAGGTCAGAAATGTATGAGAGTTAACTATTGCTGTCTCACAAGCCATTCCAAATGTTTTTTAAGACAGCAGTGGTGTATTATGCTTACAAGTCTGCAGTTGGCTGAGGAATGGCTGATAAAGGTAGGGCTGTGCTAAGGAGGCTCTGTGGGTCTCATTGCTAGACATATCAGGATAAAAGAGGAAGAAAATCACAGATGAGCAAGCGGAGACACGCAGGGCTCAAACTGACACCTGAATGCGTCTGCCCATTCTTTTGATCAAAGGAAATGATATAATAGCCTCTTTGGAGAAACTCAAAGCCACAGCAAACAAAGGATATGCTACAGGGTGGGGTGAGCAGAGTACACTACAGAGAGGGGTGCTAACCCCACCATTATAATTTCAAAGAATGTGGGCAATTTAAGAACAGAGGAGCACTGGGCAATGTGGATTGCATAGTAGCCACTTCCTCTAAATGCTTACCCATTTGGTTCTTACTGCTTCTAGGAGGATCATAGTGATAGAAATGAACACTTGCTGTACTCAAGTAAATATGACTCACATGAGAGCAACAAGGCACTTAGTCCTAATATGGTGTCTTTTCTTTCTCCCCGCCCCTGTTACCCAGAGAATACAAAAGAAATTAGTTTGCTTTTCCAGAGAGGTGGGATTATCTTGAGTTGAAATTTCAAGCCCCATCTAACCTCTACTTGATAAAATAACTATGGAACTTTCCGGCAAATGCCAAAATTTGCTTAATCACAATCTACTGATGATCTTTAAGTATTTTTCACTGGTATTTTCCCAGTTTATCTCAATTTTCCCTCAGTTACCAAATTAACAAAATTATCTTTCTGGGTCTTGAACTTGTAAACAGGCAGCTTTTGTGGAAATTTACCAGCCTGAGTAGTCATAGACCTTGTAAATAGGCAGCCTTAGCGGATAGTACCAACTTAGATAAGGACAAGTGAATCACAGACAGAGTCATAGTGACCTGTCCCTTGAACCTTTACCCGCTGATACTCTGTTCTGAAAGATATCTGTACTCCCCCTGAACACCTATGCTCCTGTGTCATCCCCTTCCCCACATCCTGCATTTTTGTGTTTATAACCCCTGTGTTAAAAAGTAAAAATTATGATTTGATAATAATAAAAAAGGGAAAAATGTGTTTCAGGAAAGATTCTTATAGGTCAGCACTGTTTACAATAGCTTATAGCCATCTGTTTTAGTGTTTTTTCTGCAGAGACTCAAGACTTTGTGTTAGCAGGCATGTATGTCAGGCCTATTGCTGATTTTAGGCTTATGGCTGATTTTAGGCCTTTGGTGTATAAGCAGGGCTGCCCCTGACACCTCCTCCCTTCTCCAAGTATAGAAGGGCCATGGCGATTCTAATCTTGCCAAGGCAGGGATAGAGGCCTGACCTCCAGTAATTAAAGGGGACCTTGTAATGGCTTCAGTCCTCCTGTCGTAATCCAGTGAGGCATGAGGGCCATACCCATCCTGATGTCTTTTTCCTGGAGAGGGGATACTTTTGACATCAACCCCTATGCAGTCAGGCTTGTCCCTCAGGGAACCCAGAAACATATTTTTAACTTTTATTTATATTCCCCTGAAACACATTTTTAAAATGCAAGGAAAGCTTATCCACAGAGATTTTTTCATGGTTGATATTTTCAGTTTCACTAGAAGATACGATGCGAAACAAACTCCAAGTACCTTCAGAATCATCTTGTTTGGGCTTTGGCAATGATATAGTTACCTTGCTTCTGGTAGCAATTAGAATTTCATACATACCAAGGAAAATGTTTTCCTCTCATGCTCAAATTCAAAAGCCCTGTGAACAAGCAAAAGATGGCCTATGGTGACTAATTAGGAGTTGGATGTTCAGAGGCACTCCGAAGAAATTGCCAAAACAACTTTCCTGTGAGAAGTGAGTTTATTAACATCTTGCCTCATTTGTACAAACAACTAAAAAGCACTTCAGCTCCAAACTGTACTCAGGCTTGTCCCTGGAGAAGGACACTTCTGCAATAGTGCACGAATTTCAGGTAATAGCTAACAGTATAAGAGTTGTCCTTTGACAGACAACCAAGTTGAAATGCCTGTCTGCTTGGCTCTTTCTAGCAAATTTTACTTCAGGAAGATGCATGAGACTGAAAGAAGGAATTGATGCAATAAAGATCCCACTTATGTTACATTTACAGCTGATCCCAGAGAGAAGGCTGATAGCACTCAATAAATGGTCCCCTTCTTTCAGAGCATTTGGTGTCGATTACTGATTGCACACAGGAAAACAGTGACATCAGGAATCCAGTGATAGTACAAACAGCACCTGGCCAGGCCTGTGCTTGAACGAATCCTTTTGGTACAAAAGATATATTTGGTTCTGTCGATTCAAACTTCTGGTGTCATCCCCCAGCAGAGAGAATCAGAACCAGTCAGCTCTTATGTTCATTTTCTTTTTCAGTTCAATATCTAAAAACCTCTTCTCATGTGTAGCCACAAGGGATGAGACAAACTGATTATATCCAGAAGATATTCCATACAACCTGCCACAGATAGAGAAAGAATGCAGGCCTGAGAGTCCAGGCACAGCTAACAGCAGTAGCTAACTTTTAATTACTGCATTTGATGGTGCCTGGCACGGGGCTGAGCTGTCTGCGCACATTAATCTATTTCATCTTTCCTGACAACCTGATAATGCGGGGGCTGTTGTTGAGTTGTACCACATTGAGCCTCAGAGTTTGCAGATGACATCCTTCCCTATGATATCACAAAGTTCCTTCTTTTTTAACTAAATACCAAGTGTGTCCTTGAATCATCATTTTTAGTGTATAGTCTTTCTATTTTGTGCACAGACAAAGCAACTGAATGACATCAGTAAGTCATAACCTTGGCTGCAAATGAAGATCACTTGGAGTGCTTTAAAAGGCAATTCATTGAGTGTTTGTCATACAGAGAGCATCTTTATTTGGTTCTCTAAGTAGCACACTGAGATCTCATGGAGGAAATGGAAAATATCCACTCTCACTGAAGAAGAGGCTCAGGAAGTTTGGTAACTTGTCTACCTATAAAGTTCAATCTAACTGGTTCAGTGGAGTTGGGATAGCAGCAGCAAAGCAGCAGCGGCAGCGACGGCGGTGGTGGTGGTGGCACGTCCTAGCAGGAACAGCCAGGTCTCAGTTGAATTGGCACAAGTCAGCAGGAGGGACCAGGGCCAATAGGAATGCCAGGAAAAGTTCTCGGCTGTACCCCTCTCTGCTAATCGAAGATTAGTGAAGAAGCCAGACCAAGTAGCCCTTAACAAGCCAAGCAAACTCTTCTCACATGCAATTGAATCCTATTTATACTCCCTCCCAACATCATGTGTTCTCCTTGAGTCTTGCCTCACCATGTGTCTTGTCTTAATACTTGAGTCTGTCTCAACTGACATCACTCTGCCAATCAGCCTGAGTCTGTGGAAGCAGTAAGAAGCCATAGTATACCACCAGAAGATTTTTGGTGTGTTTCTTTCTATGGAGTCCCCGACAAATGGAGCTCAACTATGCAGTGTAAGGTGGACCAATACATACATGTCCTTAGTGAAGAATCCTTCATCTCGTGTCCTTTTATGAGCTTGCTTTAGCAGAACATCCCTTCACCTGTGTCTGCTTCAGCCAAACATTCCTTAACATGTCTGCCTTAGCCTTTCACCTGTGTCCACCTCAGGGAAATGTTCCTTCATGTGTTTGCCCCAGCAAAACACCACCCAACACAACTGACTTTCCAAAGAATCCTTAATTTTCTACATAACCTTCCACTTTTTTTTTTAAAGGAAAGATCTCCCTAGGAAGCTTAGGGTGGCTTGGAAATCATTGTGTAGGCATGGTCTCTTTAAAAAAAATTTGTTTTCCTTATGTGTGCATGTCTGTGAGTGGGTATATGCATATGAGTACAGGTACCTGTGGAGGTCAGAAGAGGGTATAGAAGCCCTCTTCTGAAGTTACAGGCAGTTACAGGCAGTTGTGAGTGTCAGATATGGGTACTTGGTGTTTTGGAAGGCCATCAAGCATACTTAACTTCCGGGCAATCTGTTCAGCACCTGAAATGACCTCTTAAGAGCACACGAGTCACTATGAACTGGTGATTCTTCACTTTCGTTCCTTACCAGCTCCCTCTCCCTTCAACCACTTTGTTCAAAGTATGTTTCCAGATAGGTTTCTTCACATATAATTCTCTTTCTCTCCAAAATTCCTTTTTTCCATTTTCCACTTTCTAAACCCCCAACTTAGCTGCTTCTCCCACTAACATCAGGGTAGGCATCTTTCTTGGAGTCTCTTGTGGTTATGATGGGAATGGCTTTGGACTACTTTTGTTTCCTCAGAACTACTTAGTACCCTTCTTTAAGCTAAATGGTTTGAGGAGAATGGATAAAGAAAATATGGAATACACACACACACACACACACACACACACACACACACACACACACATATTTCAGCCATAAAGAATAAAATATACTGTTTACAGAAAAATAGGAATCATGTCATACAAGTTAAGCCGGACTCATAAAGACAAGTATTGCATGTTTTCTCTCATTTGCAGATCCTAGATTTGTAGACACAAAAGTGTTCTCATTACATGAAAATAAAAGCAAAAGTGTTCAGGGAAACAATGGGACTAATGGGATCAGGGAAGGAAAGGGAATAATGAGGAGCAGAATGTGCTCAATGTACAATGTATACATTAATAAAAATGTCCTTATAAAACACCTCCACTACAAACAAATAAATATGAAACAAGCAAGCAAGCAAGCAAACAAGCAAACAAACAGAAAAGTAGTTTGAAGGGTTGCTTCCTTTGTAAGCATTTTCTAACCCCTTAATATGTAATTGGTCCATTTGCCTGAACTGTACTGGAGATGGAGTACATAACTTACTCAAGGCTCATTATCTCTGCTCCTGATTGCTCTTCTGCCTCTACCATGAAAATCTTTTGAAGCCCACAGTGCCTCTTAAGTTTTTTTTTTTTTTTTTTTTTTTCAGATCTCATGTAGCCCAGG
Organism: Rhabdomys pumilio; assembly: GCA_030674055.1. Taxonomy (NCBI): domain Eukaryota; kingdom Metazoa; phylum Chordata; class Mammalia; order Rodentia; family Muridae; genus Rhabdomys; species Rhabdomys pumilio. Next base: position 92,962,135 of record JANHMN010000005.1, on the reverse strand, counting down.
ATGGCTTACAACTTACTATGTAGACAAGGATGACCTTTAACTTCTGATACTCCTGCCTCCACATCCCAGGTGGAGGGATTACAATTGTAGACTACCATGCCAAATTTGTGGGATACTGGGATGGAACCCAGGACTTTGTGCAGCACCAGCCCAAGTGTACCTTCAGGGTATAAAAAGTGGATTCTCTGACCCTGCTTTGCCCTATGCAGTGCCATCCTCTTTACCCATGTTAAAATCCTGGTGAAAAAAAAATAACTAAGATTCTACCTCAAAATTATCCAAACTTATCCCGAGTTTGTTGGCAGGACTTTAGAGTGTGGTGAGGCCAAGGCTGTTGGAATTCACCCCTACTCTGAGGAAAGGGTTCTCCATGACCTGAGTTCTTGTTCTCTGAATCATCTTTGGGTCTTCTTTCTCCCCCTTGTTTCTCCCCCTTCCTCTCTCCACTCCAACTATGCTGACCTCCCTGCTGTTCAAAGAAAACAGACACATCTTTGCCTTAGGGCCTGGGAACTAGCTCTTTCTATTGGTTCCTAAGATACCCACTGCTAACTCGCTTACATCCTTTATGCCTTTGCTCAAATTTCTCTCTTCTAGCGAGACCACCCTGTTTAGCCCTGACTTATGTTGCAACTTATCCTCTGCCATGTCTAATCTTTAAATTCCTTTTATTTTACCTTGCTCTTTAATTTTCTGTAGGACTGGTGCTATTCTGTTACACTTTATAATCAGGCTATGTTTTCATTTTTGTCTAGTTTCTGATTCTCAAAACCTAGGTCCTTGAGGAGGTCCCCCTTAGTTTGCTGTGTTTACTTTTGCTTCATAAGAATCTAGATTCTGATCAACAGTTTGACATTGTGACATGGTATCATTGACATAGTTCGTACTCATACTTGAGTTTACAAAATAATCTCAAAAAGCCCATGGTTTAAGTCAGTTAGCGATTTTGTGTGGGACTGCATGCATTCATAGTGATACTGGATTACACACAGCCAGGTAGGTAGGTAGGCTGCAAGCTGGACATGCCAGCTTTAGAATTTGCTAACACACTATTTGAATTTTGAATTAGAACTTAGGAAGATATAGCAGGAATGCATAGATTTCTTTGAGCATCTCCTCCCTCTGCTCTGCATAGTAGTTGGCATTTGGTGCATTGCTGTGACGAATTGCCAGGCATGTTCCAAGGGACTTTTTTTCCTGGTAAATGTGCAACAAAGTACCTGAAGACATTTCATATTTCCTTTTATCTGTAGATGACTCAAATTAAGATGTATTTTCTCCTAATCACCTTATATTATCTTTAGTGATACACTGTAGAAAAGACATGAAAAATAATATTTGAAATCTCTGCTTTTCATCCTACCTGTGACTCAGATAGGGATGGGCTTCTTATGCACTTCCTGTCTAAATTTAGTAGATCGATCAGATATGGCTTTTCTGATGGCAGAATTTGATTCTCTTTTAATTTTATCTTACTCTCCTTCTCCCTTCATTCTTCATATTCTCCTACATTGCTAAGCTTTACACATGGATTGCCTGACATTAGTGTTTTTATATAATAAAGACTTGTTTCTCATGAAATAATAAATTCATGGTTTGGCTCTTAAATTGATCTTGACTATCAAGCATGAAGGTCAATAAATCATCTTCATTAAATTCTTTTTCTTCTTATCTATCCTGAAAAGAAGTCTACTGAATCAGGTTGAACCATATGAAATTGCTATTCTTGTAAGTCAGAATGGTTGGACGTTGACAGTTTCATATGGTTGCACCTAAATATAATCAAGAGTTTCTACCCACCTCCCTTTAGCAAGCAAACAATTCCTTAAAAAAGAAGCAAGCCTGAAAGGTTGCAGAACAAAAAAGCTCCAGAGAAAAGGGGGTGCAAATCCTACAAAGAATCTTCATCCAGGCTGATAACCATGGTCCTCTGAGCAAGTTGAGGCCGAGAAAGGTTACTGGCTGACAACACTGGAGAAGTAATTATACAGAGCACCGTCTGGTGACCATTTACACTTGATAGAAGTGGTTTTTTGCCCCTTCACAGATGTTCATTCATATGTCCTTTCTCTAAGCCTTGTCACATGCCTTCCAATTGTGTTCCCTTTGGGTCCTCTTTACCCACTTACATTTTTAAACACTGCCATGAAATTTGTGTAGATGTTGGCTTCAGGCCATCTGCCCTTTCATATCAAATGACATGATGTGCTGCTTGGATTTCTATTTGAATAGTTTCCCTTTCTCACTGTCTATTTGGGCCATACATCAATGATGCTATGTTTTCATTATCTTTTTTTTTTTAAATTGATTTGGTTTGTATGGGCGTTTTGTCTGTGTGTATATCTGTGGACCACTTGTGTGTCTGGTGCCTATGGAGACCAGAAGCAGTCATCAGATTCCCTGGAACTGGAAATTTCAGATAGTTGTGAGCCACCGTGAATGGAGGGGATCAAACCCAGATCCTCTGGAAGAGCAAGCAGTGCTCTTAACTATTGAGCCATCTCTCCATTTTCTATATTCTGATTATCTATGACTTTGTAACAAGTCATCACCACATATACTGGTGTAAACAACTGTTTTATGCTGCTCAAGGATTCTGTGGGCCAGGAAATGAGGTGAGGAACAGCAGAGGTGACACTGATTCATGGGACTTCAGTGGGAGCATTTAAAGGCTGAAGTTGTCAAGTGTTATGGTGTACACCAGAAATCCCAAGACTTGATGAAAGGTTTCTGAAGTGGAAACTTAAGGGTTCTCTGGAAAGTCAGTTGTGTTGGATGGTGTTTTGCTTGGGCAAACATGTGAAAGAATATTTAGCTGAAGTGGACACAGGTGAAAGGATAAGGTAGACTCATGAAGGAATGGTTTGTTGAAGTAGACACAGGAGAAAAGATGTTCTGCTAGAGCAAGCAGGTGAAAGGACATGTGATGAAGGATTCTTTGCTAACAACATACATATATTGGTCTGCCTTACATTGTGTAGTTGAGCTCCATTTGTTGGGACTCCATAGAGAGAAACACACCAAAAACCGTCAGGTGGTGTGCGGTAGCTTTTTTGCCATTTTCACAGACTCCGGCTGATGTCAGAGTGATGTCAGCTGAGACAGACACCTATGCTGAGGCAAGACCGGTGGAGGACCCATGATATTTGGAGGGAGTATAAATAAGACTTGATGGACAGTGATAGAGGCTGAGCTAGGCTTACTTATAGAGCTAGCTGTGCAACACTCATGGGTCTAGTGTCTGCTGATCTTCGCTTTGCTAAGAGAGAAGCACAACCAGCCGAGAACTTCTCCTGGCATCCCTCCTGGTCCCTCCTCCTGATGATTTATGCCAAGGCTAAGGCCTGGCTGTCTCTTCTGGGTAGTGACACCACTGTTGATTTGTGTTTGCTAGCCAGATCAGTGAAGTGTTTGAAAGTGGATCCAGCTGTCACCGCTGACCTGTGAACTGAACTGCCTATTTTCAGACAACACAGATGGGAGTTGTTCCAAAGAACCTTTCTAAACAGGTCCAACTCCCCCCCCCCCCCCCCCGCCTCAATCCTTTCTTTTCCACTACCTCTGGTGGGTGGTGGGTTAAAAGAGAGCTTAAAGTGTTTAAGAACAATCATTAAAAATAAAAATAAGATTAAAAAATTAAGTTGTCGGTTTCAAGAGTAATTTAATACCAGGTGGTGGCTGTACCACCTTTTAAGACCTAGCCTCCGGAGTCACATGGCATCCCATCAGCTGTAACCACAAGCCTGTCGGGATTAAAGAGAATAAATGTCAGCCCCCACCTTCCAATGGGAAGACTGTCTAAACATGTCACTGGAGGGGTATGTGGGATGAGCAAGACTATTGTAGTCCATAGCCATTATCTGTTATTAGGCAGTCCCAGGCCATTTTGTTGAATAAAAATTGTGGCGCTTGGGGCTGGGCATAATGGCACAGGTCTTTAATCCCAGCACTTGGGAGGCAGAGGGAAGTGGGTCTCTGTGAGGTCAAAGCCAGCTTGGTCTACATAGTAAATTCACTGAGCTCATTTTTCATGCTTGATATTTCACTTACTAAACATTTGGATACTTACAATAAGCAGCATGGGGTGATTTTTGCAGTCTTTCATGTACTTTAAAGCATTTTTGCACATTTTTAAAGTTGGAACAACTTTTACCCTTTCAATTATTAAAATTTCTTACTAGTTGAGTGCCCAAGTGTGTGTAGAGGTATCAGCTGTCAGCTGAAAACGTGACTTTCAATGGAAGACAATCAGGGTTTATTTATTTATTATTTTTGTAATGAACTCAAACTGGCTTCATTGATTACTGATAGCTCAAAGCTCATTACAGCCATATGAGATCAATATTTAAGTGTAGTTGCTCTAGCTTTCTCTTAAAACCAGTAAGAGATTTCTGTCTCCCAACCAGCACCAAGCAAACTTGAGCCATTTCCAGGTCATCAATGTCAAACATCCCTAAACCTGTTCTTGCTACCACACAGCATCAAACTGACAGCAGACATTCTACAAAAGCTGGTCATGTAATGCCAAATGCAGCTGTGAAAACTTGAAACACAAGTTCTCACACAAAGATAGTAAAAACACATCAAGTAGATTACGTGATGGTGGAAAATCAATTTTTTAGGGGTCAAAAGGCAATGAAAAGGTATGTAAATGACTTTTACAAATGTCTTCAAAATGTGTTCAATTATCCTAGGTTGCAAGAGAATTCTAAAATTATGGACTGGATATTGAAAATGTTAATTCTTTGGCTATGTTGTGTTGAGGCATAGAGCTTCAGACAAATGTGATCATTCATAAAGGCATTTGTAAACCAGCATGAGATGAATAAGTATATGAGAATGAACTCTACATAAGAAACAAAAGAGTGATGTTTATGTGAAGACTCCAGTTTCGGGAGAGTAAATGGCTAACTACTCTTTAAAACACTTTAAAGGATTGTGTGAGGCTGGAGAGATGGCCCAGTAGTTAAAAGCACTGGCTGCTTTTCCAGAGGACCTGGGTGTGATTGCCACCACCCATGGTGGCTTACAACTGTCTGTAACTCCATTTCTAGGTGATCCAATGCCCCCTTCTAGATTTCTCATGAAGCATATGCATGTGGTATACATACATAATGCAGGCAAAGTATCCATACACATAAACAATAAAACAATAACGACAAAAGTGTTTAAAGGATTATAAGGTTTTCTTCAATTGTAGAAAAAGTTATCAATATCTGCAAAAGCTTGGAATATTCAGCTTAATTTTAACTAATTTGTAACTTTGACTAATTGTATTCAATCCAAACATTTTCAGTTGTGTTATTTTCTTTCAGTTATTTTGTAATCAAGACGGTTTTGTAAACAAAGAGGACCGTGAGGTATAGTTCCAGGCTCCATTTATCTTGGCATTTTATTTGAAGGACAATGTATTACAAATTGAATAAAGGTGCAAGACAACAATTATAGTTGCTCTCAGATTGCTTTATGGTCATTGAATAAAATTTAAACACCCATTCTCATAGTGCTCTGTCTTAGGCAATATTAAGAACTTGGATACCAATTCAAGAATTAATGTATTAAACATTAAATGTGTCCTTTAAAATGCAGAGTCAACAAGATGGGGAAGAATAAAACACTGAAGAGGAAGATGTTTAAAAAGACATAACTGAAGCTCTTGCTGTTCACTGTTAGGCAGGGGTGAGTTTAGTTCTTTTCCACAACAAATGGGGACAAATGGCTACACTTCTGGCCAGGGAAAAACAGATATGATTTCTTAAAGGTACAATCAACAGACAGACACACCACATTTGTCATTATTCCCCAGAAAGTCACTCAATAGCATGTTATTCAATAGGAGTGATGTGTTTAATTTTCTTGGCTAGGCTTAATCATGAGCTAACCTCTAACTAAATTACTGTCACTATTTGCAGAAGAATTTACTCATATTGGCTAACCTGGGGTGGGGGTCAGCCTCACACAAATCACTGAAGGTGAGGGGGACATGGTTCCTTCATAGAAATTCAGACTTTAATGACAAAAGAAGATGACCGGTTTTTGAGAAGAGCAGAAAAGAAATGACTTACTTCATACAGTATACTGCCATCTTATTAAACTAGAACTTGAAAAACAAAAAAACCAACAACCTCACAAGTGGCTACCTGGGCTGCTTGTGTAAAAAACAGCGTAGTGCTCAAAAATCAGTTCAACTCGGACTAACGTCATGTATTTGATAAATGACAGTGTTGATCCTTGAACTGCAAGGTTCCTTCAGCTCTAACAAATATGAAAACTCCCCTGAGAACAAATATGGGGACTTACGTTAAACACGCTTGTATACTCTATATAGAAAAATATATGGACAGTTACTTGTAGGTATGACTTATGATAGATGCGCCCAACTACAGAGGCCTTCACCATTGTATCAAGTCATGTCAGGTACAGGATAGGTTTATATAAAATGGGATAAGTATTACATACATGTTGACTATAATTATTGTTAATGATTTGTTTTATAACACACGTTTTTATTTTATAAATTTTAAGTAACTGAGTTGTACAACATATCGTAAACTTATTACAGTTATGATTATGTTCATATTACTGGTATGCTTAACATTGTAGCTTTAGGATCTTGGTTGCTAGCCCTCCCAACAGTTGCACTGGTAATTTAAAATGCAGTGAAATGACTTTTGTCTAAATCAGGCAGTTCTTCAAATGTGTCACTAGATGGCAGCAAAGTTTAATAAAATCAATTCTCAGCCCCGTATGGAGCACACAGCATTTCCTTTTGTCTTCTTTATTATACAACCTCATTGCACCAACAAAATATTATTATCATGAACATTGATAGTAGCAGCTACAGCAAAGGCAACTGACCGATAGGTCCAGAACATTGCACACTGAACACAATTCAGCACTAAGTGTTACAAAGTTGTTGCTAATGATTTTCGAAATTATTAGTCAAATAGGCTGGAAGCATTGTCACTGAACCTAAAGCCAGCTGCCACCATCCCACACTTATGTAAGAAATAGTTCCAAAGGCTCCTGGAAGAAGAGCCTTGGGGCCTTAGTTGTACAGTGTGTGACTGCCACAGAGGGAGCCTCTGAATAATTCATGAAGAATTGTTTTCTTATATTGTTTGAGATGGGAGTCAGCTGCAGGTCTCTAGACAATGACGTAATTACAGTGTTTAATGTCCCTTTGGGGGAGTTTCTAGATTCCATCTTCGTATATATATACATATACTTGACATCTTACATTTAGAATGAATGGGTTCACTTCTTTCTTGTTTGAGAAAAATCGTCTTCCCCACCAGAGTCCTCAGCTTTCTTTCTCTGGTGATTCTCACATAAGCTACACTTTCCATTACAATCTTGTCAGCAGATATTCCCAGCGGGGTAGGGGCTGCACATAGCTGGAATTTCCCTAATCTAAATGCCCTCCTGGCTCCTGAAATTGCTAGTTTTAACTAGCTCCTCTATTGTGAACAATGGATCCACACTCCCTTTCTTTCTCTACTATGCTTAAGGATTCCTAGACTCTTTCCCCCTACACTCCCCCTTCCTTTCTACCTCCCACCCTTCTTTATCTCAGTGCATTCTTTTTCCTCCCTCTTTCTCTCTTAAAATTCTCCTAACGTCCTTTCTACCATGCACTGCAATCTTAACCATCTAACAAAGGACAATATAATGTAAATTTGATTTCAGAAATGGGAGGAGTTTTCTTACATACTAAACAAGCATTTGCTATCTTGGTAGGAAAACAACAACAACAAAACATATTCCCTTGGAAGCGCTGCTTAATCATGGCTATCAGCATCGCCTCAAGCTGAATGTGCATCCATCGAAGGCAAAACACAGCCTAAGTGCAGAAGTGCAACGACCTACTTAAGATCTGCACAAATCACGTGTGATGAAAACGGATTTCGTTTCTAGGCTCTTCCCCCACCTTTAAAAAAAACATCCTCTCTTATCACGATTTCTTTCTATGTGGAGGAGGTTCCACTTGCCCATTCACTGCTTAAACCAAATCTGTGCCTGAGAATTAGACTCCTTCCAATGTGGTCAGAATCAGGTAACAGCAGCTGAATTCAGTTCACCCCGTGCCTTCTTTTCTTTCCACCGAGCAGCCAAGTGAGAAGGCTTATCTAAGGAGCAGGAAGGGAGAAATTGGGTTACCTTTTTTTTTTTTTTTGTAATAGGGTTGTCCTGCTTTGTGCACTAAACGCAAATTGCCCAGGCAGTAAAACAAAAGCCATCCCCGAATAAGTATGAGGCTTAATAAAGAGTTGAAGGAATTTCAAAGAAGTAAAGCATGTTTCTGTATTCCCTGGGGGTTACATGGTCTCTGCTGAGTATTTTGATTTGGGGGCACACGGACGTAAGACATAGCAGATTGTGTTCTATACCTGTGTGCTTGCTGCCAGGCACAAAATGTACACTGTTAACTACAGACGTCTGGGTTTGCTTCTCCCGAGGGGCTGATGGAAGATTCTCCAGCACGTGGGTGAAGCAGCAGCCTTGTGATCTGGCTTCCCAGCCTCCGAGCCGCCTTCCAGCTGCCTTATGTAATGTGATCTGTTTGCTGATGGGAGTCTGATTAGTTTCTGGGTGGGAACTGCAAAACCTGTGCACAGTCCCCGTGAGTGCTAGACTCAGCCAGCCGAGTTGAGTTGAGTTTGTCTTTCTCCGGCAAGCAAGGGGTTAAGTTGAGACACACTACGGGTGTAAACGTGGGTGCATAGTGAGGCCAGGAATGATGGAGATGACTGATGAAGGCAGTTGAAGTAGTCCCAATAAGAGCAGCATGTGGGTGGCGGAGAGGGAGAAAGAAAAGTCGGGAAGGGCTTTAGGGAGGAAAAACAATCACCACCAGCAGCTAACCATAGATCATTGGCATGCATTCCTTATCAAATGAGAGCAGGAGACAGAGACTGAAATCGAGCTGAGTGGAATTTCTAATAAAACTGGCTGGCCATTCAAACGAAGTACTTAAATTTGGGCAGCACGTGTCAGGACTTTTTACAAGGAGGCAAGAAGTAGATAGCTAAGAGTTTCAGGTATACTGTATTTAAACAACACGTCCCATTGATTTCGAGTCAAAATACTTTAAAGTACCGCTCAAGCCACATATTGTTCCTCGAGCCTGTAATCCTAGCACTCAAGAGGTTGAGGCAGGAGGATCGGTGGTAGTGTGCAGCCAGCTTGGGTTATGTAGTGAATCTCAGGTCAAGCAGAACTATACCATGAGACTCTGTCCCTCCAGGTAACTATTTACCCTGGAATTCTTTTTATTCGTAGTCCCAAGTTGAGGGGACTGTATGCTGTTTTGGTAGGGACTTTAACGTAAATTGCCGAGGTTTTTTACACTGTTATCCTTTGAGAGTTGTTTTATTTTCACATTTCTATAAATATGTTCAGCAACAAGGTATTTGGAGAGCTCCCCAAGAATTTCTCTTGTGAGAATCTCCATGAGAATGAAAACAAATCTCTGTGAGTTCTCCAGAACTGCTAACTTTAAGACTAAAAAGTTACATTAATGAGTTCTCTATAAATCTTCTCCCCGTCGTCGATAAAAAAAATCTTTTTGGTATGGTAATTTTGTTTACTTCTCCCAGGAGCTAGTCATAATCAAAATTGACCGGCAGGGGGCGAGCGTTCACAGAAAATGCACGTAGTCTCTGGCTGATTTGCGGGATGGAAGAAACAGGTTTTATTCTGAGGTATTTTCAGTTCAAATTCAAGTTCTAGAACTTTGATTTATTATTAGCTTCTTCTCTTACTTGGGGAGAAGGGAAGAGAGAAAAACAGGTCTGTCTGCTACCCTTGTGTTCTACCCCCAATTCAGGGAAGGGCTCAGAAACCACAAGTTTTCAATAGAGTCAAACAGGCTGGATCGTGCATGAATCTGAGAACACAGGCTCCAGTTTTCCTAAAATGACAAATCGCCTCCCGTTACTCAAGAAATCACAAAAGATTCACACCCACCCTTTCTTCCCCCGAGCTTTGTCCTTCTGCGAGTGATTTGCAGTCCCAGACAAGTATTATATAATGATGAGGCAGAAAAGCCTGGAGCTTAGGCTTATTGCTTCTTTCGCAGAAAAGACATTTTTTTTAAAAAAGGAAAAACCTATTATAACACCATCTTAAATGTTTCTGAGACAAATGTTTCTGACAACTGTTGGAATAGTGGGGCATTAGAACGGATCCAAATCTGCATTAGTGCTAGGGGTTGTGACCATAGTCCAAGGGAGCAGTTTGAATGGAAAGATGGAAAGATACAACTTGATGGGGTGAGTGGAAAAGGACCTGCAGTTCCAGGACATCTGGCTCTAATCCCAGCTGATTTAGCTGGCTGAGTATTCTTGAATTCCTTCCTTTCCTGGTCTTCAGTTTTACAAGCTGCAAATGATGACACAGTGCCTTCCAATCTAACAAGTTACCCTTCTTTCAAGAATAAATGGAGATGACATTGTTTATTTGACTTCCTTCCAAGAACACACCAATATTCGACAGCCAAGAAAACATTGTTCAGGATATTATGATATTTCAAAAATCCCCAAAGTACTTTGTATTTCACATTTCTGAAAACAGTGTCACTATTTAACAATAATTTCCTTAGTGTTTTGATAGCAATTATTGTCTGAGTAATTCTCTCTGGGGAATCCTAGATAGGTACTGTGTGATATGGAAAAGCTTTCCATTTCTTCTCTTTTTTTTTTTCCTTTTTGCTTCTTTCTTTTCTTTTTTTTTTATTTTCTTTTGGGGTGGTGGTGGGGAGACAGGGTTTTGCTGAGTAGCTCAGTGTGGTCTTCATGCTGCTACCTCTTGAATGCTGTGATTATAGGTCTGTGCCACTCTGTCCCCAGCAGAGCCTTTGATTGCTAAGATGCAAGCGTCTTTCAGGGTTACAGTGAGAAAGACTGCGGGTGACTTGATGTTAAGCACATAGTAAGTTGGGGTACAGGAACTACTTAGTACTATTAGTACTGTTAATGTTTGTCATCACTGTTAAAAGCTCTGATCTACATAGTTGATTAAAAAGGGTTCTTTTTTTTTTTTTTTTTAAAGCTCAAAGACCAATACAATATTTAGCTCTTTTGGTCACGTGTTTACTAATTGAGGAACTTCAGAATTTCAAAAATCTGGAGAGGGATTCTCCTTCCCCCAAGAGACACTATCCTGTCTTGGAAAATAATCTCATAAAGGTGAAATTCTGTGGTTGTTGGCATAGTTTTGCAGCCTACAGGGGCAGTGTGAGGAACCTTTCATTGTTCAGGCAAGAGAAAATTACAAAACATGACTGAAAAAACGATCAAAATAACAACAGCAACAGAAACGTAGGCTTAGGTTTGGATCATAGATCTGCCTTTTATTTGCTGTGTGACCTTGGACATATTACTCCTTCTATCTTTTCTATGTCTCTTTTAGTTCGTGTTGCTCAGCGGAAGGGAGAAAAGAGAGACTTCCTGACAAAAACCAATGAGAGGCATCACCAACACCACGCAGTTCTGCTAAACTTAGCCCACAGGGTGAAGCAGCTTGATTGAACACATGTATCCCAGGGGTGGAGCTTTCTGTTTTTAGCCCTCTGACCATATGCATATGCAAAGTAAGCCCTGGTGCCCTGCTCACTGCTCCCAGTACTCAGTTTCAATTGCTGCAGGATGCTTTCTTTAAACACCTGTGACTCTGCCTGACTATTTCTCTGACTGAGGGATACAGCTAGCTCATAATCAAGGCAAATTAAGTGTATGACATTTAATGCTTCTCTCGCCACAACAAAACAGCTTTCAGCTAATGGCAGGTCCCAGTGTGGGTGGGAAAAGCAAATCTCAGGATTTTTTTTTGTTGTTGTTTTTATGCTGTGCCAGTTGGGTAGATTCTGAGTTGTATATCATGTGGGCTTTCAGGTCTGCCTTGAAAAAAATTTAACCCCTAGCACCAATGTAGATTTGGATCCATTCTAATGCTCCACAGTTCCAACAGTTATCAGAAACATTTGTCTCAGAAACATTTAAGATGGAAAATCGTCTTGCTTTCCTCTTCTCTCCTCTATTGGTATGCCCAGGGGAATCAGAATTCTGATCATTGTTTGTATGCCTTCTGGGGAACCGTGCCTAGGGTTCTGTTTCAAAACCAACATGTGATTTTTCTGCACATAGAGCAGGGATTATGATGCCAGGAAGATCTAGGTCTGAATCTGGGCATCGTAGCTTTTCTGCTTTTAAGTTTGGGTCACATTCTTTAACATACATCAGACTCAATCTGCATATCCACCCATGAAGCATGAACTGAAACCTAGTTGCTAGCCTGATGGAATAACTGAATACAGTACAGCATGTGGAGTGCCTGCCGTAGCGTCAGCTTAGAGGAACTTCAGCTCTTGAATAAATATTCCCATTCACTGATTTTTGTTTGGTCTTTTCTACCCTCCTAATGTTTATAGCAGAGTTCTTCTGTGTACCCTTACAGATGTCTCCTGGGGCAACTGTAGGAATCAGAAGAGAAAAAGGATTGTTAACGGCCTTCTTATTCCTGTAGCAGAATGTCATTTCTTCAGCAACGTTAAACTTCATTTAAGAAATATGCTGTATATGCAAGGAGAAATGGGCGACAGAGAAAAGAAATGCCTGCAAAAGTCATCTGTCCCAATTGGACTCTGAACATGATAGGTGTGCAAGTGGGAGCTCGCACAGCGAACAAAGCCAGCATCTGAGTTCCTATTTTTAGAAGCTACAGAAGAGGGGGAATATGCAGCATTTATGTAACACATTTCCAAGTAGCTCTGAAAGGAAGTTTTATATTTAATGGAGTTGTTAACAATTGGGATTAAAAGCTTAAAATAGAAGTAAGAACATGTACCCAAACTGGAGGCATCCTGTTGGGTCTGCTGTTGAATATTAAGATTGGAGAAGCTGTATGCAGAGCTAGGTAATGGGCACAGAAATGAGCAGAGCCCTGTGTTAAATCCATCTTTGATTTTGCTCTGTGATTCTTATTGGCTTTCTCTGCCCCATCTATTGGACCACTTCTGTCTTTACTTTGCAACACCACTCCTTTTCACCCAGTTGTTTATCTCTTTTTCTTTTTCCCTTAGTAAAATAGTGTTTTCACTCCGGTTTTGGCATACATTGCTTCTCTTTCTGCCTTTCAGCTTAACTCTTTTCACATACTAGCTATGCCTTTGTTTAACTCTTTTCTGCTGCTGCAAACCTCAGGAACCCTTTACAGGGACTGGAAAAGGAAAGTAGGTCTACATCTCGAGGGTTTTGGATACTGGTTTCTGCAGCCTATAGGAACTTAAGTCCTTGAAGGTCTTCCAGGAGAGTGTTTCTTAGGAAGATGCTAAATTCACAAGCAGGGTAAATGACCACTTTGGACAGAAAGAAACTGGTGCCACATGGTTGTGATTGCTCAGCATCAAGGAAAGCTCTGCAGGTTTAGAACTTGAAAAGAGGACTAACCAGTGATCAATAATAGTAACTAACAACTTAAACTTATGAGCTAGGCAATGTGGCAGCTACTTACCTTACCAATTTGGTGACTGGATATCAATCTATGCCTCATTAAAAAATTAGCTTACAAAGTAACAAATTTCCATGTGGGAATTACATGCATACTGTTTGGGTTGATTCTTCTGGCATGTCTCCCTTTTCTTGCCCTATTGTTTTATACCCAATACTTTTGCTTCTACTTTAATCACACATGTTCTGTTACCTTCCCCACACCCTCCATTAAAGCATCATTTTTTTTCTCCATCTGAAGGGCCCTTTTCTACTTTCATACTTACTTATATCTAGTATCTTTAACAATTATAAGCTAGGGGCAGAGAGAGAAGGAGAGAGAGAGAGAGAGAGAGAGAGAGAGAGAG
>JANHMN010000005.1:92914949-92948270 GCA_030674055.1 Rhabdomys pumilio | reverse complement strand
GAGAGAGAGAGAGAGAGAGAGAGAGAGAGAGAGAGAGAGAGAGAGAGGAGAGACACGAGAGAGATGAGAGACAGAGAGACAGAACAGTATTTTTCTATACTATTTTCCAGGTTCATACATGTATAATATAATAATTATGATCATACTCATCCATACACTCTCTTCTACCTCACAAAACGCTTCCTTTTTCCACCAAATTTTCATGGCTTTTACTTTTTCTTTGGGACCTACTGGATTTAACTGGGGCCGTTTGCATATGTATAGGTGTGAAGCTATCCACTGGATCCAGGGTAACTCATCAGGACCCACACTACTGAAGATGATGATGTCCTCTCCCCTAACAAGCCCTGGAGTGTTATTAGCTCTTTGGGGCAGAGTAAAGGTTCAAGACCCCCTCTGTTGTCTATAATTGTATGTTTACGGGCTCAGACTTGTGAAGGCAGTATTTGCCTTTCTGAACCTGAGTTACTTGGCTTAATACAATGTTTCCCAGTAACACTCATTCTCATAGAAATTTCATTTTTATTTCACTGCTGAGCAAAATTCTGTTCTTTCTGTATATGTATCATATGTTTGTTATCTATTCATCAGTTAATGGGTATCTAGGTAAATTCCATTTCATAGCTATTTTGAATAGAGTATCATTGAACATGGACATGCTTGTATCTTTGCAGTAGGATATAGAGTCTTTTGGGTACAATCCAAGGAGGGATATAGCTAGGTCGTATAGTAGTTCTAGTGTTTAGGATTTTTTTTGAATTAACAGTGGTTTCCATAGAGGCTATATCAATTTACGTTCCCACTAACAGTGGACAAGAGTTCATATTTCCTGATGTTTTCAATAATTTGTTATTTTTATGATAGCTATTCTGACTGAGCTTAGATGGAATCTCAAAGAATTTTAATTTGCACTTCTGATGGCTGAAGATGCGCTTTAAAAAATATTTATTGAGCATTTGTATATCTTCTTTTGAGAATAGTTATTGGCCTATTTATTGGGTGCAAGTTTTGGTATTTTGAGTGCTAAATTTTTGCAGTTCTTTATATATTTTAGATATTATTTCTTTGTCTGCTTTGTCTGAAACTATAGACAGCAAAGATTTTCTCCCATTCTTTGGGCTGTTGTTTATTCTATAGACAGTTTCTTTTATTGTGCAGAAGCCTTTTAATTTCATATAATTACATTTGCCAATTACTGGCTTTAGTTTATCTTCTACTGGCTTCTATTCAGAAGTTTCTTGCCTATATCTATGTTGTGAAGTGTTTTCCCTATGATTTCTTTTAGCGGTTTCAGTGTTTCTGGGTTTTAAATTAAGGTCTTTGATCCATTTTGAATTGATTTTTTTTTTGTGTGTGTGTGTGCAGAGAAAGAGATGTGGATCTAATTTCATTTTTCTGCAAATGGCTATCCAGTTTTGCCAGCATTATTTATTGAAAAAAAGCACTTTTAAGTGTACAGTTTAATTATCATTGTCAAAAAATAGGTGACTACATATATGTGGGTTTGTTTCTGGATCTTACATTAGGTCCTGTTGATCTACACGTCTCTTTTGTACATATACTAATTTTGATACAATTGCTTTGTATAATAGCATAAGGTCAGACAGTGTGATGCTTCTGGTTGTTTGCCTTTTATTTAGAATTGCTTTGGCTGTCCATGGATTTTTGTATTTCTGTATCAATTTTAGTTTTTTTTTTTTCTAATCACATGGAGAATGTCATTAGAATTTTGGTGAGGTTTTTTGGTGAATTTTGGTGAATCTGTACATTGTTTTTGGTAGTATAGCCATCTTCATAATTTTTATTTTGCTAATACAGGATCATGAGAGATATTTCTGTAGTATACTGTCTGAAGGAAAGAAGAAACAAGAAGAAAAGGACATGACTGCTCCTAGGTATGATGGAGGAGAGCATGTATTGTAGATTAACTGCAGAACACAGCCAGAGATAAGAACATTTAGGAGAGTCCACAGTAGACATGACTCTGAGTCATGCGTAAAGATGGCGAGGGGAAGAGAGAGGGGAGAGAGGGCGTCCAGGTGCAGCAGCCAAGAGCCAAGAGGGCAAAGGTACAAAAGGGTAGGTAACCAAAATGTCTAGTTTATATAGGGAAGAGCCTTAAGGGAATCCCAGCCCCTTGGGCTGGAGAGTTTGGGGTAGAAGGCAGGGTATACCAGCCATACCCTTTAATAGGTAGGGTCTGAGGGATGCTGGGAGAACCTGGAAGCTAGGTCTGCTTTGATATGTTAAATAGGTACCTCAATTATTTTCCCCAGAGTTTGAGACTTAACACTGCCTTCTTCAATTTCTTTATTCAGTGTTTTCTTAGAGTTTTCTTTAGAGAGTGCGCCTTCACCTCCTTAGTTTTTGAGGTTATTGTAAATAAATTGTTTTCCTGATTTCACCTCTAAGTAAGTTTATTACTGGTGTTTGTTAGCTTACAGGTGATTCTGCTAGGCTCTTCCCAGGGACTTCTGTTATCATCTTCTGCCATTATGTGCCGTCTGGTGCCTACATATGAAAGGGATACTCTGCTTACTACCCCTCCCCTCTGTCCCTGTCTCTGTCTCTGTCTCTGTCTCTGTCTCTGTCTCTGTCTCTGTCTCTCTTCTCTCTCTTTCCCTCTCTTTCCCTCTCTCTGTTCCCACATGCTCCCAGCCAGTTTCCTTCTCTTCTCTTTCCTCCTTTTCTGTCCTTTCTTTCTCTGTCACCTCTTCTCTGACCTCATGGCTCTGCTTCCATCTGTTTGCCTCTACCCCTTCTCCAGGCCCTCACTCCCTTCCCTTCATCCAAATAAACTCCCTTTATATGATGTCTATTGCAGGGCGTGATTTCTCAGGGAGATACCTTGGCATGGGCTGGCCAGGTATAAACACCTCCCCTCCACTGTATTATATTTCATAACAGTGTATATAAAAGATATTGATTTTTGTATGTTGATTTTCATATTCTGTAAACTTTACTGAAAGTGTACCAATTCCAGAATTCTCTGGTGCCATTCTTTTAACCATATCATATTGCCTGCAAATAGGGATAGTTTAACTTGAAAGTCTTATTGCTAAGATTTCAAACTCTGTACTAAATAATAATAGTGATCACTCTTGTCTCATTTCAGTTTTTAGAAGAAATGGTCTCATATTTGGGATAATGTTGGCTATCTGTTAAATATAAACTTTATTGTGTTGAGGTATGTTCTTTTTATTCCTAGACTTTTTTAAGAAGGATTTTTATTTTGTGATTTTTGTTTGGGGATGAGACAGCTATGTTAGCTTCATAGAATGAGTTTGATAGTGTTTGTTTCCTTCGATTTTGTGAAACGATTTCAAAGTTTGGTAAAATTCATCAATAAACCTATCTGGCCTTGGACTTGTGTTGTTTGGGAGACGTTCACTGACGGTTTCTACCTTATTGTTTGTTGTTTGTCTGCTTCAGTTCTTTGCATCTTTTGGCTTTAATTTCAGATCATATAAGTTTAGAAACTTACCTATGTCTGACAATTTTCTGGATTTCATTGGAATCTATAGTAACAAATCCCTTTTCATCTCTATTAGTTTAGTTCTTGACACTTTTTGGTTAGTTTGGCTAGGATTGGTCACTCTTGTTAGGCTTTTTAAAGAACCAGTTTATTTTCTGATTAAGTCTATGAATTGTTTTTGAGTTTTGTATTTTATTTATTTCTGTCCTGGTAGTTACACTTTCTTGACATCTGTTTCTTTTCTGTTGGCTGCTTCTTGCTCTTCTAAAGCTCTGAGCTACATCATCAAGCTACTTATTCTCTGATTTTTTAACATGCACAATGGGGATAGTTTAACTGTTTTAGCTACAAACTGTTGTTGTAAGACTGCCTTGATTGTATTCCTGAGGTTGTAAATTCAAATTAAAACACAGAGTGGTTAATACACTTGACTTAAATTTGAAAGCATGAAGGTGACAGTTGAAGGGACCATGCCCCCTGATATGCTCCCCCTCAGTACTCTGGATTAGGCCCTGACCACACCCAAACACTAATTTCCAGCACAAAGAGATCCTTTATCAAGCAAAGCAAAGAGACAAGGTGGCTGAATCTGAACTGGGCAGAAACAGCAGCAAATAGCTTTGCAGGAGTGATTTTAAGAAGAAAACAGGGGAAGTCTGTGGTTAGAATGAGCTAAGATTAGTTGGTAGATTCTGATTATATGTGTTAGTTGTGGTAGTAGATTGCTGGACTTTGGTGATCAGCCTCCGGAATGAGTTGGGCAAAAGAAGGTGGCCAAATAAGGGAATTGACCTTGGCGGCTAGTGATAGGAATGCTGAAGTGCCTAAATAAGGGAATCTAATGGTTTAGCAAAGGAGAGGGAAGGGAGGAGTGCAAGACCAGCCATCCCCATGTTTGCCATGCTCAGGTCTGTTAGAGCCATTTAGCAGTATCCAATTCAAAACCTAGATCTGCAGGGCACCAAAACTCATGTTCTGTGTACAGAAAATCTGATACTTTTTTTTTTAGTTTTATGAGTATTTCTTTTTTTCTTTTATTATTGAATATTATATTTACATTTCAGATTTTATCCCCTTATCCCATTCCCCTCACCACCCTGGAATTCCTTATCCCACACCTCTCCTCCTGCTTTTATGAGGGTGTACCCCACCTACCCCCCACTCCCACCTCCCCACCCTCGAATTCCCCCCCACACTCAGTGTTCAGCCTTCATGGGATCAAAGATCTTCTCTCCCACCTATGTCTGACAAGACCATCCTCCCCTACATATACAGATGGAGTCATAGGTCCCTCCCTATGTGCTCCCAGGCTGTTGGTTTAGACCCTGGGGAGCTCTGGTTGGTTGGTATTGTTGCTCTCCTCATGGGGCCACAAACCCTTTCAGCTCCTTCAGTCTTCTCTCTAACTTCTTCATTGGGAACCCTTGATCAGATCAATAGTTAGCTGTGAACACTTGCCTCTGTATATGTCAGGTTCTGGCAGACCTCTAACAAGACAGCTATATCAGGCTCCTGTCAGTATGCACTTCCTGACATCCACATCAGTGTCTACCTTTGGTGACTGCACATGGGATGGATACCCAGGTGGAATGGTCTCCAGACGGCCCCTCCTTCAGCTTCTGTCCCACACTTTGTCTCCATATTTGTTCCCTTGAGTATTTTGTTACTCCTTCTAAGAAGGACTGAAGAATCCACACTTGGTCTTCCTTCTTCATGAGCTTCATGTGGTCTGTGAGTTGAATCTTGGCTATTTCAAGCTTTTGGGCTAATATCCACATATCAGTGAGTAAATACCATGTGTGTTCTTTTGTGATTGGGTTACCTCACTCAGGGAAAATCTGATTTTTAAAAGCTTAATCTCAGTATTTTAGGCAGGATTCCAACCTCCTATCCTACCCCCCAGCCCCTGAAGATACAGAAACAAGGACTAGAAGTCCAACACCGTGGGCAGACTGTTAGGTCATAGACAATTCCTCTAGGATCCTCCCAGGGACCTAGCAATAGGCTAAGTTATCATCTTCTGACATTGCCTGCCCTTTTCTGTTGTTTTTGTCCCCTCTTCTCAGCCCTCACAGCTCTCTGCTCTCTCCTGTCTGTCTGCTTTTACCCATCTCCAGGCCCTCACTCTCCTCCCTTACCCCAAACAAACCCCCTTTATACCACCAGGTCTGTTGCAAGCTGTGATTTCTCAGGGAGACACCTTGGCAAGGGCCCACCAGGTAACTCTCACTGCATTATATTTCATAATAGTGATTTTGAGAGATCTCTGAACTATGAATACAACCAATTGAGTATAAAAGGAAGGAAGGAAGGAAGGAAGGAAGGAAGGAAGGAAGGAAGAAAAAGCTAACTAGGAGAGCTGGGCTTGAGTTTTCACAGGCTTGTGGAGGGCAGTTAGCAGAAGGGAGACAGGAACAGGCAAAAGTTTGATTCGAACATGGGCTTCTTGTTCACTCTTTTGTGGCTAGCCCAGTGTGCCACTGCAGTTGTGGGTCAGAACCCTCAGACGAGAACAGAGGTCAATTCAGTTGCCTCCTCTAAAAGTTATCAGACTGAAAGAGAGGAGGACAAGTAAAAGAAGTCAAGACAAAAATCAAAACCCTGGTGCTTTAAATGCTGACAAGAGAACACACCAAGCGAGAATTAGGAGTGGTCTGAGAGGTGGAAAGAGAAGAAGCAGAGTGTGGAGACTCAGGTGTGGAAAGGGGAAAGGGAATCTGGTCAGTGTGAAAACTGCAGAAGCATCAGGCGAGATGGAAGCTGAGAAAAGCTTAGGTGGTTTGACATGTTAGAAAGCAAGAGCAGCTGGTGGCTTGCGGTGGGTGTAGAACTAGGACTGCAGGAAGCTGAAGAGCATATGGGATATGGAAAAGGAAGAGAGTGGGGCTTGTCACTCTGGGAGGACTTTGACAATGAAAGATCACAGCAAAACCAAAGGTACAAACTGTGAACCAGATCATTTCTTTGTCTAGTAGCTTTGTAGATTTCTGTTGAAGGTGTTGTCTTTAAAATTAATTCTTTGAAAATTTCATATAATGTCTTTTGATCATATTCATTCTTTATGCCAACTCCTCCCAGATTTATCCCCTTTGTTACTTACCCAACTTCATGTCTTTTAGAAAAATATCATCGATTGGTCCTGCCCATATATTCTTGGATATGTGCTCATCCACTGGAGCTACACTCTTAGAGAAAACTGTCTCTTCTTCTCCCAGTGGACATTGGTTGCCAATAAGGGTCCTCAGCTAGGGGTAGGACTTTGTGCTCAATACCTTTTGAATGCTGGAATTTGGTCTGATTTGAATAGACATAGTATTAACTGGGCTCCCAATGACTTATCATTGTATTCATTGATTAATACATCCATGACTTCTCACCTGAGAAGCTTCTATTTGTAGTAGATGGTAATTAACACAGACTCACAACTTCCATGTTAAGGTGGTGAGAAGAAGAGACTGCAGAATGCTCAGCCCTAAATGGGACATCTATATCACATCCCTTCCTTCCAAGACTCAGGAATCCTTGTGGAAGATGAGTTGAAAGACTAAGAACTAGAGGTGGTGGATGACTACAGGGAAATGTATTTTCTAGACACAGTGGGGCAGCTGCACATAGGAATTCACAGAAGTTATAGCAGCATGCAGTAGACCTGAGCAAGTCCAACTCACTGAAGGCTGTTTTGATCACATTGTCTCAATCTGTCAAGATCAAGAGAGAGGTTAGTACAGATCATGAACTAAGGGACTTTTACAAAAAATGTTTCAAAAGTAGATCAGGCCTATCTAATCTTTGTCTGTTCTATGAACTGAAATTACTTTCCCTCTTTATAGAGAGAAAAAAGCAATACCCTTCTAAATGCTCAATTGTGTAAGCAGAAATATAATTTCCACACAGTGTTCAGCTAATGCCAATGGGAAAGTTATACGTGTAAATTTAATGAAAAAATTTAAGCAGATGTCATGGAAGTATTAAACTAATGTTAGCTTTTGCAGTTATTCAAGTCCAGGCATAGCAGTTTCTTCTTTTATAAATGTTAAGAGAATTTGATGAGTAAATTAAAGAGAACAGGCAGCTTAGGTGTTGGGATAGTGATGAAGTCCTTGACATTATAAGAGCTAATGATGACAGTAGAAAAGTATGCACTTTTTTGGATAAATTACATTTTAGAGAAAATGTTGGATTTCCAGTTAAATTTGACCAACAATTTTGGAGTGCCTGTGGTGTCACAGGTACCGTGCTCTCAGCACTGGGACATGGAATAGCACAAAATATATCTTTCCTAAATTGTCTAGATCCTTACCATAGATGTCTAATTCACAATCAATCAAATCTAGCTTTTAACAAGGATTGAGCTAAATCATAGTAAAATTTTGTATTAAAGATTGAACCTTGCGTTGTGGTGGTAGCTTGGTGTGTAAAGTACTTGTCTCTCAAGCATGAGGACCTGGGTTTAACTCCTCAAAACCCATGTTATAAAACCAAGCAAAACAACAGCAACAATAACAAGAAAAAATGATAGGCATAGTGGGGCATGCTTGTAATCCTAATGCTAGGGAACTAGAGACAGGACGATTCCCCAGACTTTCTGGTCATCTGGCCTAGCATACTCAGAGAGTTCTAGTCCCATAAGAAACCCCTATTCCAAGACATGAAACCTCAGGTAGTCCTCTGGCCTTTATATGCATGCACACACAATGCATCTGTCTGCATCTGCACATGTACGTGAACTTATATATGCATGTGCACACACAATTAAGACAACAATCATCAATGATTACCATCTTATAAAGAGGGACATTATATGCTTCCTCACAGAGATACAAAATACCATCTAAGAAGTTCTCTTGTCAAAATAGACTATGATCAACTCTATAGCTTTATAAGATTTATGCACACGGGACAGTGACATATGTTAAATAATGTCAGACACAAAGAATGAAATTGTGCAATAATTTGGGGTAGAAAAATTTCTATTCATCCTGGAAGGATCTAAAAAAGCCAATCAATTAGACAAACAAGATGCCTGTTTTAACAATAAAAGTTCAATGGGGATAGAAATAGACAGGCAGACAGATGATACAGAATTAGAAGCTGGACATTATCAGATTCTTAGAACACATATCAAATAATTTTAGAATATGAATTAAACTCAAATAAATTGTAAGAAAAACAGATTGAAGAAATTTAAGTATTGACAGGATAGTTAATGATATTAGTGGATAATTCTTATTTGAATAGTAATAATAATACAGATAAGCAAATTATTGTTTAAAAATAAAGCACACGTCGGGCAGTGGTGGCACACGCCTTTAATCCCAGCACTTGGGAGGCAGAGGCAGGGGGATTTCTGATTTCGAGGCTAGCCTGGTCTATAGAGTGAGTTCCAGGACAGCGAAGGCTATACAGAGAAACCCTGTCTCGAAAAACCAAAAAAAAAAAAAAAAAAAAAAAGCACACTAAGTTTAGTAGTACTTACAAAGAGCCACAGCACACAGGAATATTCAAACAGTACAAGAAATATTTAAAATTGAATCTCTTAGTAAGGTAATAGCCTTTATGAAATCACATATGAACACTGTCTTTTGTTTTGAAAATATCTTATACCTAGAAAGATCATTCAAAGGATGTCCACAAAGTATAATGTATATGCAAACTCATTACTGAGAATGTCATTTTTATTACCCTTTCATGTTCTTCTTTCTAAATACTATACTATACCCATATACACATTTGTTTACATATATACATGTGTACATTTTGGACTTGGATCTGCATGTAAGAGAGAATATGCGTTATATATTTTTCCTTCTGAGTCTGAATGGGGTTTTCTAGTCCCCATTTTATATACAAAGCAGATATTCATTATCCATTCATCTGTTGACAACAACTAAATTAGTTCCACTTTCTTATTATAGTGAATAAAGTAAAAATATACACGAGGGTGCAAATATCTCTATGGTGGAGTGTAGGGTTCTCAGGGCATATACTCAGTGGTGAAATATTTGGGTCCATATGCTAGTTACACTTTAATTTTGAGGAATATTGAAACTAATTTCCACAATGGCCATATAAATCTTCATGCTCATTAGTAGCGAATAAGGGTTCCTTTCTTTCAATATTTTTTTTTCAATATTTGTTGTTGGATTTCCTGATGAAAGCCTTTTTGACTAGGATGAAATGATATTTCAAGGTAGTTTCAATTTGCATTTCCCAGATGACTGGGAATGTTGAACACTTTAAATAACAGTTATTGACTATTTGCCTTTCTTTTATTTTTGAAAACCATAGCTTCAATCTTTTAGCCTATTTGATTGGCACTTATTCCATTGATATTTAATTTCTGCAGTTATTTTTAAATTCTGAATATTATTCTCTTGTCTTAAATGAGCTGGTAAAGATTTTCTCCCATTCTGTGGGCTGTCTATGTGCTCTGCTCCAATAGTTTCTGTTGTTAGAAGTATGTTTTAAATAATCATAATTTTGAAATTTCTGAAAATTCCTGGTAATACTGACTTATTGTTCTTGAATCTCAAAAAGTAACATGCTAGGAATTTTGAAAACACTGAGGAACTGTTTCTCAATACATATTACAAATTTAAAATGTATCATTGTTATTGAAGAAATATCTACTAGATTAAAGATGTGGTTATTATTATAACAAAATCATAGTGTGCGGTTGCATGATTAAATACTTATGGGCATGATGACACGAAGTCTTGAATTTGTTTAAAATAAAACAGGAGTGGTAAATGATATGGACATATCAGAAACACATTAGGTCAGAGTTAATAGCTTTATAAACTGGCTGCTGGGTACATTGGATATCACTCTATTTTTTATTTATTTAGAAACTTTCTTCATACATTTTTATTTTGGCCATGTCAAACTAAATCTTTTCAGAATGGTTGACTGTTAGGGAAAATTTCCCACCCCAATCAGTCTGGCAGCTACAGAGCTGCTATGTGGCAGGCGCGAGGCATTTGTGTGCACAAGGGATGGGATAACTAGCACATTTAGTTGCACTTCCCATGGCTTCTTAGAGACATCACTAGCATCTTTTTATCTGCTATCTGTTTTCTCTTGACAATGTTATTTAGATGCTTATGTGAATTTGGCATTGAGTGGGCTGAGCATAGTGTTACTATGTGGTGAAACAAGCTCAAAAGCAAAGAGGGTGCTGTGCCTGCATATGGCCTTGGGCCTTTGCCCTATCATTTTCTGGGTGATCACTAGCTCCTTTACCTATTTAGAGGAGGGACTACTCTGGTCACTTAATCTTAGTCTGAAGGGGCATATAATATAGAATGATACCATGACAGTAATAAAAACATAGTAATGATGGTTGTTCATGAAGTGATTCCTACAAGTTAGAATACACTGGATATCAGACTGGCATAGTCTACTGTATTTCTCACAACAGTGTCATGAATTAGAAAATATGACTCTTAGTATTTTTTTTTATCATTACTCTCTTGCAGTTTTGAAGAAATAGCCTGCTTGGAGCTATAGGTGTAGTTCCAGATCTGGGGTTTAACTTGTGTTTTCTAATTCCAAATCTAGGGTATTTACTAAAGCACTGAACATTCAGTAGTCTTTTTTCCCCCTATAGCTGGAAATGTACCTCAATACATTTAGAAGATCAGCACAGCTCTTGCTAGCTTCCTTTATGGAATCTGTAAGTTCTTCCATTGTGAGCCTGGCAGTTTGAACAGAAGTCCCCAGAAGTTCCATGTGCTGCTCTGCTGCTATGCTCACACAGCTTCCACCTGGGATGTGAATTTTCCAAACTTACCTTTAGCCCAGCATGGGTCATACTGCTCAAGAAACATCAGTTTGTTTGTGATCTGCTCAAGCTATCCCATCTTTGGAAATCTAGTTGTATTTAACTGACTATAGAATTATTAAGGAACCAACGACTTCTTTTGTGGAAAAATACCACCCCCCACACTATTTGCACTTGAAATTACAATGTATTTTTTATATTTATATAGCAAATCCAATGTTCCTATTAAGGTTGTGTAGTTTAAACACAGGCCAGTAAGATATGATTAGGGTACAGAATGTGGGCCTTATAATCTGGCAGACTTCACAGCTTCATAGCTCTGTGATCTTGGGCAAGTTCTTTGAGCTCTCTTCTGTGTATCTGTAAACTAAAGAAAATAAATGAAGATAGTGTCGTCAAAAGCAACTATTGTAATAAGGGAGACACTGATACACAGTTATATAAACCTGTCTGTCACAGTGTGTGTCCATTCATGTACATATATGTGCACACATGTATATTCCATGGCCCACATGGCTCAGAGGACAACTTTTGTGAGTTAGTTCTCTCCTTTTTGGGGATTAAACTCAGGTGTGTATAGCAAGCACTTTTACCTATTGAGGTACAAAAATTTACCTGCTGTGTAAAAATTAATTAAAGTAAAATATTATTAGTAGATATTTTACTAGACTGTGTTCTAAAAGTTTATATTAATTTAGATCCAGTTTGAGTGTGTTCTCTTTGGATAACTAAGAACTTGTTTTAGATTTGGACATATAAAGAAACAGATTTCTAATAGTGAAAGAAAAATAAAAAAAACTCCACAAGATATTGGTTGAGGGTCTGAGTGTGTTGGTAAATGCCTTTAATACCAGCACTCTGAGGCAGAGGCAAATAGATCTCTGAGTTCAAAGCCAACCTGGTCTACAAAGAGAGCTCAAGGACAGCTAGAGCTACATGAAGAAACACTGCCCCCCCCCAAAAAACCCAGAAAAAAAGCAATACAAACAACCCTAAAGGAAACAAACAAAAATACCAAAACCCCAAACTGAAAAACCAACCTCCCCAAAAGCCCAATCAAACAAAACAAGATATTGTTTGATACACATAGTTATTCAAGCCCCTAGATTTCAAAAATAAACTGAGCATCGTGTGGGATCAAGAACATGAATTATGTAGCCAACTGCCTGAACTAGAGTTCCTGCCCTGTTATTTACCTGCTATGATGTTAGACAACTTCTATGGGTCTCAGTTTCCTTACCTGTAATACTAGGATAATATTTCTTTTATTTTTGTGGGTGCACCAAACTTTATTGATGGTATTCAAGAGAGTAGGGAGGGCTCCCTAGGCCTCTTCTGCTATTATAGGGGTCTGGGATGGAAATTGTGAGGGAGATACTCAGTGTTGGGGGCTGAGGTGGGACAGGGACTCCTCAGCAACCAAGGGTCTCTCTCTTGCACTCAGTGTCCTTGCTGGGGTGGGTGGTCCAGGGTTACTTACTCCTTGGAGGTCATGTAGGCCATGAGGTTCAATGTTGCTGTAGCCATATTCATTGTCATACCAGGAAATGAGCTTTATGAAGTTGTTGTTGAGAGCAATGCCAGCCCCAGCATCAAAGGTGGAAGAGTGAGAGTTGCTGTTGAAGTCACAGGAGACAGCCTGGTCCTCAGTGTAGCCCCAGGGTGCCCTTTAGTGGGCCCTCGGATGCCTGCTTCACCACCTTCTTGATGTCATCATAATTGGCAGGTTTCTCCAGGAAGTATGTCAGATCCATAACGGATACATTTGGGATAGGAACACAGAAGGCCACGCCAGTGAGCTTCTGGTTCAGCTCTGGACTGACTTTGCCCAAGCCTTGGGAGCACCAGTGGATGCAGGGATGATGTTCTGGGCAACCCGATGGCCATCACGACACAGCTTTCCAGAGGGACCATCCACAGTCTTCTGAGTGTCAGTGATGGCATGAACTGTGGTCATGAGCCCTTCCATGATGCCAAAGTTGTCATAGATGACCTTGGCCAGGGAGGCTAAGCATTTGGTGGTACAGGATGCATCACTGACAATCTTGAGCAAGTTGTCATATTTCTTGTTGTTCACACCTATCACAAACATGGGTGCATCAGAAGGGGAGGAAATGATAACCCTTTTGGCCCCATGCTTCAAGTGGGCCCTGGCCTTCTCTATGGTGGTGAAGATGGCAGTAACTCCACAACATACTCAGCACCAACATCACCCCATTTGATGTTATCAGGATCTCACTCCTGGAAGATGGTGATGGGCTTCCCGTTGATGACAAGCTTCCCATTCTCAGCCTTGACTGTGCCATTGAACTTGCCATGGGTGGAGTCACACTGGAACATGTAGACCATGTAGTTGAGGTCCATGAAGAGGTCATTGATGGCAACAATCTCCACTTTGTCAAGTGCAGAGCCGAAGGCAGCCTTGGTAACCAGGTGCCCAATATGGCCAAATCTGTTCACAAAAACCTTTACCATCTTGTC
This sequence comes from Rhabdomys pumilio, assembly GCA_030674055.1. Classification (NCBI taxonomy): domain Eukaryota; kingdom Metazoa; phylum Chordata; class Mammalia; order Rodentia; family Muridae; genus Rhabdomys; species Rhabdomys pumilio. Next base: position 92,934,531 of record JANHMN010000005.1, on the reverse strand, counting down.
TATTGGATGAGGCTAGCACTGCATGAGAAGATGAGGCTGTTTCTGGAACAGGGAGGAACAGAGAGCTAGAATAATATTTCTTATCATATGCATTGTTATATAGGTCATGTAAGTATTTGTAAAGGGCTTAGAAAATGGGTTGGCTCATTATAGAACCTATATGTTGATAGATAGATAGATAGATAGATAGATAGATAGATAGATAGATAGACAGATAGATAGACAGATAGATAGATAGATTCATAGATTATCCCTATATCTGTCTTTGATAGAGTTGGCTTTAGGAAGAGTTTATGTCTTTGTTACCTTGTTTTTTTTTTTTCATAGTGAAGGTAAATTCTTATCTATTGGTTTATGTATTTGCATTAGGAGACATAAAAACTTCTTTTGTCTGTGTGAATATTGCTTATATGGCTGGCCTGATGGCCTAGTAAAAGGTAAGGTACTAGGAATAAAATAAGGATTATGCTTCTAGGATACAAATAGGGAGGCCTCATAGTCCCAAGGGTGCTGTTTGTCGGGGGAAGATATTTTTAAGCCTCCTGTATATTTACACTGAATATCTGTTAGTCTCTACTTGAAGCCATGCACTCCTCTATGAATACATTATCAGAAGATTGTCCTTGGGAAAATAATTGAATTCTGGCAAAAAGCATGAGCTGGCAAGAATGCTCATACACTGCTGGTGTCAGGGTCTAAGGGGATAACCCCCTTGGCAATCTCTGGTAACACTGAGTGTATGCCAACTAATGACCTAGTAATTCTGCTCATATGGATGTTCCCCAAAGAAATGTGTATACAGTCACACATCATAAAGTGGAGTGTTCATGACACCACTGCTTATCTTACCCAGACGTCCATCAGTCCTTAAATGGAGAACTCCATCTTGTAACATTTACACAGTGTAATATTACATAGCAACGAGGATGAATTAGAACTATACATGGTGATTTAAATCTTTCAAACTAAAGAATTCAGAGACAAGAAAAACACATACTTCATGGTTCTACTGACAGAGTACAAAAACAGGCTGGATGAATCTGTAGTGACATGGGGCAGGAGAGGAACTCCCCTTAGAAGGCACCAGTAACTGGAAGGGCAAAAGGACAAGCTTTGAGGAGGTTTCTTATGTTCTTTGCCTTGCTCTGGATATATTCAGATGGTGAAGGTCTGTTAATCTGTATATTTGTCATGTATGAAATCTGTATTTGTACCAGACTTCAACTCTCTTTTGGAACACAGGTCATATTTTTACATTGTGAAAACTGGGCCTTGAACATTATTAATTCTACTGCAATCTAAACCTTATTTTCTATTTTAGTAAGTGGTTTTGTTTTTATGTGTTTATGTGTTTATGTTTTCTTTCTCTAATTCAATTTTAAGCTTTTGACTCTATTTTGTTTTTCTTGGTATTTCCACAGCATAGCAAAAGTATGCATTCTTGTGGAATACATGTTAACTTGTCAGGAGCAAAACTTCCCTGCATAGCCACAGCATAGAAGGGTATGTTTTTCATATCCAACTGTAGCAGAATCCTTTAATAATTATGTTTCCTAAATTAAAGACAGTATTGGAATAGAGTGGCTATTTTAAGGCTCTTAACCTTGTCTTTTAGACAATCTAATGTGCCAAATGCTTTGACTAAATTCTCCTGAGGTAAAGTGCCAACTTTGGAATAGATTTTCTGAGAAGGCAACTTTGAGTGTTGGCAGAATCCAGTGGCTGACTGCCAGAGGGGGAGGGGTGGGAAAGCTTGTTCTGAACTTTGGTTGACTATCTTGTTAACTTATTGTGTCAGGGACGAATTATTTCTGTATCTCTATAGCTTGAGAGATGGGGGAAAGAGAGGAAGAGAGGGATGGGGAAGGAGAGGAAGAGAGAGAGGGAGAGAGAAAGAATTAGGGGGGAGAGAGAAGATAAGAAGAGAGAAGGGAGGAAGAGAGAAGGGAAAAGGGACAGAGGCAGAGAAGAAGGGAGGAAGAGAGAGATAGAGAGGGAGGGAGGGAGAAAGAGATAGAGAGAAAGAGGGAGAACTCATTTGAGGAGTAATATTGGGGAAATAGCTCTGGTATAAGGCACTTGGTGAATGAGTCAGCATGTCAGCTCAGCCATAGGACAAAGTCTCTGTAATTGGAAAGAAAATTTACATTAAACTGAAAGCAACCAGTCATCCTTTTCCTTAATTTTAAAACAGATCTTGGTGGGAAAAATTTATACCATAAATAATACCCAAGAATTTATACCTGTAAAACCCTGGGACCTACAGGTGGATTTTTTTTTAAATCTTATCTCTCCTCTTTTCTCTCTCTCTCTCTTTCTTTCTTTCTTTCTTTCTTTCTTTCTTTCTTTCTTTCTTTCTTTCTTTCTTTCACCTTTTCTCTGGAAATGAAATGACTGAGTTTTTCCCAAAGTGATGTGAACCTTTCCAGAGCCTAGGTAACTAAATATTTATATTGAAAAAAGTGATAAACAAACAACCACAGATTTTTTATTTTTTTATTTTTTTTTATTCCAGTTTGAGATGCTATTGCATACCTGTAGTATTGTTTTTTGCCACCTGAAAAATCAGAGAAAACTCTGCCTGCTTTTCTTATCACTTTATAGGTCTAGTGGAAGGATGGTGTTGGGAGGGATTCTGTAGTGATTTCTCAATTTTAGGGTTGTCACTTTCAGGGCATGAAGCCTCAGTCAAAATTTAATATTTCTTTGCTTAAAGCACACACACACACACACACACACACACACACACACACACACACACACACTTTGACTGCAGAGTCAGTGTCAGCAAAATTGTACTTAAAGTTGAACTTGGGGAAATTTGCAGGATGTTAAACTCTTCAACAGCCTTCTAGGAGTCTAAAAAATGTTGGAAGGTAGAAGAGAGGCCAGAGGACCCTACCAAGTACAATGAAAGTTACTAACTGTGCCACTCATTGACACTGTCTTCCAATTGCCTTACAATTCTTCCATACCCAGAAAGTGTTTGACAGTTGCCACACTAAGGTCCCAATGATCATGGAAGGCTTGCTCATGCATTCAGATAACGGAAAACTGGCTGATTTAGTGGAACTTATACACTCACATCAACTTATTCTTCTTAGGTGAAAAAAAGCCAATAGACTTTAATTGACTTTTGAACATCACTTCCTTTAAAAAAAATAAAAAGCTTTCCAAACACATGCCCTAATGCATAGTTTTTGGGTTTATTATTACCCAGAACCATACATTTAAGGAGCTATAATTTTCAAAACTATCTTTCAAGATATCCTCTTGTCACCTCTGTGGTTCCAAATGTTAATGAGTGGGGGTGATTATGTGTTCTAAGGAATATTTATAAAACATTGATTTATGTAATATTTTTGTATAATATAAATCAAGAGAGACAGAAACAACTAGATCCCAGATTTGAGCCATTCATAATATACATTCCTAAGAAAAGTAACAGGTATATAAGGAATATGACAGTGTTTAAAATAACCTTATCCTTGAGGGATATAATAGCCACAAAAGAAAGACAGTAAATTAAACAATGTATGTATACCACATGAAACACTCATAGGAATAGATGGTATATTGAATATTAGCAAAGATATAAGGAAAGTAATTTAATGTATGAATCAGGAAAAAAAGAGCCAAGAAATATATCATTATACCAATAAAATCTTTAGACACAGCCAAAGACCAAATTATTGGGCTAAAAATTGGAATGGAAAAGAGGAAAGGATGTAGAAAATAAAATGTAAAATAAAAAGCCAAGTAATATGGAAAATTCACATGAAAAAATCCTCAAAAGGAAAAAGAAATGTACTTTCAGGGTTTTGTAAATAAAGTTTTATTGAAATGCAGTCACAATCATTACTTGTTATTTATGATGACTTTCATCCTACAATGACTAATTGAATTGTTGTGATAGAGTTCATTTTGTCCATAAAGTCTAAATTACTTATTATTTTGCCCTGACTCATGTTTTAATACAACTCCACACATGGATGGCATGAGACAGGCAAATCATAGCATTAACATGAAAGAAGAGAAGGAAAGAGAATCACATGGAATTCATTGGGTCATAACAATTCTAAAAAACCATAGGTCCACTAAGGTCTTCTTTCCTGAATATCAACAAATGTCAATCTCATCTGAATGAAGCATCCAATGTTCAATAGTTGTTTATGAAACATATCTGTTGTATTTGGTTGCATAATCAGGTATTTATCTGGGTTGTAAAGTCACCTGAGCACTGAATCATCTATTTGCTTGAGCATGGTTTTAAAATAATGCAGGTAGCATGGTTCCATGCAGCAAAGCAGTAATGGTTTGGACAAAATTTGTTTCATATGTTGGAACCTGTGGAGTTTTGAAAGAAAATGGTCCCCATAGGCCCATGAAGAGTGACACTATTAGGAGGTGTGGGTTTGGAATCGGTGTGGCTTTGTTGAAGGAGGTACATGTCTAAGGGATGGACTTTGAGGTGTCAGAAGTGCAAGGCAGTTCATTTCCTATTCTCCATGGATCCAGTTGTAGAACTCCCGACTCCTCCAGCATCACACCTTTACCCTGCCATGCTTCCTGCCATGAAGATTGTGGACTAAATCTCTGACAATTCAAAGTGTAAGTGAAAGTGTAACATTTATAAAGCTGTGAAGAGACATTATGACCAAGGCAAACATTATGAAAGAAAATGTTTAATTGAGCCTGGCTTATAATTTCAGAGGTTCAGTACATTATCATTCTTGTCAGGAAGCATGGGAGCCTACAGGCAGACATGGTGCTGAAGAAGGAGATAAGAGTTCTATATCTTGACCTGAAGGCAGCCAGGAGGAGGCTCTGTTCCACACTGAGTAGAACCTGAGCATAAGGGGTTCTTTTTTTCTCATAATGCTCTTTACAGGTCCTTTGTGTATATACATTGTAATTTCTGGTTTTGTTTTTTTTTTGGGGGGGGGGATTTCTCTGTGTGGGAACATGGCTTTGCTTCTATGTGTCTTTTGCACTTTTTCTTTGAATATTTTTCTTCTGTTTTTTTCCTATTCAGATTTGTTTTTAATTTATCTCATTTTATTATTATTCTCTAGATGCTTACCTTTTATAACTAGAGAGGAAAAGGTGTGGATTTGGTTAGGAGGGGAGGTGGGGAAGTTATGGTACTTGTTGGGGGAGGTGACTTCATAATCAGAATATATGGTATGAAAAAACTTTTTTGTTTTTTTTGTTTCTTTAAATTAATATCTTTAAAAGACTTATTTATATTTTATATGTGTTGGTGTTTTGCCTGCATGTATATCTGTGAACATGCCAGATCTGGAATTAGAGATATAGACAATTGTGAGCTGCCATGTGGGTGCTGGGAATTGAACCTGGATCCTCTGGAAGAAATAGCCAGTGCTCTTAACTGCTGAACCATCTCTCCAGCCCTGAAAAACAATCTATTTTTAACAATAGAAAAGTAGGAAAAAATTGACAATGTAATGCATGTATATAATGGATTTTGGTCATTCTTTACCTCTCCACCCCCATTATCCTGTCAAGTCTCCCTCCCTTTCCTATGGAAACTCTTCTTCCCAATACGTGTTCTTCCTACTTTGATGATTTTTTTGGTGACCCACTGAGTTAAGGTAGGGTTGCATGCTTGAGTATGGGTGAGAGGTTATTTACTGAAGCATGAGCAACCTATCAGTGATTAAACTACTAACGAGAATGACACTGTACCTAAGCAATCATTAACTATCCAGAGTAACCCAGAGCTGGGGCAGTCTAGAGGTCTTCTAAGCCCCTCTGCACACATGATGGATTATTGGTGAGCCCAGTCTCGTGCAGGTAAATCCTGATACAGTAAGTTCATGAGTGTAATTCTCACGTCATGTCAAGAATACAATATTTTCCATATTCTTTCCTATCTTATAGTTTTTACATTCTTTCCACTCCTTCTTCTCTGCAGTGGATGATATAGATATCTCATTAGGACAGACCTCTAATAAATAACTTTTTCTCAGCACTTAGACTAGTTGTGAGTCTTCATTAATGGACACTGCACAAACCAACTTTTTTGATAAAGGGTGAAAATAGCACTAATCTATGTATATAGACATAAGCATTTAGAACAGTGCTTCTCAACCTTCTTAATCGTGTGACCCGTTAATGCAGTCCCTTATGTGGTAATCCCCAACCATAAAATTATTTGTGTTGCTATTTCATATCTATAATTGTTACTATTATGAATCATAATATAAATGTCTGATGTGAAAGAGTCATTCAACCCCTAAGGAGGTCATGACTCACAGGTTGAGAACCACTGATTTAAAAGTATGGGTAGGGGAACACCCTCATAGAAGCAGGGGGAGGGGGAATGGGATAGGGGCTTTCGAGGGGGGGGACCGAGAAAGGGGAAAACATTTGAAATGTAAATAAAGAAAATATCCAATAAAAAGAAGTATGTTTGACATGTTCATTTAGCAACAAACAAACAAACCACACACCAACAACAAAATGTAGTCAGTGGCCTTTTAGGGCCCATGACTTCCCAAACTACAGGCTCTTGATCAGATTCATAGGATCAGGCATGAGTTCCCACTTGTGGAATGGTTGGACTGTAAATCAAATCTGAAGTACTTGGTTATTCTGTTAGTAGTCTTGCTTTAGTGTATCAGTAGGCATCTTACTAGGCAGTTTGTTACTGTAGCTTGTATAGTCAACCAGTGGGCAAGACTGAAAACATTCTCTCTCAGCAGACTACACTATAAAAGTCAACCCACAGGGAGAAAACTTTCAGCTCAATTCAAACTTGATTTCTTTTTGTCTTGTAGCCCAAGTATGTGGTAGCTTCAGCAATAGGACCTGACCACCTAGTTCTTGTGGGTAAACAAGAACAATGGTAATAGCTTGTAAATTTTTGGTTGGGAGCTCTGGGTCTCAAGTATCAACTCATTGGGAGGTGTTCTATACATGGGGTTTTCATCCAATAACTTACGGTTTCTGGGAGAAGCATTATCTGTACATACAGTGTGCCTATGTGAAGACTTTTAAAAATTTTGTATTTTAAACTGACTTACAACACAGTAGTTTCCCTTAGGGTGTTTTCATATATTATTAGTTTTCTTTAGATATTTAGTCTTTACTCTATCCTCTATTTCTCTACTCATACTCCCAAGCGAATCTTTCTCCTTGCAGCATTCTCCCTTCTACTTTTTATATCACTTCTGTTCTACTATTTCTCCAGTATTTGTGGAGAGAAGAGGAGGGAAGGAGAAAGGGAGAGAGAGGGGGAGGGAGAGAGAAAGAGAGAAAAAGAGAGAGAGAGAACCCAGAAACTAGCCAGTCATAGTTCTCTACAATTTCAAGAATTGAAAACTGTCTGAATGTGTGTGCAGTGTTATACTCACTTTGAGATCTATCTTGGCCAAGTAATGGAAATAAATACAATTGCTATCTTTCTTTTTCTCCTCCAAAATAAACTTGACCTACCAATGGCAAGCAAGCAAGAAAAAAACAGAAAGAAGAGTATATAATAACATGAACTATGGTAACAGAAATGTTCTTTGTTCTTTTTCTTTAAACTGTTTTTGTATCTTTTTTGTACATGCTATTCTTTTTTTATCATTACCAGTGTTTTAGCATATAAAATATTATGTTTTAGTATGACATTTTCATACATTAATATCTTTGAACCTTGTTTATTTAGAAATGTCTTAATATAGAAGTGTTGTTGTTTGAATGAGAATGGTCCTCATATTATCGTATATTTGAATATTTGGTCCCCAATTGGTGGAGTGTTTTGGGAATCATTAAGAGGTGTACCTTGCTGGAGGAAGTGTATCATTGGTGATAGGCTTTGAGGCTTAAAAAGCCTATGCATGACCAGTGTCCTCTCCACTTCCTGCTTGAGGTTTTAAGATGTGAGCTATCATCTGTGCCTGCCAGCATGCCTTCACTCTGCCATCATGGACTCTAACCATATAAAACCATAAGCCCAATTAAAAGCTTTCTTCTATAAGTTGCCTTAATCATGGTGTTTCATCACAGAAATAGAAAAGTATATAATACAAGGATAACTTCAGTAAATTTTGTTCTAATCTCACTATTAAAAGTCAGAGAGAAGTAAATTAAACTAAAACTAAACAAAAATCAATTAAAACTCAATTTGAAATAAATAAAATATTAGAGAACAGAAAAATTAAAAACAAAGAAAGAAAAGATATATGAATCAACAGAATCTGAGAGAACACTCCTTTTTGTTTTGGCTGTTTTGAGAGTTACTCATGTAACTTAAGGTAGCCTGAAATTCACTGTGTTAACTGAGGATAATGACCTTGAATTTCTGGCTCTCTTTCATTTGTCTCCTGAGTATTGGGATTATAGAAGCACCACAACATGCCAGTTAGGGAAGGAGTCTTAATATTTGAGAACATTGAATTAAATCCAAAAGTCTTATAAGAGCTAAAACTATCTCTGTATTTAAGCAAAAACTACAGTAGAATTAAAATAATTACTATATATATCTAATAATTTAGTTTCATAACATATAGAACATCTACTCACATCATCACAGAAAGAAAATGAATTATTCAATAAAAATTTAATCAATAAATCAATGTTGTTATTTTAAAATTTATCTTAGACTTGTTTACCAATAATTTATCTGGGTACTTTAACATATCCCTTTTAAAAATGATTGATTAAGCAATCAAAAAAATTGGGAGCTTTGAATATATGAACACTATTCAGCTATTAGATTTTTATGACTTTCATAACATTAGTTTGGGGGTCACATTTTCTAAAAGTTGACATGTGATTGAACACAAAGGAAACCTCGATAAATTCCACAGTATCAATATTGAATTCCTATGATCTTTTACTCTAATGTAATAAAATTAAAAGATAAATTAAAAGAATTTCCAAAAATTTCCATGAGACATAAAATTGAATTTTAATACTGAAAACGTTGGCTACTAAGCTCAGCATTCAATGAAATTCAAGGAAATTATAATGAAAATGCTACCTGTCAAATTTTGTGGGACACAGAGACACTGTCCTCACTTAAAGGAAATTTTATAGCTGTTAATGCATTTATCAAGGAATAAGAAATGTAGAAATGAATTGAGCTACACTTTCAAGAAGAAGATTTAAAAATGCAGATAACATAGTGAATCACTGAAAAGCATAATGACTAATTAAGTGCAAAAGCCTAGATGAGTAGAATATTTTCTAAAATTATTTTTAAATACAAAAATTCAATTCAGAAGTTGGATCTGGGTGAAGTGGCACATACCCAAAGTCCTAGCATTAGGAAAGCAGAAGCATGAAGGTACTGAGTTTTAGGCCAGCCTGGGCTACATAGTGAGGCCATGCAATATTTGTCTTTCTGTGCCTGAGTCATTTTACGTAGCATGTCTTCCAGGTTCATTTGCAATATTGCAAGCAGGACAAAAACTTCTGTCATGCAGAGTGAATGAGTTCTGTGAGTGCCGTGTATAGCATATCCAGCATCTATTTGTTGATATTCCTTCAATGAAAAACAGTTGATGAAATGAACAAGAACTACCCAAATTTACAGAAATTCAAAGCTCCTTTCTATGAACCGAACACTGAAGGAATGATTAGTTTATATCCTAGATATATGCTATAGAAGATGGAAATATTCCTATTATGTGTTATAATACTAACAATTTATGGTTTCTAAAGTCACATGAACAACATGTGAAGAGAAAAATCATTCACAGGTGTATATTACACTTAATGAAGGTAGAGAACAAAGTCCTATTGGAGGGAGAGGACATTCTCTCAGCTGATCCAAAAGGTGAATTTAATAACTCAAAATCTGTTTTAATAGTGTAAATAACCACAATGTAGTGACGAAATATTTTCCTTTCCTATTGTGGGAAAGATTTTATACCAAATATCTGCTATGAACATTGGAGTTAATTGTGGAGTCCCAGCACTGGGACTCCCAGATGAAGTTATAAAAAAAAATAAAAGCAAATAAGATTGTAAAAATTGGAATGCAAGTGATGAGGCCATCATTATACATAGTACAACTATCTAGCTGGGAAAACCAATAGAATTAAGAAATAAGATCACCAAACACAAGATCAAGTCATGAAATCAATAGCATTAATTTCTCTCCAGTAGCAACAACTGCTTACAGGGTATTTTTTAAAAACATAATGTAAGTTATAATAGCAGGACCAAAGCTAAAATTTAAAATAAAATCAAGAAAGCACAGAAAACTTAACTAACCAAAGAAACCACTATAAAGCTGAGATTGTTTAAATAACAAATAGCTTATGAGCCCAAATCAGCTAACTACTTTCTTTTGTAAGCAAATGTATTAGAGATTCGCCCATCATAGATTATCTATGGTTGCTTTTATGCAGCAATAGGCAGAACCTGGCAGTTTCAACAATAACTCTATGGCCCACAAAGCCTGAACTATTGATACCTAGGCCTTTATAGACAACTTGTATTGATTCCTTGCTCTGAAGTGCTTCATAATTAGTATACTCCCAACTGTACTTCATCTTTATAGACACAAATTAAAGGTATATTAAAAGACAGAAAAGAAGGTCCAGAATAAATTAAGAAATATTTCTTTCTTTTAGAACATTGTTTACTTATTGTTTATAGGTGCTTCACAAACCATCAAAGACTTGAATATGTTTAACAGATATGGTATCACTTTTATATGATGGAAATTATTGTTTATATCCGTTAATTGTGATACTGAATCAAAATAGCCAGTCTATCTGGATGTTAAAAGATATTTGGTAACTGTCTTAGTTTGGTTTTTATTGCCTTGAAGAGACACCATGACCACAGCAACTTATTCATCTATTTATTTATTTATTTATTTATTTATTTATTTAATTTATATGAGTACACTGCAGCTGTCTTCAGACACATCAGAAGAGGGCATCGGATCCCATTACAGATGGTTGTGAGCCATCATGTGTTTGCTGGGAACTGAACTCAGGACCTCTGGAAGAGCAGTCAGTGCTCTTAACTGTTGAACCATACCTCCAGCTTCCCCCATCCTCGGAAACTCTTATAAAGGCAAACATAATTGGGGCTGGCCTACAGGTTCAGAGGTTTAGTCCATTATCATCATGGTAGGGAGCATGGCAGCATCCAGGAAGACATGGTGCTGGAGAAGGAGCTGAGAATTCTACATCTGGATCCAAAGGCAGCAGGAGACGGTGCCACACTGGGTATAGCTTGAGCATAGGAGACCACAAAGACCACCCCCACAGTAACACACTTCCTCCAGCAAGGCCACACCTACTCCAATAAGGCCACACCTCCTAGTGGTGCCACTCCCTATGGGCCTAGCATTCATATATATGAAGCTATATGGGCCATTCTTATTTAAATCACCACAGTAAGTTTATATTTTAAAATTAATGTGGAGCTGGGTAAGGTCTCATGTTCCTATAATTTCATCTACTTGAGAGGTTAGAGTGGGAGGCTTGCTTGGACTCAGCCTGAGCAACATAATTAGACTCGAGACGGGGAAGCAAACCACAAAGAGGTGAGAATGAAAACTCAGTTTATAAAGACTAACTTTGTCAACTTGGACCAGACTTCGGGTGTCTGATGACAGGAGTTTCATTGTTACAATATTTAAAACAAAGTACAGTTTGGCAAAAAATAAAAAATAAAGTTTCCAGGCAACAAGCATTCCAATTCCAGGCAATAAAACTTAAAATGTGACTGCCTAGAAACTCCTTTATAAAGTGCATGTGATCGTGAGGGCGTGTTCTGTAGCTAAAAGGTCTAGAATCTAGTGTGGTCTCTGTCTGAGGTAGCAGAGGTCAGCAGGCCATAAAGTACTTGGGACATTCCCACCTAAGGATGGGTTCTTTAATCGGGAGCTAAAGATAATGGCCTAGGGAGGGAGAGTCAGGGATAAACTTTCTGGGTGAGGTCTGCCTCTATAGTGCAAGGTGGACGAGGTCAGCCTCCACAGATAGCAAAAAACGTTACCTGGTCATTAACAATATCCATTCACACCCTTCTAGGCAGAAAGCAGGTAATTACTCCTTTGAGGAGAGGCCCTTAAATGCTTAACACTCCTGGTTCCCAAGTGCTCTGTGGGTATAACGATCCTTGTGCCCATAACAGAGTCTGTCTGTTTAAAAAGTTCCCAACAGAGATCGTCTCTCTCTAAAAAAAAAAAAAAAAAAACATACAAATTAAAATCAAATTACTATGAATATGAAGAAGAAAATTCTGAAAAGAAAGCATAAAGAAGATGGCACATTCAGATATGGAAGCTTGAGACAAAGTCTGAATGAGAAAAATATGTGTAAGCAACCAGTTGAGGACATAACCAGTGGAACGGAACCAAGAACTCGAAGATACATCTTGTGTGTACAGGGATTTTTATGTTGAAAATGTCACCAGCAATGTACGAGAAAGGGTAGAATAGTTAATAAATGATACTGGAAATAGTAATTGACTATATAAAGAAAATTGAAGCCCAAACCCTACTTAATACCATCTTCAAAAGATGAAGAGGCATTAAGCAAGTAAAGGAGGTTAATAGAAGATAGTGGCAGGAATTTCTTTGTGACTGAAGAGGATGAAACAAGTTAAGTAAATCTAGAAAGCCCAAACAATCAATTATATTCACTGAAGAACATATGAGCAAAATAAATAGTCAGATGGTAGAATGGGGAGAAAAATAGCACTCCTGTAAATCAGTAAGAAAATGGATGCTCTGGTACACACATAGCCAAGATAAAACGAAGTAAGAATTTGTACCAGCAGAAAGCGTAAGAGTCTAATAAAATACATATCCTTGGTTGTTAGCAGAGATAACGTTTTGCCCTTGTCAGGTATGCAAACTACGAAGTGAGCATTATCAAGTCTGTAGGAGATTCGGAACTGTTAGATATTTCTGGAGAAAGTATGGAGTGGAGAAAGTATGCTGTGGCCATTTTAATGAATGATATGGCAGATTTAAGCCAAATTAACCATCTGTACACAATGTGAGCCAAATTCTGGCATGGTACCACAGAGAAATTTTCAGAGAGGTCTATAAGGAGGTTCTGATCAAAGGCGGTGCTCATTACAGCATTATTTGCAGTAATTGATGTAAGGGAGTCTATATTTGAAGAATCAGATTACAGTATGTAACAGGTGCAACTACAGAATCCTCTGCAGTGATGCTCAACATCTGTCAAGTTGCTCTCAGCCACTCAGATATCTGGGAAACTATAATCAGTGGAAAATTTGAGGAGGAGATGTGAATGGACAAGGGCAGTGAGACTAAAGCGATAGAAAAGAAAACACTGTAAGGATCAAGTCTCTTGCATGAGCCAATAACAGCACTCTAAATGGAGGAATAAAATTAACTCAGTTACCAGCTTCAGGGTCCTTAGATGAATGCCTATGGTCAGTTTCTTTCAGTCCCATCGCTTCTGGATTTGTGCCTTTGTTGAGGTTCTCCTGGGGAAAATCTTGCAAGATCTTTGTGTTCGCTGCTCCTGTAAAGGATTAGGGTTTCCTGGGCTGCTCATCTTTTTTGGGTACTACTGTCAGTGTAATCTGATTGAATTTATAGCTACCAGATACTTATTTCTTTTTAAGTCTGTGGCTAACAACCATCACAAACTCCCCATGGACTGTGAAATGGTTATTTTGATATTTTGTGTTTAATGAATTTTGTAAGAAAGAGGTAAATATGTATTCACTCAATTATCTTGAATCGAAAGTCTGAAAGATATTATTTACTTTGTAAATTTTGGGCTTTAACATTCCTGATCTAAATTTCAAAGTCAGGAATGTTGAAATAGTTTTCTTAAATATTTTAAGCTTGGCTTCTGAAAAATTGCTTTAAACTAGAAGTTCAACAAATTTAGCCAAATCTTCTATTTCTGAGTTTTTAGTATGTCCTCATGTTTAACATCCTGGTTACAAATTTGAGATAGCTATCTTTAAATTGCTGTAGTTTTTGAAGTGAAGTTAAATTCAGAAGTCAATAAAGAAAAGAAATTAAAAATAATTGAATGTAGTGATGTGTATATGCGTTATCTTATTTAGGGTCTCCATCGCTGTGAAGAGACACCATGACCAAGGCAACTCTTATAAAGACAAACATTGAATTGGGCCTGGATTACAGTTTCAGAGGTTCAGTCCATTACCATCATGGCAGGAAGCATGGCAGTGTGCAGGCAGACATGGTGCTGGAGAGGGAGCTAAGAGTTCTACATCTTGATCTGAAGGCAGCCAGGGAGAGGCTTTTCACACTGTGTGGAGCCTGAGCATAAGAGCCCACCCCCACAGTGACACACTTCTTCCAATAAGGCCAGACCTCCCAATAATGCCACTCCCTATGGGACAAACATTCAAACACATGGGTCAATGGGGGTCGTTCCTATTCAAACCACCACATGCATCGAATGTTAATATTGACTCACTTTATACTTCTAAAACTTTCAGTTAATTTTCTGAATTTGATTATTTTAATATTACAGCTGCTATACTTATAAATGCAGTTTTAAAAACTGCCTTGTTAATGAAAATATAATATTTTTAAAAAGTACACAGCTCCATGAATTTTCAGGATAAATAAACTTATAAGTGATCATGAACTTGATCAGGAAATCAAAATGTTACCAATATCTGAGAGAGAAGTTTCTATTCACTTACTAAGCCTCCTGCCCAGAACCTTAACTTTTTGTGGTTTTGACTGCGAGCTTGGTGGAATTACTGGCTCTCTTTTCCTTAAGGGTCTGAATTCATTATTTTGTTCTTTTATATTTTGCTTTGCGTTTCAGCTTCTTTTTAAAAAGATTTATTTATGTATTTTTTTTACATATTAGTGTTTTTCTGCATGTTCATCTGCACACTAGAAAAGGGCATCAGATCCCATGGGTGTACAGTTATAGATGGTCGTGAGTTGCCATGTGGGTGCTGGGAATTGAACTCATGATCTCTGGAGGAGCAGCCATCTCTTCCATCTTCTGAATCACAGTTCTGCAAATTGTTAATGCCTTCGTAATTTGGTGTTCATTCAAGTTAAGGTGACTTTTCGTGTTGCTTCCTCTGGCTTTTCTTAATTGACTCTAGCAGGATTATTGGTCTGAAACAACTTCATGATCTGTTTCCCAAAAGGAAAAATGTAAAAAGCAAAGCAGAGAGAGAGAGAGAGAGAGAGAGAGAGAGAGAGAGAGAGAGAGAGATCATGTTACCTTCCTGATCAACCTAATTTTTCACTTGATTTCACATTTTCACTTGAAGCACATACACAATTTCACATTCCCATGATTTTTCCTATATTTTGTCAACTACTTGGAGTCTTTTTTTGTCCCTTCTCTGACTCAAATATTATGTCTCTTCTTCATATGTTCTATTTTATCTTTCCTTAGACTCCCTTTTATGTTTGGCCTCTATGTCTCAGACACAACATTCTGAGAGACTCTCACAGTCTTCAAATTTATTTGTTCATTTGTGTGCTTTCTCTACTATATATGAACTTCATTGTGGCTTAGACCCTGTGTTACTCATCTTGTGATTACAGGTGGTTGATGCAGTATTTATCATCAAGAATATGGAGTGAGTGTTCTTGAACTGAGGCAAGTTCAGCTATAAAACATGTACAACTGTAAGCAAGATTTTGTAATTACTCCTCAGTTAGTCTTTTTCAGGAATTCCTGAAAGCTTTACCTAGGAACGATCACTTAAAACATATCTGGATTATTCCTTCTCTGATCAGCTGTCTTATGGCCAGAATATTGCTCACTTACTGTTTGGTTTTTTTTTTTTTTTTTTTTTTTTTTTTTTAGTGTGTGTTGTGTCTGATGATATAGCAGATTAGTCATTTCCGTAAACCAGGTCTAGCATTAACTCTATTTGCCTCTAAGCCACTGTATGAATTGTTCAGAGTTCAAACTTTTCAGGTATAGAGCCCTTAGTTTTATTTTTGGCTTAAGCCATTTGCTCATATTAGATCTCCATAGTTCTTCACAAATAGTTTTAGCACATTCAGGATGTCAGCAGGAAATGGGCATCTTCTAGTCTGAGTGTTACCTGAGAAAGGCTCTCCTACTGTGTTGATGCCATTTTCTCTGTGCTTCTCCTTGGGGTCTTGTTATTAAATATGTGTTCTCTTCACCTCTCCAGCCTGCCACAGCCTTAGATGCTTGCCATTACGTTGTTTCACAGCACATGAGTGACATTGCTCTTGCAAAACTTGAATGTCCATCAAGGTATCAATAAATATTAAAGTTAGAATGCAGTCCAATATACTACTTATTAATTTATTTATATTCTCCCACACTTTACACCTGGTATGAGAAAGGGTAGGTAGTATAAAGCAATAACAGAAGTATAAAACACAAAAGAAGTTTCAAAATAACAAAGGTAACAATTTTAGCAAGAATTCTTTGTTATGAGTAGTTGTACATTTCACATACTAAATTTATCCTTGTGCATAGTTGTGGATAGGCCAAAAAGGAAAAGGAACCTGGTAGGTTTTATAATTTATACTTTCTCTACTCTGAACCACTTCATTTTCTCCTAAGAAACTAATAATAACTTTCTAGATAGAATTGAGAGAAATTTATCACTGGGATTCCTTATGTGATGAGGGTTTAATAATGCTTGAAAATTTGCTTATACATTTTATTTTTAAAACTCAAGATTTTAAAATTTAGCTTTTCCATTGCCTTCAGTGAAAACCAGTGTTTAGTGTTCAAATATTGTTCTAAATGATGTTCTAGAGAGAGAGAGAGAGAGGTAAGTACACTTAATATGCACGTTTCTGAGTATTTTTCTTTAGCCTAAGACGGGACGTGAAAAAATTTGCCAAAGGCCTGTTAATATCTCAGCCAATCAGTTTTTCATCAGGATAAATCATTTGTTTGCTTTTTGTAAACATGTTACAAATCAGCAGTATTATAATAAGTGCTAGAAGTATTCACATAAAGGAAAAAAGAAATGAACTAACTTTATACAAAGTCATGATAAATTCATCTCTTTCTTTTGCCATGAAAATGAATGATGTCAGATAAAGCTTGACTCATGCGTTGTGATTTCCATAGGGTTTAAATGATCTTTAATAACAACTACCATCACAAACAATATATATTTCACATACCAAATTTATATCTGTGCTTCCTAGTGGTTAGGGTAAAGGAGATAGAATTCGAATAGACTTTGTGACATACACTCTCTAATTTGAGCCTCTTAAGTTTCTCCCAAGAGCCTAACTTAACTTTTTGGATAGATGTCAGGCAGATGACCCTGTGATGGATGCTCATTACATGCACATGACATCTAGAGCCTGTACTTCTGTCTTGAATACAGGACGAGATGTGGATGCTAAAGAGATGCAGAATAAACAAATTATTGCCACTGTAGTAAGCTACTACAACATTGGTTTCAAGCAACACAAATAGATTAACTTATTGCTCTGCATATCAGAAACCCAAAATATGTCTCTGTGCTATAATTCCAAGATGTTGGTAGGTTTGTGTTCCTTCTGAAGACTTGAGGAGAGACTCTATTGCTTTGTTTTGCTTTGTCTGCTTTCTGGAAGTTTCTACTTCCCTTAGTTTGTGGCTTTCCTCTCAGCCCTGTGCTGCTCAAATCTCTCCTTCTGTTACTGCATGTCTTTTGACTCTGGTCTACCGTTTATGTAAGACCTTTGTAATTATAGTGTGATCATGTGGATAGTCCTTAATTAGTCACATGTGTACAAAATTGATTTTAAGATTAAGATAACACTGTCACATATTCTAGAGGCTAAGATGTAGATATTTGTGGGAAGGAGATTATTCTGCCAATGAGTAATATGTCATAATAAACATCATGGTTTTTGTAAAACATAGTTGAGTTGTTCAAATTCTTACTTTACATTTTTCCTTTCTAAATTTATACAATGATACTGTGCTCATGGTATACTTACAAAGATTAAATAAGGTATAGGTGAAAGCAGGTGTCAATATATTCAGCATATTGTAGGTTCACAGTAAATGTTAGCCTAATTGGAATTCAAATATAAAACATATGACCCGCATATTGCAGAAAGTTCACATTTTGCCTATTAAGAGTCCACGAACATAAAAAAAAAATGTTCCTATTCTTCTTTTAGGTTGGTGCATATTTTCATGAGAAAATAGAAATTGTGGCTCTAGATAACACTATCTTTGTATCCTTTATTTGAGAACTATTCATATGGTGAAATATCACATGCTTTGGCATTATCTTCCACAAAACAAGGGTAAAAACTTAAAAATAGAAAAATAGAAACTCTCAACAATAATTCTGGTAGAAATGACTTGTAACAATTTAGCACCTTCTTTTTATTTCTGGAACACTTCTGTGTGAAGAGCTGAAATTACTTAGGGCATCTTAGCTAATTCTCATGGCACCAGATGTATGTGGTGCCGTGAGGGGGTAGGGAGCAGTGAAGAAGGAAAAGGGGGAAATGGGGCAGGTGTGACAAGCCAGGGTTTGTGTTTGGAAGCAGTTCTTGGCAAAGGTGAAAATATTTTTAGGTAACCTTCCCTCTTTCCTGTGAAAGTCTGTAATACTCTCAAATTTTCTCTATTCTTACAACCCAGAAATAGACTGCACTTTGGTTATTATGGGCTGGAAAGTGAAAGCCAAACACTGAGCTCCTAAAACTTTTATTTTGTGATTCCCTATGAAAACTGGTGGTATGGTGGCATTTTCATGCATCTTTCCATTATTTTTCTAGGGCTTTCCCTCCCCTATACTCTAATATCTCTATTTGGACTTTCATTTGGCCCACCATAGTCTGGCAAATGCCCAGAGTTCTGCTGGTTCTGCAGTGCTATTCTTTTTCACGTGATCTCAGCAGATTTCAGGCCTCTCCAAGAAGCCTGTACTGGTGGAAGAGTTGGGTAAAAAAGGAGACCTATTTTGCCACTCAAGCTGCCTGAAAATGGCTTACTTACAAAATCATTCACTTAAAAGATACATGTTGAGCATCATGCCAATAGTGCTGCACAAAAGATCAAACATCAAACAACAAAGAAATAGCCTATTGAAACTACAAGTACAAGAAAAATTATTCATTGCGGACATGACACCTAAGGTTCTAACAATTACCAACAGCAAAATAAACAGCAAGAAGACAGAATGAAATAGTAGCTAGTTTGGGAGAGACGTGGCAACTGGTTTGCTTGGAGACCAGGAAGAAGGCTAGTTTGGCCTGGTCATGCTATGACAGGGTATGATTTTCTTCTGTGAAACGTGCTTACAGCAGTAGGCACTACAGGGATGCCTAGAAGTTTGGATTTAAAAGCAAGAAAATTTGGGGGCGGGTAAATGATGTAATCATATTGTCTAATTTATAGTTTACAGATGTCTCTGATTTAATGAATGAAAAGTAGTTTTTAAACAGCAAAAAGTTAAAATGGAAAGAAAATTTGATAGTGAGAGCTGATGATGAACTGGTCCAGTTTGGGATGTTCTAGGTGAGTTGAAAGGATTTACTATAGGATAATAGAAAAGAAACTTAGATAACCCTATAGTTTGGCTTTACTGACTAAGTGACTAATGATGTCTTCTCTCTCTCTCTCTCTCTCTCTCTCTCTCTCTCTCTCTCTCTCTCTCT
>JANHMN010000005.1:92896493-92914939 GCA_030674055.1 Rhabdomys pumilio | reverse complement strand
TCTCTCTCTCTCTCTCTCTCTCTCTCTCTCTCTCTCTCTCTCTCTCTTCCTGCCTCTCTCCTGCTCAAGGAGAGATTGTCTCAAGGTAAAAGGACAGAAAAGAGTAAAGGAAGACAAAACATCACACACACACACACACACCACACACTAATTTAAATGTCCTTGTCAATGATGCTTGCATTAGGTATTCATTACCTATTTGGGGAGTGATGGATAAATTTGTTTTCACCTCTCTGTCCACTTTTCATTTCTTCATGTTTCACATCCATCTTCTGAAGACATTATTTTGGGCGCTGGCATGCAGCTCAGTGGCAGAGGACGTGTATAACATGCATAAGGTCAGGGAATCTGTGGCTGGTACCACAAAAACTTCCCATATTTTTAGCATCTATCCCATCTGTGTTCTAGATGTCCTGAAAACACTTCTGATTGAATTTACCTTTTCCATTATTTTCCTCTCCTTTCACAGATTTTAAATAAATGTTCTTCCCTGTGCTTCAGTTTCCTTTTCTTGACATTTTTTCCTCTTAGGAGTTAGATAGGGCTCTCTTGGACAGATAATTCTTTTTTGCATGCTCATTACATTGCTTAAAAAAGTTGCGTGCTCCCAAATGAGAATACAGTATTGTAGGAAGGCAGACACTCATGGAACAGACTGTAGGTGGTTGCTAATACTAGGGGGAATATTATGTTTGATTACCACCCTTTCAGTCAGCTCTCACCATCATGGTCAGTGATAAATGATGCCTGAGACTGAACTGTAAGAGAACAATGAGGGCTTTCTATAGAAGATGGCAGCAGTTTCAGTGTGCGTGCTATAATTGAGGCTGTCTCATCTTCTCTTTCTCCCAGGCACACTGCTGGATTGAACTTTCAAGCATCATTCGCAGTTTTACTTAGCCATAGTAAGAGAAGTGGATACAGGGTAGAAACATAGTGACCAGGCATTTGAAATAGACCAATTTCTAGAATTCTTCATGTTCCCTTTCCCTTTGTCTTCTAGTGAAGTTCAGAGCATTTATCAGTATACCCTAAGGGACTGGACCTGTTAAAAAGTGATAAAAGGAATTTTGGAAGTCTGAAGGCAACACTGAAGTCATGAACATGTTTTTTGGAAGTCATGTGGATAACAAATTGACATAGGAAGCCACAGTGATTTTATGATCTATTGGTCACAGTCATTGTCATTATGGTTCCTCACTAACACATATTCTTTGTGTGAGTTTTCTTTTCTGTGCATTGGCTCATTCTCCCACTCTGTTTTGGAATGCATCACTTTTTCAAAATCAACAATTGCCTGCCTGTCTGCCTTCATTCTTTTGTTCATTCCTTCATTTGTTTCTTGGTTCCTTCCTTCCTTCCTTCCTTCCTTCCTTCCTTCCTTCCTTCCTTCCTTCCTTCCTTCCTTTATTCTTTGTCTTATAAATACTACCCTGGGCTAATCCCTTCCTCTGGATTTCTGAAGTGACCATTCCCTTACTGGTGAATAATGAAAAGCTTAGTTATGATAATTTGGTTCCTTTTAGCTTTTTAAAAAATTCAGCATAATAACAAAGTTATCGTGAGATTTATATAAGGAAATAGCAGTAAGTGGCTTAGAGCAGCATATGATATGTAATAAGCACTCCAACATTATCAACATTATTTGTCTCCTGATAGTTTACTCCCTCTGTTTTCTGAACCTGTGTCAAGCATTGAGTTCTTTGGTAGCACACTGAGTGACATGCAATTCATATTGTTTCTTCATCTGCAACACTTATCAAGACATCAATACCACTTGCCTTCACTGACATTTGCTTAGCAGCTACTGTGAACCAAACACTTGGGCAGTGCAGGGTTAGGGATAGGAATATGTATCTGAACATGTCAATTGGTTTCTACATCTTTGTCAGCAAATCAAGTGAATTGTTACTATTTGAAGTAGTTCTAAGGAAGTTTCTTTTAATTCTTTGATGATTTCATACATACACATGTACATACATACATACATGCATGCATACATACATACATACAATAAAACATATTCATAGTCACTGACCCCATTTCATCCCTTCTACTTCCCCCAGACCTGCTCCCTCATGTTTATCTCCAAGCTTCATATCATATTATTCTTCTTCTTTTCATTGTTGTTGTTAAATTCAGTTCATTTAGTGCTGCCCATATGTGCATAGGTGGGGGACCTTTCACAGGAACATAACAACTACCAGTGGCTTCACTTCCAAAGAATAATCTTTCTCCCCTCGCAGCTATCAAGTGTCAGTAGCTCCTGAGTTAAAGGTGGGGCTTCATGATTCCCCCTGCTGAGATGGTTTTTGCTTCCACCTTCAATGTTGAATTCCTTAAAGCTCCTCCTCAGAGAGCTATTGTATAGATGGAATGGTAGACTAGAAAACCCCTGCAAATCTGAATGTGTGGAGCAAGTGTTTTGAAAGATGGCAATTTTCAACCCTTCAAAGCTCTTAAATGAAATTTGCAAGATTCTGTGATTTTTTTTTTTTTGGTCTTCTCTCCAAATTGAAAATAATCTTGTCAAAAGTGAGGCATGCATTATTTGATCTGTAAATCTCTAATCTACAATGTTCATCATGAGAATCCCAAACTCCTTTTCTCAGTTGGTAATTTTCTGCCAAGTAGTATCCATATATCACATATGGGATTTGACTGTTGGCTTCAAGAAAAGAAATCTGCTTCAGGCATGTTGCTAAGTGAAAAAAAAAATACACTTTAAAAGCATATACTTAGTTCTCTGAACAAAACTATCTTGGGTTTTAAGCACTGGTCTTCAACGAAGCTGACAGGCAAGGAATGATTATTGAGCTGTTGGTCTGCTCTGTGCATCTGGACACACAGTGTTGAGTAAGCTGTCAATCCTCCCATCTCTCCAGGCTATTTTAGGGATGCTCATGGTGAGGTCATGCATATCCATTTCTGTAGTGTTCTCCCACTCTGCCCACTCACCATGTGTTCTGCTGTTGTGATATTTTTGCTCACTCTCATAGTACTCTCTCCCTCTTACCTTAATTCCCTACCCCAGAGAAGAAAGTTAATTCTTCAAATTCCCTCCCCCTAAACTGAGAATGTGACTGAGATTCAGAAGGGTGGCCCTGGTATTTTTCTTTCTTATCCACTTCAGGTTTGTGTTGAAATGACTCAGAGTAAACAGCTTGATATTCTTTAAAAACAATGCTTCAATGGAAGAAAAAAAAATAGATCAATGATAAAAAATGACATTTGTTTCTCTATGACTTGTTTCTACCATTCCAACTTTCACATTGAATTCTATTGTCTTTCATGCAGTTTCAGGTCTGCAGAAGAATGTTTGTAAAGGAAAAGAAAATGACCAAGTGATGCATTTGATAATAGTCCAAGGCAGAATCTAAATACAAATATACTTGCACTGGATTTAAGTAATTTCTTTGTTGTCGGTGCAGCACCACAAACATAGAAAGGGCTTCCAGTCTCAACTCTCTTGTGTCCTCAGTGAATTAGCAACAACACAATTCAGCTTTAAGGAACTGTTTTATTTTTAAGTCTTCGGCTCATCTTGTCCTTAAATAATTTTATGTTAAGTTTTATCCCAGTACTATTGCCTCTTTGACTTTATCTTTTGACAAATATACATAGCTAGACTTGTCGCTCAGTTGGTAGAATGTATTTGCACTTGGCAAGAAGCCCCTAGCACTGCCTAAAACCAGGTGTGGTGGCACAGGCTTGTAATCTGAATACTTGGGAGGTGGAGGTGGAAGGATCAAAGCGAGTTCAAGACCAACATAGGATACATGGAGGTTTGTCTCAAAAAATATTTTTTAATCCTGATCCTCAACTCTAGGTAGGTTTCAGATGGTCTGAACCCAGTCCCATGAGCCGCTACTTTGCAAACAATGCTATTCTTTCACTTAAAGGTTATTTTTAAATGAATATTACTCACTGGACGTGACAAAAATGAGACAAATGATCTGTGAACTCTATTTTATCTAGCTAACAAAGGACACTCAGTAAATCTGGACATTTGAATAAATAATGGATACTTTTCAGTATAAGTATATCTAATCCAAAGCCAGAGACATAGCTATAATTATCTTGTCATAAAGTAACCTGGAAGAATTCCTGCCTGTTCAGTGTAGAGAACAACTAGATACATACTTATATTCCTTTGTGCCCTTTTACTTTAAATATTTTCAGAATTCTTATTATATTTAATTCTGTTTTTGTAGAATATTTACATGTTTCAAAGGTGGAGGTTACACCATCATAATTTCAATGCTTATGATCTTTGAACAAACTGAAATTAGCTCATCTTAATTTTTAAAAACCAGATGTGATACTTTCCCCTAGGTATCACTCTTTTGTGGCTACTGTATAAAACAATTTTCTTCAACAGTATTTTTTTTTTCAGAAAGATAGCCTTCAAAACATTATGGATTTTTTTTTTTTTTTTTTGCTGCTTTAAAACAAGCCACCTCATATTTAACCTAGAGAAAAACAGAATTCATGCTAATTAGTGTTCCAATTTCTTTCATTTTGTACAGGACTAAAAGTATTTCACAAAGTCCTTGAATAAAAAATCAACAAGAGAGATTTGCAAATGTGATCCTAATTAAGGTGTTTGAGTTTTATTTTTAACAACACTGTATATAGGTTTTATGATTTGGAGTTGGGAAAATAAGAATGAATTAATGCTTGTTTTTAAAAAGCTGTTTTGTGGGTAGGAACGAATTATTTAATGTTCATTCATCTAAAGAAGTTAAAGATGATTTGGTGTATAAGTCTTTTTGGATACTTATGTATACGTAAAATTTTAACAGGTTAACAATTCAGAACTAACCAATACTTATTATGTCAATTTCAGTATTATTTTTAGTGCTGAGGAGGGAACTCATGGTCTTATACAGGCTGGGTAAGTCCTACCTCCCATCTTAATGCATGCTTACTATAGAAATATTTGAAGGTCCTAAAAAGTGGAAACACTATCTTTTTCAATAATTACTTTACCTAAAAAATCATAGTTATTGTAGATGTTATTTCTTTTTAATACATTTCTATGCTTATTTAACATAATTGGGATTAAGTTAGGTACATATTCAAATTTACCTTTTCTGTTTAACATTAAAATATAAGCCCCTTTGCATAATATTCAGACTTTGTAAATCACTTATTGGCTATTTATCATTCTATTATACAACTTGAAATTAAGATTTTTAAATTATTTCATCTCTTGATCCAATGGCTATAAAACATAAGCAAGAACTTAAAGGTACTTTAAAATATGATTATACTCTTCCAAAGAAAAATTCTGAAAAAATATTGATATTTATTAGCTGGGAATTGTTTTAAGGTATAAGAAAATCATGGGGCTTTTAAGGTTAGTTTGCAGTGTATATTCCATCTGTGTGCCTTCGCACCAGTAGCTTTCAGTTTGTTTGATCTTTGAACTGAAAGTATCAGAATCCCCTAAGAGCTTGTTAGAAATGCAAATTTGGGGGCAAGATCCTGGACTTATAGAACCAGAAACTCTTATTAGAAAATTGCAATGACGGTGCTCCATGCTCACCTGCAAACCACTGCTTCAAATTCTGGAGTGATTTCTAACAAGAAGCTTCTCTTTTATCATTTCTTTTAAATTGTATTCACTGGTTGGTTACTGCATCCAACATTTACTGAATATCTATAACAAAATGCCTCAGGATATACAGCAGCCAGCAGGGCCAAAAAGAGTCCCTAAGCTTACAGCTGGTAATTTATAATGTGAGTCGCCAGGGAGGCTTTACTGAGAAGGTGATAGGAGGAATCAGTCATATTGAAATTAAAGGAGAAATATTCCTCCCCAAAAGAGCCGGAAGTGAAAAGCCTCAGAGAAGTGACAATACAATGCTGCACTATTAGAAGCACAGCATGGATCTCAGTGTGGAAACAGGTGCTTAGGGCAATTGGAGATGGACTCAGAGGTGCTTGTCAGTCTAGGATGCTCAAAACTACATATGGAGGAGCTGCAGAGGGGATGTGTGTGTGTGCCCCACACAGAGCTTTCTTGCCAGTGGTTGTATCTATTCTGACAGGTGGAAAGTGTTCCAGCTCACAGCTCACAGTTTCACAGAAGCAAACCAAACATCTTACAAATTAAAGCTTTTCTTCCCTTCTGGTGATCTGTGTCCACCAACCTTAATCATCTTCAGACCAAGAGCTAGCAATTAAATCTCAGCATGACCCAGGTAGCAGAGGTGAGTGTATTTAGGGAGAAGAGGACTGTATTTTTTTCTCATTTTTATTGGATATTTTCTTTATTTTTTATATTTTTATTGGATATTTTATTTACATTTCAGATGATATCCCCTTACCCCATGCTCCCCAGCCCAGGAACCCCCATCCCATCCCCCCTCCTCCTGTTTCTATGAGGATGTGCTCCCACCTACCCCCCTCCCACCTCTCCACCCTTGAATTCCCCCACACTTAGCATCCAGCCTTCATGGGACCAAGGATCTCCTCTCCCACCTATGCCCGACAAGGTCATCCTCCCCTACATATACAGCTGGAGCCATGGCTCCATCCCTATGTGCTCCCAGACTGGTTTAGACCCTGGGGAGCTCTGGTTGGTTGGTATTGTTGCTCTCCTCATGGGGCCACCAACCCTTTCGGCTCCTTCAGTCTTCTCTCTAACTCCTCACATTGGGAGACCCTTGTTCAGATCAGTGGTTAGCTGTGAGCATCCACCTCTGTATATGTCAGGCTCAAGCAGACCTCTAAGGAGACAGCTATATCAGGCTCCTGTCAGCATACACTTCCTGACATTCACATCAGTGTCTACCTTTGGTGACTGCACATGGGATGGATAACCAGGTGGAATGGTCTCCAGACGGCCCCTCCTTTAGTTTCTGTTGCACACTTTGTCTCCATATTTGCTCCCTTATTTATAATAGCCAGAAGCTGGAAAGAACCCAGATGTCCCTCAACAGAGGAATGGATAAAAAAATGTGGTACATTTACACAATGGACTATTACTCAGCTATTAAAAACAATGAATTCAAGAAATTCTTAGGTAAATGGATGGAACTAGAAAATATCATCCTGAGTGAGTTAACCCAATCACAAAAGAACACACATGGTATGCACTCACGGATAAGTGGATCTTAGCCCAAAAGCTTGAAATACCCAAGATTCAACTCAGACCACATGAAGCTCATGAAGAAGGAAGACCAAGTGTGGATGCCTCGGTCCTTCTTAGAAGGATATTTTATTTATTTACAATAGAGTTGTCATCCCCTTTCCCATTTCTAGAGCCCCTATCCCATCCCCCCTCCTCCCTTATGCTTTTATACCATTTTTGATTACATGCATGTATTAAGGTCAGTTCTAGATTGAGGGTCTAGCAATACAATAGATGCAAATAGTCAAGAAACAAGCAAGACAATAAACACAAATAGTCAAAGAACAAGCAAGGCATTAAACCCAATTAAGTGAACACTCCCGTGATCAGTGTTTCTAAGGGCTTATCAGGAGGACCCAAGTATCTGAGCCTACTTCCCTAGAGGACTGTATATTTAAAGAACTAGAAAGATTAACTAACCAGCATGGGAAATCACCATGAGAACATGCTTAGAAGTATTCCTAAAGCTGCTGTTCCAAGAAGGCAAGGCATAAGGAAAGGTGTTAAGAAAAACTGGCCAGTTGTATTAGCTTGTCATTGCTGTGTAACAGTGATAAGGCACCTAGAAGCTCAACACCAGTTCATCCACTTATCACCTCCTTGTTCGGATACCCAAGGGTGGCTCAACTGAAATCAAAGTGTCACCTGGAACAGTTTCATAATGAAACTTGAAGTCCTCTTCTAAGCTGACTAGTTAGTACTACCCTTACAGCTATAAGGTTGGGGCCTTCAATCCTTAGAGGCTGCCTCCATTCCCCAACACTATTCCCACTATGACCTCTTTCGAACAGAACAGCTTGCTTCTTTCAGGCCAAAAAGAAAGCAATTACAGCTTTGATGACTTTCCTCCTTTGAGTGATTTGCCTGATTCTAGGATCATTTTCCTTTTGATTACTGCAAAAGTCAACTGACTGAAGTTAAGTTCTATGGTGTAAAAGCACTTCATCTTTGTTATAGTAGAGGAGTGAGAGTCCCCTAAATTAGGAACCCCTGCCTTCATTTAGGTAGAAGTATTATACAGGACATGTACGTTAGGGGGGCATCTTGGGAGCCATCTTATATTTCTGCTCATTTCAACAATATTAGAGCACTTCTTTCTGGAACATTTTTTTAGTCTGATGTTGTTCCTGGATAAATTTGTAAATCTAATTTTATTTTCTATTTTTTTTTCAGCATTCCTGGGACAGTTTTTTGAAACTAGAGTAAAAAAGAAATGGTTTCTATTAGATAAAATAGAGGTACCAGGATTGCTAACAAAGACTTTAAAAGAAGGGGTAAAGGGACTCCCCAAAAAGGGCATGCTGAAATTACTCTATTAAATATAATTAAAGCCCACCAATTGACTATGTTCCTTGGGAATGATTTATTTTCCAAGATAATAAGAAAAGCACTGGGGAAAGGGGGTAACCTCATTGAAAAGTTTAATATTGGATGTTCTCTGTAGGCCAGAGCTGATGGCAGGAAATGTTATTACAGAACTAGATTCTTAGCAGCAATGGGGCTAATGTGATCCCAGAATAGCAGATGGCAGTGCTGGACCATTAGAAGTAAGGTAAGCATAACGATTGCTATGGGCAGCAGGTTCTGAATCTCAGCCAGGGGACCCTGGCTTGCTAGGATATATGGAGATAGTTAACAGGGCATAGTATTTTGTAGGGAATATAGATAGGCAACCTGAATAGTCCTTGCCATATGTAATCAAAAGAAATCAAGAATAGATAATCAGAGGTCTGTGACCTAATGGAAGGTCAAACTCCTGTACCCAGTTTCAAGATCCAAGCTCAGGTGGTAGAGAATTTGCCAGGCAAGTGCAAGGCCATGGGGTTGAGTGCCAGAAGCTCCCCTCCAGAGACAGACAGAGACAGAGAAAGATACACAGAGACAGACAGAGACAGAGAGACACACACATAGAGAGACACACAGACAGAGAAACAGGGGCAGACACAGATAGAGAGACAGAGAGACAGAGACAGAGAGAGACATACAGAGAGACATAGATAGTGAAACAGAGGGACAAGAGATAGAGAAACAGAGAATGAGTGAGAGAGAGACTTAAGAATGACTGAGATCAAGAGGGACAAAACGACTGAAACAGAGAGAACCTGAATCTAGTTCTTAGACCCATAACAAATTGACTGAGACATGGCACCCACGAAGAAGAACCTCCTCCTACTATACCAAGTGTCTTCAGTAGCAATCCTCTTTTTAGTCACTCTAGGATCTTAGTGATATTTCCTTGAATAACAATGCATAAAGGAAAGGAGAATTCTGATTGTTTTCCAGTGGTTGGATACAGTACACTTGTTGGCATTGATATTCTAAAACCTCAAGTACCACCGTGGCCTCCTCATATTAATATAGATCAGGTCAGAAACCAGATGGACTTGCCTTGGGAGTGACTTATCTCTGGTCCACTAATTCACAGAATAACCTCAAAACATAACAATTGCTTATATATCTAGTAGTTGTTAATCTTCACATTGGGTCCTTGAACTGAAGAGAAGCCCAGAAACTACTCACAACACTTGTCCCCTGGGAAAGGTTCTCAATCACAGATATCATCACATACCTGGTAGAAGGAACCAAACTATGGGGGAAAGGATGCATCCTTTTCTGGCAGGTAAGACTTTTATTTTATAAAGCACCGATATATGGCTCGATTTCCTTTTCTTTTTAACTCTTCACAATCCATCAGTTTTGTTCTTACAACAGCAGTAAGATTTCTTCCAACTTTTGTTACCTATAACGTGTGTGTGTGTGTGTGTGTGTGTGTGTGTGTGTGTGTGAACAAAGAGACAAATTTAGCTAATCTCAGTAAGAACAGTCTCTGTAGGGGAGCGGTCTTCAGATTGTAACTATCCTGGGTTGAGAGAGAAAGCTATGGTGAACATTTTCTGCATACACTTTCACCATCTACATAATGGACCAGAGGAAGACTTTGCTATTCCTCTGAGCATCCAACCTAGAAGGAAGTTTTTAAAATTTCCCCATAATTCTGAATCCATGGTCCTTGACATTGTTGGCTCATGTGAAATTACACCCCCCAGGCCTTCACACACTCAGGGCTTCCTCCATTCTTCACAATCAATGGATATTATTTTGCTATTTTTTTTATATGGCCTTTTAACCTGGCCAGGTGTTTTCAGACTTTTCCATATGGTGAGGGTATGACCATTGCAGGCAGCAGTAAGCAGCTATTGAAAACTAGAATGCTGTCAAGGCTATGCATTAAGTCCAAACCAAGAGGCTTAAATAGTTTTGAAGATGACGATTCACCAGGAATAAAACCTAATGATTCTTGGGTGGACATTTTCACACTGGGTACCTTATGTAATTCTCTTTTTGGTCATAACAAGAAGTGAATGTAGCAGCCAATAAGAGTGAGGCAAGCAAAATGATTAGAAATCCATCCTACTTTTCTAGGGCTGCAATAACCAAGTACCAATATATGAACAACTTAAAAGTATCATAGTTCCAGAAGACAGAAACCTGAGGTCAATGTGTCGGCAGGGCTAAGTACCTTCTGAAGGCATTGGAAAAGGTACACTTATTTTAGGCTTTCCTCCCAACTTCTAGTAGTTCTTTGACTTAGGGCAGTGTGATTCCAGGTTTTATATGGCACTCTCACTACTATATGCTTCTCTGTGTCTAAACCTCCATTCCTGTGTTTCAAAGGACTAAATTGACATATTGCTAACTGCCTTCTGAATATCTATACATGAAGCCATAGACAAAAGCAGCTTCTAGCTTTTATCAGGGAAACCTTTCCTTACAATGAACAGTTATGAATATAGAGACTCCTGGCATCCCAAGATGCAGAAAACAAGCAGAGTGTGGGTCCAGCCCTAAACGCTTCACTTATACCACATGCTCCAAGGCTGAAGAAACTATTAAAAGGGAGAGGGAAGTATGTAAGAGCCAGAAGATAGGTGAAGGGCTGTGAATAGGTTTCCCTTAGGCTCTATACAACCCTTGTAACCAGGAACTCATATCAAACTGTTTTTATCTGCACGTAAGACCAGCCCTATCAACAATCAAGCAAGAAAGGCAAAGGGTCTCACTGAGTCCCTACTCTTTTTCTCTAAACTCTTGGTTACTGATAAACTCTGAGATAAAGGGGATGACTGACTTTAGTCATGTATTCTCTGATGAGCCTTCCAGTCTCTACTGTCATACAGACAGCTCTGGTTAATCTTTCTGGGTCACAAAACAGAAGAAACATATGTGACCTCTGAGACAGATTTGTGAAGAGGGTGGGCAGTGGTGGGAGGTGAGAATTTTATATGTGAAATTATAAAATCTAAAAATAAAACTTTAAAAAGGACATCTTCCCCAGAGCTGAAGAGCTGACTCAGCAGTTAAGGTGAGTTCTTGCTGCCCTTGTGAAAAACCTGTTTAGTTTTCAGGACTCACATGTAGCTCACAAGCATCCACACTCATCTTCACTTGTAGATGATCTGGTACTGTCTTCTGACCTCTCTAGGCACTAAACAAGACCATGTTATGCATACATGCATGGGACAAAATACTCATATGTACGAAATAAAATATATACTTAAAAATTTAGTAAAAGATATCACTCATGGAATTAGGGGCCTACCTAATAATTCCAGTACGTCCTTATTCTTATTAATTCTGTCTTCATAATCCTACTTATAAATAAGGTCACCCCGAGTGATACTGGGAGTTAGGGTTTCCAGATATGAATTTTGGATGGGGAACATAATTTAACATCTAATATTTTCTTTATATTTGAACAAATTTGCTTAATCTCAATTATGCATTAGAATTTATTTTGAAGATTTAAAAAAAATCAAGATGACCCAAGCATTGTGATACATACCTTTAATTCTAGCAGTTGGAAGGCAGAGGCAGGAAGATGGAGTTCTGTGAGTTCATCATCAAATGTAATAAGGGAAGGAACTCAATCAAGGCAGGAACCTGGAGACAGGAGCTGATGCAGAGACCATGGAGGCGTGCTGCTTACTGGCTTGTTCTCCATGCCTTGCTCAGCCTGCTTTCTTATAGAACCCTAGGATGGGATGGGCACTCCTATCAATTATTAATTAAGAAAATGCCCTACAGTAGAATCTTATGGAGGCATTTTCTCAATTAAGGCTATTTTCTCTCAGATGACTGTAGCAGGTGTCAAGTTGACATAAAACTAGTTAGCACACTGTAAATCAGTTGTGTAGTTGCTACAAAAAAATTTGTAGGCTGCGACTTTGCCTTTTGCTATGCAGAAAGTTCATTTTCATGAGATGTTGCGGTAATTATTTAAAACGGTGGCATTCAATCTGACTTTTCTTAATCAGCCTACGGCCACGGGCAGTGGCTGCATGCTGCGGCTGATCAGTTCAGGCCATCTGCTCAAGCGACCAGAGACACTGGCCCTGCCACCCACGAGATGAGCCCAGATCATTCCACCATCCACACAGTGCCCAGTAGGAATTAGACTCTAATGCTTAATGATTAACCAAAGGCTTTATATGTTTGATAATGCTCAATTAGCAAGATGCTCACATAATTAGAAGTGTTAACCAATTAACTAACCTAGATATAAGTTGCTAACCAGGACTGCTTTTGATCCAAGCATTGTTCTCTATCCTCCTCCATCTCTGCTCCTCTCTAGCTCCAGATCTTCCTTCTCCTCTTCCTCTCCTTACTCCTCCCACCTTAACTCCTTCCAACTTGTGGGAATTTCCCACTACAGTGAAGTTTCACTATTGATTATTGATCTTAGTGCCTGTGTTATTAGTGTTCTGTTTAGAAAGTCTTCTCCTGTGCTAATGAGTTCAAGGCTAGTCCCCATTTTCTCTTTGATCAGATTCAGTATACCTGGTTTTATGTTGAGGTCTTTGATCCCATTGGACTTGAGTTTTATTCAGGGTGATAAATATGGGTCTATTTGTAGTCTTCTACATGCAGACATCCAGTTTGACCAGCACTATTTGGTGAAGATGCTATCTTTTTCTAGTGTATATTTATGGTTTCTTTATCAAAGATCAGGTGTTCATAGGTGTGTGGGTTTATGTCTCAGTCTTCAATTCTATTCCATTGATAGTATCTGTTTTGTGCCAACACCATGCTGTTTTTATTACTATAGCTCTGTAGTATAATTTGAGGTCAAGGATGGCGATATCTTCAGCAGTACTTTTCTCATTCTGGAGGTTTTTGTTTTCAAGCTATCCTAAGTATTTTTGTGTTTCCTTACAAAGCTGAAAGTTTTCCTTTCAAGTTTTGTGAAAATGTATTTTGGAATTTTAATGTGCATTGTATTGGATCTGTAGATAGCTTTTGGTAGGATGGCCATTTTTACTATGTTAATCCCACTGATCCATGAGCCTGGGAGATCTTCCCATATTTTTGTATCTTTAATTTTTTCCTCAGTATCTTAAATTTTTCATTATACAAGTCTTTCACTTACTTGGTTACAATTACTCCAAGATATATATTTTTTATTTTTGAGACTATTGTGAAAGGTGTTCTTTCCCTGATCTCCTTCTAAGTACATTTGTCTTTTGTTTATAGGAAGGTTATGGATGTTTTGTGAGTGTATTTTGTACCCAGGTACATCGCTGACAATGTCTAACTGTGGTGAGAGTTTTCTCTGTGGAATTTTTAGGGTCACTTATGTATAGTATCATATTATCTGTAAATAGTGACATCTTTCTTTCCAATTTGTATCCTCTTGATATCCTTCTGTTGTCTTACTGCTCTAGCTAAGACTTCAAGTACTATATTAATAGGTATGGAGAGAGTGGACAACCTTATTTTGTTCCTGATTTTAGAAAAATTGCTTTGAGTCTCTCTTCATTTCAAGTTGATGTTGGCTACAGTCTCACTGTAATCTTCCTTTATTGTGTTTAAGTGTGTTTCTAGTATCTCTGATCGCTACAGGACTTTTATTTTGAAGGGGTGTCAGATTTTGTCAAAGGCCTTTTCTATATACATATCTAATGACCCAATGACCATGTGGTTTTTGTCTTTCAGTTTGTTTATATGATGAACTATATTACATTGATTTACATATGTTAAGCTATCTCTGCCTTTTTGTAATTAAACCTACTTGATTATGGTAGATGATCTTTTTAATGTGTTCTTGGATTCTATTTGCAAGTATTTTGTTGAGAATTCCTCAGGTTTATAACTGGTTCCAGATTTCTACCACCCATTTAGCTGATTGTTCAGGTACATTGCCTTACACTCAGCTAGCAGCATAGGAGCTCTGCTAGTGTAGATTCATCTGGAAGAAGATTTTTAGGCTTGCTGTCACTAAGTACTTACTTAAGTATTGGTTTCAATTCTGGCAGTTCAGCTTTTACATATTGTACATGTGCAGAATGACATATGTTTGGGGTCATGTACTGCCACTTTCTTTTTAAGCATTAAAAATTTGGAAAGAAATCTTTTTTTTTTTCTCTTCTGGAGCGTATGTTTGGTGTTACATCTAAGATCTCTGCTTAACTCAAGGTCAGAAAGAATTTCCTGATCATTTTCTTTTAAAAGTTTAAGAATGTTATGTTTTACACTTAGATCTATGATCTATCTTGAGATAGGTTTTGCATATGGGATATATTATGGATTAAAATTCATTTCTTTTGCCTTTGGATATATAATCATTCCAGAAAAAGAGTAATTTTTCACATTTGTAAAAATCAGTTGTTCATGTGGTTTATTTCTAGATTTCCTATTTTGTTTCGTTGATCAATTTGCCTATCTTGAAGCCAATATCATGTTGTCTTGATTACTTCATTGTAGGAAGTCTTGGATTTCATAAAAATTAAAAACTCCTGTTCCTTTGAATGATACTATTAGAGAATGAAAAGATGCAGATGGGAAAATATTTGCATATCTTTTATCTGATAAGGAATTTTGTATCTAGAAGATAGAATAAAGTCAGAAATAAGATAAATCCACAAAAATGGATAAATCTTTGAGCAAATACAAAACTTAAGCAAGGGGTTGGAGAAGTGGATCAGTGGTTAACAACACTTCTGCTTTTCTAGAGGACCCAAGTTCAGTTTCCAGCACCTATGTCAGGTGGCTTCTAACAGTGTATAACTCTAGTTCCAGGAGATCTGATGCTCCCTGGTCTTCATGGGCACTGCATTGACATGTACATAACTATATGCAGACACACTCATACCTACACATAGTTGAAAATAATAAAAATAAATCATATAAAAAGGACACAAGTGAGTATAAAGCAAGAACATGGAAAGATGCCGGAAAACTAAATTTAAAAGAAAAAGACAATACCACTGCCCAGGTAGGTTGGCTAAGATCAAAGGTAGTGAACCATGTCAAGTGTTCACAAGAATATGGAAAGACAGAATACTGCTGATGGGAATGTAAGACTGTACAACTACTTTGTGAATAGTTTGTTACCTAAAGTCTTAAATTATATGTGCCATGTAATCTAGTCATTCTACCCTTCAGTATTTTTCAAGAAAAATACTTTCCTCATGTAAATATTTTGTGTGAATTTTTCATAGACATTTTACTTATAATACCCAGAGACTGGAGGCAACAAAAGTGTCCAACAACAAGTGAATGGATAAAACAAATTGTGGTATACATGGAATGCTATTCAGCAATAAAAATGAATAAGCTTTTGAGAGATTACAATCATATTGGTAAGTCTTGGAATTTTTCTCCTCTGAAAGAGGTTATTTGTGAACACACATTGTTGTATTTTGTGATAGATACAGGATTTAGGATCATTTAGGAAACACACTTTTGAGCATGACTGGCAAGGTGTTTCCAGACAGGTTTAACTGAGATGGCAAGACCCACTCTGGATATCAGCATCACAATCCTATGACTGAGGTCCTGGATTGAATAAAAGGTGAAAGTGCACAATACCACCATTTATAGCTCTCAGCTTCCTGACTGTGGATACAATGTGCCAGCACTTCCAAATTCCATTCCATGCTTTCCTTGATGGATTGCATCTTCACACTCTGAATCAAAAATAAGCCCTTCCTTAAGATTTTATTTTATTTTTTGCCAGAAAGCAGATCAGTTGCAACCTAGAGATGGTGGGAAGGGAAGAACAAGAAAGAACAGGCAGGAAAGATTACAAATGGGGCTAATGATTTGCTTAAAGATAATTTCTCCCCAGTCAAAAGGTTCATATCCTTCCTATACAGACACTCCATTTTTCCTTGAGAGTCCCACAAGTAAGCAGTCCCTGCCACATCATATTTTTCATGCAACTAGAAGACATGCTTTAAAATTGGGGAGCTTACAGGTTTTTTCTATGAACCTGGGCATTTTATTTATAGTACTCCGTATGTTCTACAATTTCCTACCTATGGATAACATTAACACACTTGCCTGCTCAGAGCATCTATCTTTGAAAACCTGGTATTTGCCTTCTAGGTTGTGTCTGAATCTATAAAACTCATCAGATTTCTACAAGAGTCTTTTAACAGTTTACTCTTTTCAGAGGTATCTCCTGGTCCAGGAATTACTGCGAGATTCTCCATTTATATTCTTTGGGTCTCACATTTGCTTGGCCATTTGGAACTTTCCTTAGAAAGGCTTACCTTCAGAGCTAGGACCAATATTACATTAGAAAAGCATTTTACGAGGCCAGACTAGGTGATGAGAACCTGTAATCTTAGAGCTGTGGAGATCAAAGTAGTGGGGCTAGAAGTTTGAGGTCAGCCTGAGCTGCACGGTGAGTTCCAGGCTGGCTTGGGCTGCCTAGTAATACTGTATTACAAAAAACTCTTTAGGAATGTCTTAATTACACAGACTCCCAGGGTTATCAACCACCATGTCTTACTTGTGAGTGAAATATGTTGTGGGATGTGGCATTTTGAGGGATAAAACCAGAGCATTTAGTACCTTATTTCTTTTGTCATACCACCATGTTGAGAGGCACAAAGTGTCCATAGGAGTGTGTTTGAGAGGAGAGAAAAATCAAAACTCAGTAGGTACCTTATTCAAAATCACACAGACTGTTTTGGGAGGAGCCAATAGGAGATAATGTTTTGACACTGTTGAGCGTGTATGAAGTGATGAGACTCAGGGGCAATGGTCCACAGTTCATCCATGTGGCTGTTCACAAATACTAAGGTCCCAACCCAAAGATTGGCTTAATTATTGAGGTGGGACGTTGAAATTTTGAAAAAACCTCACTATATAGCTCAAATAAACAAGATTAGCAGTTAAAGTTTTAAGTCATTATTCTTAAACTTCCACTAACATTTGAATTATCTCTGTACTTCGTTACAATGTAGCCCTTGACTCAGCAGGTCTGGGGTTACATAGAGCCTGCAGTACTAATAAACTCATAAAATTAGGGCCTTACTGTTGGAATGTACATAGTGTCTAGATTCACAGTAATTGATGAGTGCCCAGGTGATCAGCCTATTCAGAAACCTTGCCAAAATGCTCTCAGGTCATGTTGAGAGCTGTTCCACTTCCTGAGCTCTGCCAGCCATTTCCAGGAAGCAAAAACACCAGCAACAGTGTCTGTTTTCTCCTTGGGTGATTCACAGCCAGATGTATATCCGCAGCTGACATTTAATAACACCAGAATGTTCTTAGGAGTAGGAGGAGTAGGTGACTGCTTCTGGAACATGACTCAGAAGGCTGGGGAAACCCTTCTTTTACCAAATGCTGTCTGATGCCTAAAACTCTCTGAGAGAACACTCTGCTCTTCTTCAGTTTAGATTCTGGTCCTCAGTCCCTGCACTAGGAGCAGACATACTATAAAGCAGAGGGCCTAAAAGTTTGATTTTCCTATGTAGCATGGGGCTGAAACATTTTGTCAAAGTACAAATTTTGTGTCATGCAGTCTAGGTTACAGACCAGGGGTCTGCACCTTCAACAAGTTTGCAGGTGGGGCTGAAGTAGCTGGTAGGAAAAATATACATTAAAAGCAAGGCCAGAGCAGTGGTTTTAAGAATAGCTACTGATTAACAATTTTTATGGGGTGATTTTTGATTGTTTTTCCTACTAATTCAGAGGACAGATTATGTTCAACATTAATTAACTGTGATTCTCTGGGATAGGACTCACATTTAAGTTCTTTTTAGCTGCTTCTTAGGTGATCTTGGTGTGTGGCAACACTTGAGAACAAGTGCTCCAAAACAGTGGCTCCTGCCTGAGCTGCTGCTTACAACCACCAAGAGAACTTAAACATTTTTTTTTATTAATTTTGGCAACTTCATGCATGAATGCAATGTATTTAGGTCATAGTTACTCCAAGCTCCCCTTCCACTCTTCCTGGACACCTCACATCTCTCTCTCTCTCTCTCTCTCTCTCTCTCTCTCTCTCTCTCTCTCT
>JANHMN010000005.1:92851479-92896483 GCA_030674055.1 Rhabdomys pumilio | reverse complement strand
TCTCTCTCTCTCTCTCTCTCTCTCTCTCTCTCTCTCTCTCTCTCTCTCTCTCTCAACTTGATGCTTCATGTCTTCCTATTCCTCTGTCTCCCCTTCTTTTATAGCTCATGGAATCTAATTAGTGCTGCCAAATGGGCAGGGGTATAGGATGCCATCTACTGGAGCATGGGCAACCTACCATGGGCCACACCATTGAAAAAAATTGACTGTCCTTCCTCCAGTGTTCATCAACTGCCAATAGCTACTCATTTAGATGTGGAACCCTGTGTATCTCTTCTCTGTCCATAATGGAGTGTTGGACCTCTGGCTCTTACGATCATTCTTTCCTCCTTTCCCCAATATTTCTAAGCTCTGACCAGGGTGGTTATGATATATATGTCCCATTTAGGTCTCTGAACTCCATAGTTATTTATTCTCTACATTTTGGCCTGTTACCATCTTCCCTAAAGAAGAGCATCTGTGATGAGGGGTAAGAGTTGGGTATAAAATAAGCATTTATTTAGGAGTCAGCTTGATACTGTACCCCTTTAGCAAAAAACTCTCTAGCCACAGTTTTTCGGCCATGCTTATAATACCAGGTATGAGTTCCGTTCTGCGGACTAGGCCACAAACTCAGCCAGAAAAAATTGGTTACCCATTTAATGTTTTTGCTGTGTGACCAGCAGTCTAAAGTAATGTGGACAAAATCACATACGAGTAACATTTGATGAGAAGGATGGGGGAGGTAAAAAATGGATGTCTTTGAACTAAAAGGTCATGGGGAAAGACGGAGATCAAATGAGAGCTGTAAAATGGCACAAGTGGACAAGCAAAATTCTTTGTATACTGTAAAATCTTGCCTAGGACTGCCACGGACAGTAAAATCTAGTCAGGGGATTGGGACAATCCAATTATAGTATTATCTCATTGGCTCAGTAGCTGGAGTAATGGGTCAGGTGCATATGAAAGCTGAATCTGCTCTGTTTCATTTTTGCCTGAGTAGATACTTCAGTGAAAGTAACCAACAGCTTCAATTTGCCAGACCTTCCCAGTTTTAGCACTGGAAGCCTGGCATTGTGGAGGACTCAAGCCTTGTCTCCTTCACCCTACCCTACCCTACCCTACCCTATCCTATTGTATGCAGCATTGACCTGGAGTTTAGTGTATAACTATCCCAGAGGAGCATTCTTATTTTTCTGACTGGTTGGGAGGGGTGTCTTTTTGATTTCTTAAGTATATTTAATTTGTTGATGATGAGTGAGTGCTAGGCATTGTGATCATGGTGAATAATTTTGCAAAATCTGGTTTTCTTCTCTCTCTCTCTCTCTCTCTCTCTCTCTCTCTCTCTCTCTCTCTTTCTCTCTCTCTCAAGATTCATAATGCCAAGGCAACCTTCCTCATTCATGCATGCATTTATATATATGCTATCATTGGTTGGTATAGTATTGACCTACATAGGCATAGAAGCCAAGAAGATACAAGGGGAGAAGAAAAATTATGGTAATGCTGAGCCTCCCGTCTGACAGATGGATCTAACCTACTCAGAGTATTTTCAAAGCATGTGGCTTGAATGCAGATTAATGTCATGCAAAATGAATATGCAAATGTTAAGACACCAAGTCACAGAGTAAAATGCCACATCAGAGGAAGATAGGGTTAATCAGGAAACCTTTTTGAGGATGTTAATGCAAGTTCATGAAATGAAGATAATGTCATTTAAGGGGCAAAATAGCCAAGCACAGAAACCACTCAAAGTGAACATTAAAGAAGCAACAATGAAAACTATGATGACGACGACAACAACAACAACAACAACAACAACAACAACAACAACAAGGCATTGGTGTGGGGCATGATGGTACAATGGTTTATGTTCTTGCTCACAGACTTTAGGATGAACTCTATGAAGTTATCTGCCACAAGAACAACTGAAACCTGGTTTTGGACCTATTTTAATTTTCACCCAGCTTTCTGGTTGGTAACTGGTTTCCTTGACTTAGAAACCACTGGGAAGCCGGGCAGTGGTGGCACATGCCTTTAATCCCAGCACTTGGGAGGCAGAGGCAGGCGGATTTCTGAGTTCGAGGCCAGCCTGGTCTACCAAGTGAGTTCCAGGACAGCCAGGGCTACACAGAGAAACCCTGTCTCAAAAAACCAGAAAAAAAAAACACTGGGAATACTTGAATCATGACTTTGAGTTAGACTCTTGAGCAGTGATTCTCATATTTGAGCACATGGAAGAAGAGTGGTGAGGATCCCCACTTTCTGAGTTCCTGATTTAGCAGTTCTAGTTGG
Organism: Rhabdomys pumilio; assembly: GCA_030674055.1. Classification (NCBI taxonomy): domain Eukaryota; kingdom Metazoa; phylum Chordata; class Mammalia; order Rodentia; family Muridae; genus Rhabdomys; species Rhabdomys pumilio. The sequence continues at coordinate 92,894,209 of JANHMN010000005.1, read as the reverse complement.
ACTGAGAATCCCGACTATTGGTAAGTTCTGAATATAGTGCTACCGCTGCTGTGGATACAGAGATCACACATTGAAAACGAATGGTCCAAAAGACCCTAGAGTAGTGGTTCTCAACCTTCCTAATGCTGTGACCCTTTAATATAGTTCCTCATGTTATGGTGACCCACAATCATAAAATTATTTTCTTTGCTACTTCATATCTACAATTTTGCTACTGTTATGAGTTGTAATGTAAATAGTTGATATACAACCCCTGTCAAAGGGTCAGTCAACCCTCAAAGTGTTCAAGACCCATCTGTTGAGAACCACTGCTCTAGAGCGCCATCCTTAAGCAGTTTTATAAACAGAGTAATGAAACTACTCTCAGAGCATTCTGAGAACACTTGTCATTTAGAATATTAATACCCAAACTGAAGGGCATTATCAAAAAGATGATTATAGGAAGCTGAGAAAACTAGGAGCTACCTGGAAAAAGAAACATACCTTATTTTTCTTTGTGGCTAGAACTATATAGCTCCCCACTAAAAATTATCCTTTTGACAATTTTTGTCTATGTGTTATTACAGTGAACCCCTATGATTGTTACTTAAAAATAAATAGCAATCTACTCTTTTTGTTTTGTTTCAGCTTTTAGGAACTTTGACCTTTTCCCCCTTTGCTCAGGTGTTTGCAGATCAGCTCAGGACCACTCAGTGGTGGCTCCAACCCACTTGGTGGCCTGCACTGTGAGAGCTGCTAACTTGTCTTCAATGGTTGGCTGCTGCATACTCCTGTCTTTCTTGGGGAACTGCTGGATGGACTCAGAAGGTACCTGCACACCCTCAGACCAATCGAGCACCTCAGGCTGAGCAGCAATGAAATCAGGAGCTGATACAGTCTATTTGCCTTGAATTTCCTCCTTGGTCACAGCCTTTTCAGCAGCAGCCTGCTCCTCCTTCTCAATCTCCTCTGGTTCTCTGTAGAAGTAAAGATAAGACATAACCTCCCATGGGTGCTCATGGGAGATAATACCTCCCATGTGGAGTACTTGCTGAACCAGCATCCACCACAACAGACCCACTGAGGGAGCTCCCTTATTGTTGCATGTGATGGCAATATCCGCATAGTACAGGGGAGAATCTGCGTTCACAACACAGAGCAGTGCTGGGCAGGTTGACATAAGAGGCCTCTGTGAGGGGCTGGTTGTCAGCCCTGGGATCAGTTACCACTAGAAGTGGTGGTGCCCTGAAGGCTGCTTGGATCTGGTTAGTGAAGGTCCCGGGTGTGAAGCAGCCAGCAATTGGATGGCTACTGTGGCAGCAGCAACTTCAGCAAAGCTCGCTGGCCAGTGTTCCTGGAGGAGGTGACACTGACATCAGCAGAGTTCCCAATGGCAACAATAGCTCAAGCTGCAAGCAACAGCTTCTCCCAGGTCCTCTTCAGGTTTATGGTGTAGATACAGTCACTTTTCCTTTTATAGATGTACTGCTCCATCTGAAAATCAAGGTTGGTGCCACCTAAGTGGGTTCCTGCAGCAAGGAATTTGAGGACATCCTCCCTCTTCATCTGCAGGATGTCAAGGGCTCTGGACATTGTCTAAGTTGCCCTTTAAGTTATGACAGGAAAAAAGAATAATGCTATATGAACCCGTCCCTGGGTGGGTAATGTGGAAAGAAGCAATCTACTCTTTGCAATTAAGAATTCTTGTTCTCTGCTCCATCTTTATTCCTGTGCACCTTGTAGGTAGAACAAATTTTGGGTTGAAGGTTTTGTGGGTAGGTTGATGTCCCTCTCCTTCCACTGAAAGTCCTGCCTGGCTACAGGAGGTAGCCACTTCAGTCTCTATACCCCCTATTAGTAGGGATCTCAGCTAGGGTTACCCCCATAGAGTCCTCATATCTTCTCCCATTCCAGGTCTCCAGCTAGTTCCAAAGATATCCCCGACGATTCACTGATTCTCTCACCCAGCCCTCTTCTGTCTCCCCTCCCCCTATACCCGATAGCCAATTCCATACCCCTCCTCAGCTTGTCTCCTACTGTGTTCCCTCTCTTCATCCACCTCTGATGACTATTTTGTTTCCCATTCTGAGTCAGCTTCACACATCCTCCCTTGGGCCCTCCTTATTACCCAGGTTTTTTTTTTTTTATTTGTTGACTGTAGCATGGTTATCCTGCAGTTTATGGCTAATATCTAATTATGAGTGAGTACATACCACACATGTCTTCCTGAGTCTGTGGTATGTCACTCGGGATTGTATTTTCTACTTCCATCCAGTTACCTGCAAATTTCATGAGGTCTTTGTTTTTAGTAGCTAAATAGTATTCCATTGCGTAGATGTACCAGATAGAGCAGAGGCAGAGGGAACTGCTAACCTATGACTAGCCCAACTTGAGACCCATCCCATGGGAGAGAGCCAATTAATGATACTCTGCTATTCTTACAGACAGGAACCTAGCATGACTATCATCAGAGAGGATTCATCTAGCAACAGATGGAAACAGATGCAGAAAGCCATAACCAAACATCAGGCAGAGATCAAAGAAGTCTTTTTAAAGAGTGGGTGATAGACTTGAGCTACTCAGAGGGATCAAGGACACGACAAAAAGATCTAGAGAGTCACTTAACCTGGGCCCATGGGGGCTCACAAAGACTGAACCACCAACCAAAGAACATGCATGGGGTTTGATCTATCCCCTTTCATTCATAGCAAACATGCACCTTGGTCTTCATGTGAGTCCCCTAACAATTGGAGTGGTGGTTGTCTCTGACTCTGTTGATTATCATTGGATCCCCTTCCCCTACCTGGACTGCCCAGTTCAGCCTCAGTGGGAGAGAAGGTGCTTAGTCATGGTTGGACTTGATGTTCCATGGTGGGGTGCTACCCAAGTAGGAACTTCCTCTTCTCTGGGGAGAAGGGGAGGGAGTAAAGCAGAGAGGAATTTTTAAAGGTGGGACTGGGAAGAGAGGAAGGAGAGGGTTGGGGGGGCTGTGATTGAGATGTTATCTGAATAAAAAAACAGATTATGAAAAAAGAATTCTTGTTTTCTTATGTCTTATGTATAATAACAGGGTTACTAAATTCTGTCATATATATATAATCTGAGCCTTTAAATACCTGAAAATAATTAGAATACTATTGAAAAGGAAGAAACAAGAAACGAGGGACCAGATGTTGGAGGCAAATCTTGGCCTTTTATATTCCAGAGATATATTAGAAGGTGTCAGAAATTTCATTTTTTTCAACAAAATGCCCATCTTATTAGATAACCCTTAGAACAAATGAGTTTTTAAGAAACTATTTTACAATAAGATAATCCAATCAGTTGTTCAGGAGATACATTCCAGTTAAAAGTATTCCCTGAATTAATGTAAGATAAATACCTCTATTTACTTCCTTAGGTTGGCTTAACTGCAATGCCTAAAGCAAAATGCTTGCAATTCCTGCCAGAGTTATAATGGACTCTGCTTATGACTGATTCACCATCTATTTTCTCATGCCTCCTGCTACTTCCTCTTCCTTCCCCTTCCTCCTCTCCTCCTTCTCTTCTTTGTCTTCTTCTTTCTTCTGAGACAGAGCCTTACTACATAGCTCAGGCTGACCTGGAACTTGCTATATGACCCAGATTGGCCTCTGACACTTGGTTTTTAGTTTCTTGCTTCTTCCTTCTTGTTAGCATCCCGATTGTTTTCAGTATCTTAAAATGTCATTTGTTGGGGCTGGAGAGAGGGCTCACTCTCCAAGAGTACTAGCTGGTCTTACAGAGCATCCAGGTTCAAACTTAAGCACCCATATGTAAGCTCACAGCCACATGTAACTCCAGTTCCAGGTGATCCAACTCTCTCTTCTGGCTTTCACTGGCACCAGGCATGCACATGGCGTATATGCCAAAACACTATAGACATAAACACTTAAAAGAATGAAAGTCACTTGTTTGGGAGTAGAGAAATGAAGCAAAAGCCAAAGAAGATAATTAAAGATACACTATCAAGGGACTTACCACTGTGTGCTACTGGTAGCAGTCCTGCTGGGGAAGTGGGATGATACACATGCTTGGTGTTTCTATCCTTAAAATCACAGACTATGAAAATGTTTAAAAGAACACCGAGTTACACATAGTCTTGGAATGTAGAAATGATGTCTCCTTCCACACAAGCACAGACAACAGATCTATTTTCTTACCATGAAAATGTTTTTCTCTGGGACAATGTTTGGGTAGCTTTTTAGTAGCCTTTATAAGATGGAAAATTACTAAGACTGGAGTCTTTCAGTCCCACTGTGTGCACAGCTCCCACTGGGACTGCTTTATATCACCACCATGGGATTTGGCTCTCAAAGATAACCTAGGACCCCATGAAGTACATGCTATCTTTTGTAGTGTGAGCAATAAAGTCCTTTCTTTTCTGTCTCAGGCATCTTATGTCTTTTGCCAGCATCTGTGAAACCATTGCAGACTCACCTGCTAGCCTACAGTTATGATACAATAAATATTTCATTGTGCCCACTGTCCCTGACAGAAATCTCAGATATATTGCTGAGAGTTAAGGAATTTGAGGTATTAAACAGCTCCCTAGTCTTTTGGTTTTAGAATTCTACTGGGAAGTAACAAATGCCAACATTTATAGCTTTCTGCATGGACAGGTTACATGACCTTAATGCAATTTGTAGACAGGCCCAAGGAAGTGAATGAGCTGCCACTTAAAACTGGCTAGTGCATATGGAAACTATGAGGTCTGCAGGCTATAGAAAGGCACAACATGGTCTGTTACTCCTACTACTGGTGTCCCTGAATCTCTCTTTGAAGGCCACTGGTATAGAGCATGATATGATATAAAAATATTTAAAGTAACTGAAGGATATGGGATTTGTAGCTATTATTCCCTGATCTATTATCTTTCAGTGGCCATACAAAGGACTTTAAATATATTGACATAAACATCAAATTGCATGGCATTATTTTTATCATTTTATGTGTAACAAAATAATTTGAAAGAATTTAGGAGAGTAGTTCAAAATTAAAAAAATAATAGTACATTTCCATTTATTTGTAAAAAATAACCTTGGAATGGAGAGATGAGTCAGTGCTTAAGATTATTTGTTATTCCTTCACAGGACCTGGGTTTAGTTCCCAGAACCCACATGGTAGCTCACGATCATCTGTAACTCCAGTTTTAAGAAATTTAACACCCCATTTTGGCCTCTGTGGGCACCAGGCATACACATCTAACACACACATACACACACACACACACACACACACACACACACACACACACACAAGCAAAACACTAGTATACATAAAATAAATAAATTAAAATTTGGGTGGGAGACAAATGTGCTAGCTCTTAAATCCATCTGTATTTTTTCAGAAGATTATGGTTTTTTAATCACATCATAGCTACTACTGTTTTTCAATTATTATGCATATATGAAGAATTAAGATATAATACCTCACATGACATGATTCATTTTAGGTATTGGATTTGTTTTGATTTGTTAGTATTTTTCATTTTACTTTTTAATAAGAAAAATCTTATTTCTTTATTAAGCTAGTATATACAGTGTTGTCATGAAATATCTTATTGGATTTCATGCAAGCATTGTTAAATTGATGGTTAAATGAACTTGCCTTTGATCAATAAGTTCTTTTAACTCAAATTCAAATAGTCACCTATTATTTTTGAGAATCATTCTAATCTAAGTTGTCTTCTTACATTAAAATAGTCTATGGAGCTGTAGAGACATCTTTGTGATTAAGAGTATTTCATACTCTTTCAGAAGACCCAAGTTATTGTCTCAATATCCACATGCTGCCTGGAACTCCAGTTGCAGGGGATCCAATGCCCTCCTCTGGCCTCTTCAGGCACCCCACAAACACACACATAAATTAACTAAAACTCCTTTGAAAATTCTAGAAATTAACATAATACTAAAGTAGAAAATGTCAAATATATTGACATTTTTGTGTTTAAGTGAATCTTGTTTTTAACTGCCATGTCACCATATTCTATTTATTTAGAGTGCATAATTATGCCCTTCTGCAGTCTTCATTTATATTGTTAATGGTTTATAAATCCATTTCTTCTATACTTATAAATTCCCAAGAACCTTTTAAGATTAAATATTCTGTGATCTATCTTAGTTTGTATGTAAGAATATTGAGAAATGTTGGTAAAAATTCCCGAGTATAGAGATGAAAGTCAAGGATGTCTGCTTTGTGAAAGCTAGCTAGTTGTTCAATATCCACCCCTTAACAGTTTCCTAAGAAGTTCAAAGACAATCTAGAAATTCAAATGGAAAACGTCTCTACATAAATATGATTAGTGTAGAGATTTGGGGGTTTTGAATGAAAGCCTTTCTGGATTATGAAGAATTTCTTAAACTGACTAGATACCAATGTTACTTTGATCAAGTTTGACTCTGTTATTGCTGAAATCCTTTGTTTGGCCACCTATAAACATTTACAAATGCATTTTAAAATTATGTCTAACAAATGATAACATGCAGAGACTGTATTACTTTAGGAAATTTGATCTACTACTTAGAAAATTTGATCTACTGTATACTTAAATATAACAACATGCACTTCTGGCAGGTTCCAGGCATTGTTTGATAATCACATTTTTGGTAGGCGGGCATTAGAGTTTGCCTTTATCACATTTTTGGTAGGCGGGCATTAGAGTTTGCCTTAAAATCGAATTCTTAAAATGTCTGGGTATGGTTTACAGTTCATAACTCTGTTGAATTGGGGACTTGGGGTTGGTAAAGCTTCAGGGATTAAGCAACTCTAACGTCATTTGATTTAAACATTACTGAAAAACACACATAATTCAGTTAAAACATGAATGAATCAAAAGTTCATAATTTGCACTGTGAAGTGAAGGGATGTATAGAAAGTTGGAGATTCTTCATGAAACTGAGAGGTTAAGGTCCTCCTCCAACAACCTCACTTTTCTCAGCTCTCCCAGGTCCCACGAAGGGGATAGTAGTGGTGTTTGGGATCCTAAGATTAATTCTTCATACTGGGATTATCATCTTCCTCCCTAAAGAGAGGCTTCTAGTCTATTGATGCTGTCATTCTGGAAAGCTGGGAGGCCATTAGAGAGGAGGTAGAGGTGAAAACCAAGCACACCTGACTTTGTGAACTAATGTCAATCTTGGGGAAGGAGGGTCATTAACAAAGGACACAAAGCATGAACCCATGAAGAACATTATTAGTGACATTCTGTGACCCTTGGCTTAAATGCCAGAGAGAGAATTAAAAATACAAAAGTAGAATGATGTATGGCTAGAGACAGCCAAGGCTGGCCAGAGCAGCTCTCCCTTCAGAGAGTATCCTACTTGAAGCCTAAAGACCTATGAATACAAGTAGAAACTGGCAGAAGGCTAACATGGGTGATAAACATCACAGTATGGGAGAGAAAATGGATTTTCCACACAGTATCTGGCTAGAATTTAACTCTGTGTCTTAAGAATACAGGCCTGTGACAGTTACCATCGTTATATACAACGGCTCAGGCACTCAGAATTCTGAAGTCTAACACTTACCGAGATACACTTGCCACTCAAACTGATATTTCCATCTGTATTTTAAGCTGTGGTGGTGGTTTGAACAGCTGGCTACCCAGTCAGCCTGTCCACCAATCCTCATTTCTAATCAGATAAACCCAGTAACTTTCTATGTGTCTGATCTACCTACCTTGGTTCAAGCGTTTATCTTTTTCCAAGTCACTTCCAGTCCGTTGGATATAAAATACATATTGAGCTCTATAAATCCAATTTGATGAACAGTCAACAGTCTTCCCTTGTTGCCTATCTGAAAAGAAGCAAACCTCTTTGCAGGACAAAGTGGTTTGTTGATAAACAAGTTCTACAAACAACCCCCAAAGCCTCTCAAATGTAATGTTTCCATGGTGTGAATACATACACCATAGCAAGTTCCAAACTACCAGTTGATCAATCATATTACACATATATAATAGTTTCCAACTGGCACTAGCACAAGTGTCCCAAACTCTTGAAGAGCTCTTTATGCTGACATGCTTTATCACTATGCATTGCTTTCCCCAACATTTATGATCTGAGATATACTTGAAATATCCCAGGATGCTATTCATGTGTATGCCTTTGTTCATGTTGTCTGAAATATCTGTCCAGAGCACTCCTTTTTTGTTCATTATATTTTATTTAAGTTATTCACTTTTCATCCTGACTGCTGCCCCCACTCCTAGTCACCCCCTCCCACAACACCTCCCCCTCCTCAACCCTCCCCTTCTCCTTTTTATGCCCCCTACCAGCACTGAGAGAAGACTTTTGGTTCCTTCATCTTGCTATATTTTCTCACTCTCTCAGGACCTAGCATAGATGAGACCTCAAAAAAAGACTTCTCTCCTTCGCTTTCTTTGCCTTCATTTGGGCAGCTCAGAAGCTGACCATAAAATGAGAATTCAGGGGTATTCTGTATTATATAGGTAATACCCACTTATCAGTGAGTACATACCATGCATGTCCTTTTGGGTTTGGGTTACCTCACTCAGGATGCTATTTTCTAATTTGTCTGCAAAGTTCATGATGTTTTTGTTCTTAATAGCTGAGTATTATTCCATTGTGTAAATGAACCACATTTTCTATATCCATTCTTCTGTTGAGGGACATCTGGGTTGCTTCCAGTTTCTGGATATTATGAATAAGTCTACTGTGGTATGGTAGAGAAGCTTTTGGGTATATGCCCTGGAGCAGTATAGCTGGGTTTTCAGGTAGAACTATTTCCAATTTTCTGAGGAACCACTAGATTGATTTCCAGAGTGGTTGTACGAGCTTGCAATCCCACCAACAATGGAGGAGTGTTCCTCTTTCTCTGCATCCTCACCAGCATGTGCTGTCACCTGAGTTTTTGATCTTAGCCATTCTGATTGGTGTGAGGTGGAATCTCAGAGTTGTTTTGATTTGTATTTCCCTGATCACTAAGGATGCTGAACATTTCTTTAAGTGCTTCCCGGCCGTTCAAGATTCCTCTGTTGAGAATTCTCTGTTTAGCTCTGTAAAGTACAGAATACCCATGGTACACCCCACAGACCCAAGAAGTTAAACAAGAAGGAAGGCCCAAGTGAGGATGCTTCAATCCAACTTTAGAAGGTGGAACATAATAATTGTGGGAGGCAGAGGGAGGAAGGGAAAGGGGGCAGGATCAGGTCTGGTTGTGAGACAGAAGAGAAACCCAGAGAGCCAAGAGAATGAATGGAAATGTGCAGCTGCCAACCCCCCTTGGATGAGGGAGGCTCTCAAGACTCAATAGGGATGACCTTAGCCGAAATGCTTAACTGTGGGGAGAAGGAACCTGAAGAGACCACCTCCAGTAATTAGACAGGCATCCCAGTGGAGGGATGGTGAAACCATCCCACCTTCAAATTTTTCATCCCCTAACTGTTCCTGTCTAAAAGAAATGCAGGAACAAAAATGGATCAGAGACTGAAGAAAGGCCAACCAGTGACCGTGACTGGCCCAACTTGAAATCCAAAGGTGGTCACCCAACCCTGACATTATTACTGATGCTATGTTGTGCTTGCAGGAGGGAGCCTAGCATGGCTGTCTTCTGAGAGGCTCTTCCATCAGCTGACTGAGATAGGATGCAGATACTCACATCAAGCATTGAACTGAGGTCAGGAACCCTGTGGAAAAGTTAGAGGAAGAATTGAAGGAGCCGAAGGGGGTTGCAACCTCATAGGAAGACCAACAGTGTCAATTAACCTGGACTCCTTGGGAGCTCCTAAAGAGTAAGTCACCAACTTGGCTCGTCCAAGGCTCCCTGGCACATATGTAGTAGAGGCTTTATCTGGCCTCGATGGGAGAGGCTGCATCTAATTTTGTAGAGATTTGATGCCCCAGGAAGAGGGTATACCTGGGGAAAGCACCTTATCAGAAGTGAAGGGGAGGGAGATAAGGGGAAGAACTCTGCAAAGGGGGACCAGGATGAGGCAACATGGATATAAATACAATAAATGATGATGATGATAAATATGGATTCATGTACAAGTAAATTATCTGTAGGTCTTCTCATGTAAAATCAATAGGAGTGTAGGGAAAGAGGGACAGTAGGGGAAAGAGGCCAAGCACAGGCAGATTTCACCTTGGAGAATTATCTCAGTTGCATTGCATAGGAGACTTCTGGAAACAGAATAGATTACACACCACAGCTGTGTTGTTCAGAGACCTGAGTGTCATAAGAGATGTTTTTGGGGAAGCAAACTCTTAGACACTTCAGCCCTATGTAGAAGTGGGCTCTCTGCAGTCTGAGAGCTGTTCTTCAGAAAAAAGACCCAGGACTAGATGCTGGGAGTGAAGGTAATGTGAAGTTGATGTGCCATCAAAGTATAAAGGGGTTCCAAAAGATTAAGATAGGTCACTAACTCTGCTTGCTGTCTGCCTGCTTCTGAAAACACACATACATGTGTGTGGGCACATGTGCATGCATATGCATATGTGTATGTACTTTTTGGAGTCTTCCTTATCATTATTTTTGTGACATACTGGACATATCAGCATCATTGAAGTTACCATATTGTTTGGAAGCTTGAGGAGAGGACTCTTTTTTTTTTTTTTAATTTCAGTGACAGGTTCACAATTAAGTGCTCAATAAATATGTAGTGGTTAAATGTGTAAGGGAGGAAGTTGGTGGGAGCAGAAATGGGAATAGTCGAGGCTTGCCTAGATCATGGGTGCAACAGTCTTGGAAAACTGAATGGGAAATCAGAGCATGAAAACCTTTGAGGCTCCTTCCATGCTTCAACTTTCTTTCTTACGCTTTCTTGTTTGACGTAGTCCACAAAGATAATGCCAATATAATGTAAGTTTGGCAAAAATTGGAAAATAGCTTTCCAGGTCCCCTGTGATTATCTTTTTGCTATGTTTTTTTTTCCTTTAAAGGAACACTCTTGATTATAAGGGACATTTAGAAATTCTGGGTAAAGTGTTGGCACGACAAAAGAACCTGTGCCCAGCCTCTAAGCTGGAGGTGAGAGGAGGCTTGGATTGTTCAAAGGGATTTCCCTGAAGCCTGATTATTATTATTATCACACTGTAGCTCTCCTGCTTGCAACATGTAATTACTGATATTACTAGCATGTCTAATTTGACAAGTGATGTAGAGGGTGAACATTAAGTGGGAGCTGTAACATTTGGCAATGTATGCTGCAGAGCTCAGCATTGCACTGTCACTAGGATCATCTGTATGTGCCAAACCAACCTTATGAAGATGTTTTCTCTTCTCCAAACTTATAGTTCAACACCAGTAGTTAAACTTCACTATCCACAATGAAAATCAACATTTATTATTGATACAAGCACATTTACCCTCTGCATTCAAGTAGTGAAATATTATTTCTAACAAAGCCTCTTAATGGCATCATTGGTAGGGGAGGCCCTTGGTCCTGTGAAGGCTTGATGCCCCAGTATAGGGAAATGCTAGGGCAGGGAGGTGGGAGTGGGTGGGTGGGTGGGTGGGGGAGCACCCTCATAGAAGCAGGGAGAAGAAAGGTGGGATAGGGGGTTTGAGAAGGGGAAACCTGGAAAGGGGGATAACATTTGAAATGTAAATAAAATAACCAATAAAAAAAAGCAGCTAGAGATAGTTGGTAGGTATTTGAGTGGCATAAAATCCAAGGGGAAAAAGAGGTAGGATAGTTGTCTGGGGAATTATAAGTATTAAAAACTACTATGGAGAAATTTGATATTCAGTCCAAGAAAATTATAACCCTATTAACAAATTTTGTTATGATAACCTTGCATTTAGCTAACAATCCATTCTCTTTCTTGTTCATAGAATATTAGTGTTAAGTAACTTGTTAATAATATCTTGATCAGAGAAGTTCAAATATTTGAGATATTCTAATTTTCAAGTCCTTTAACTACTTACTCAAGTCCTTTTCCTTATACTCGTGGATTGTCAGGTATATATACACTCAATCTGGCCTTGAGTGTAGATAGAGCAGGTAACATGGATATGAATGTTTTAGAACCATCACTGCTGTGGGTCTAGAAGAAGGTAACAAACTCATTGCTGCCTGTAGATGTAAAGAAAGCCATTGACCAATATTAAACTAGGGATTTGAACTTGCATAGGGGAACAAAGAAGAAGGAAAGGCAGAATGGAGAGCTAAAGGTTGTGCTGATTCAGGTGGCATTCCTCTTTAGCTTTCAGATGCTGCCAGGTTATTCAGAGATGTCAAGCTAATTTATCTCCATACTTAAAATGTTATTTTCATCATTTTACTCTTTTATTGAATCTTCTGGATCTTTTCCTGGTTCTGAAACCTAGCTATATAAGTATACAGATTGTTATTTTAATCTAGAAATAGCCATTTACTGGGCTCCAAGGTAATTTTATAGTCTAACCTTTAGTTCTTTATCAAGCATCATTGCCAGGATATCTATTATTTAAAAAAAAAAAAAAAAAAGCAAAATATATGGTGAGGATGTGCCTGGCCCCTCACAGACTTGATGTGCCAGGGTTGGGGGAATACCCAGAGGGTTCCTCAACCTCTCAGAGGAGAAGGAGATGGGGAATGGAGGAAAGGGTTGTGGGAGGGGTGACTGGATGGGGGCACCGTAAGCGAGTGTAAAGTGAATAAGTAAAAAGTAAAATGAAATAAAGGCAAAAAAATGAAGGCACAAAATGAATACAGCTACATATACACTTAAAAAAAACAAACAAAACAAAATGTATGGCATATGTACAAAAGTAAAACCTAGAATTGATATGTGACCCAGCATTCCTACTCCAGGGAATGTGTAGAATGGTGAGGAAGAGAACATGTCAGAAATATAGCTGTGCTGTATGCTATTTTCAGGACTATTCATAATAGCCAAAATATAGAAGCAACCTAAATATACATCAACAAAAGAACAAAGAAACTGCAATACTACACACACATAACTATGAACATGATACTCTAGCATATGATTCAGCCTTTAAAAAGAGGGAAATACTTGGGGGGTGGTGGCACACACCTTTAATCTCAGCACTTGGGTGGCAGAGGCAGGCAGATTTCTGAGTTTGAGACCAGCTTGGTCTACAGAGTGAGTTCCAGGACAGCCAGGGCTACACAGAGAAACCCTGTCTAGAAAAACAACAATAACAACAACAACAAAAATAAGAGGGAAATCCTGTAATCTGCAACAACAAAGATAACTGGGAGAACATAAAACATTGCTAAGTAATGCAAACCAGGCATAAACAAGACAAATTCTCCATGCTCTCACTTGCATGTTCAATGCATTTATAGAAACAATGAATAGAGTGGTGATCCCAGGGGTTGTGTAAAGATTGGAGTGATGCTGGGCGAAGTGCACACAACTTTAGTCAGAGAAAATAAGCTCGAGAAGTGTACACAACTATAGTTAACTGTCAATATATTACATATTTGAAAATAGCAGAGTTGATTTTAAATAATCTCACCATAAAAACAATAAGAATATGAAGTGATAGGTTTATTAATCAGCTTGATTTAGCCACAATGTATACTTAGTCTAAACCATTGTATTCTATACAGTGAATATGTGCAATTATTCTTTGTCAATTAAAACTAAATTAAAATAAGATCTTACTGCCATGTTCCTCTCCAATACTAAGTACCTGGAAGAAAATTGCCCCTTCCCCCTTCTTGAAACTTTGTGCCCTTATATTCTCTCAGGCATTCAGATTTTGGCATCTCTTCTGTGAATTGTTTTGTTAACTTATGACCTCAAAAGTGCTCCCTCCTGTTTGCTTTAGCACCCATCATTGCATAGTGAAGGAAAAGAAGTTGTTCTTGTCTAATTCCCACTGCGAATCTGGAAGCCAATTTTGCCAAAAGAACCATGTGTTGTTTTACAGAGACCAAAAGCATGAAGGGAAAGGATATGTTGTTCTGTGGCTGGTTGTGTTGAATTTTCAAGTTCATTGTTTAAATTTATTTCTTTTATCAACTACAATTGGACATTAGAACAGGCTATATTAGCTTTTATGAGCAGTTGTTTGGCTGACTGTTTTCAATATTTATAAACCACTTCACATTTTCTGGGTTAGTATTTGCAGCCCTGTTGAGGTTTTTCTTCTCAAACTGCTTCCTACTAAGACTAGAATATGACGAGATTGACCCTCCTTGAGAGAGGATCTGGAGCACGCTTCTCAAACCTGGAAGAGCACTACTATTACCCAGGTTTCTTGTTCAAATCTCATTCTGGTTCAGTAGGTCTTGGCTAAAGCACAAGACTTGTGCATTCCTATCAAGCTCCTTGATGCTGATGCTGCCTGTACAGGCTACACTTTAGGTGGCCAGAGTGTCAATGCCTTTTGATGCTAGAAGTTTGAACTACGATTCTTGAACAATAATAATGGGTAACAAAGTTAAGTTTAAGACCTACCATTTTCTATGAATGTGTATAGTGTATGTACTGCATTTTGGAAAGAATTTGGTAAATCTTTAGCTCCTTGGGTAGATAGAAGCGAACCTACCAGGTCTCTTGTGCATCTTCTCTGAGATTTTATATGATTGGTCTAAAAATGAGAAAGAAAGATCAAAATCTTGAGCTAAAATAGTGGTTCTCAACCTGTGGGCTGTGACCCTCTTGGGTGTTGCATTTCAGATGTTTTGCATATCAGTTATTATTATTATTATTATTATTATTATTATTATTATTATTATTATTATTATTTTGGTTTTTCAAGACAGAGTTTCTCTGTGTAGCCCTGGCTGTCCTGGAACTCACTCTGTAGACCAGGCTGGCCTCAAACTCAGAAATCCGCCTGCCTCTGCCTCCCAAGTGCTGGGATTAAAGGTGTGTGCCACCACTGCCCGGCACAATCAGTTATTAACATTGCCATCCATAAACATAGCAAAATTATAGTTATGAAGTATCAGTGAAATTAATGTTTTGGGGAGTCATCACAACATGAGAAACTGTAATAAAGGGTCACAGCATTAGGGAGGTTGAGAACCACTACTCTGGAATGATCTTTCCCCACAGCAATATTCAAGTTGACAGTGCCTCTAGTGTTAGTGCTGAACTAGTGGCTTCCTCGGGGGGTCTTGTTCAAGTATTTAAGACTGGGATCCTGAGAGGCACAGATTAATCATACCTGTCAAAGCCTCCTAGAGGTAGCATCCTTTCAAGCTAAAATGGTATTCAACTGTAATTAACAATGGTGACAAATAAGGCTGTGGCTATTTTTTATCTAGTTTTGATCACTCATCCCTTCCCTTGAGATGCCTCTTTTGATTTCAGCTGTTGAGGCTTTATCACACATATTTTCAAAGTCACTGCAAAGAACCTAGTAAACTGTATATTTCTAGTAGCAAAAATGGCCTTAGGCATGAAAATTGTTTTTTGGAAACTCTCTACTTGCTAAATATCCTGGTGAAGGCAATAGAAGTACATGGCTCAGAGCTGGCCATGGGGCCCACCCCTGTAACATGTCATAAGCACTTGTCTCCATTCAATCACCCTCCTTTCTCTTTTCTAGTCCCATTCTTATCTCTCAGTCACTTGAGTCTTTTTATTTTCTTATTTCTCAGAAGGCAGCACAGTAGCTGGAATGGAACTCATTAGAACTATTAGAACTTTATACAGGAGACTGAGGCTGACCTGCAAACATTTAGTTTGCTATTTTGTATGACTACACTTGAAGTCAACAGGAGATACCACAGGTCTACAAAGCCTAAGTCACCTCTAGGTAAGCAGATTGTTTACCCCAGATTTGTTTCCTCCTAGGCTCATCTTTCATTTGATAAATAGAACACTCCAAATTTTCTGCAAAGATAGCTATGCCATGTGTACATTCCATTTCATTTATTTACATGTAGTGATTTTGTTTTAGTCACAGTTATCAGCAGTTATCACAAGGAACAAAACCCAGAGTACCCAGGATTAGTGCCTTTCACAAGGCTTTAGCTTTACTTGCCCAGTTTGCTGTCATACTATAGGCTCATATTATTGCTTTTCCTGAAAGAATGCCATGTTTATAAAGCATTATAATCATTGGTACCAAATATCTTTGAACCATGCATTACACTGTATATGTTTCCCTTCTTCAACACAGTAAACACTAAGCAAATAGCTTCTTGACTAGGTGTGTTGCTTTGTGCCTTCTTTCCCTTCTCTAAGCTGGGATTTTGTCTGGCTTGAATTTCAGCAGGTTTTGTGCATCAGCCCTGTTGTGTCTAGAAAAGACTGTTTTCTTAGTGTCACTCATCACCTTTTATTCTTAGTCTTTCCATTTCTCTTCCACATAGATCCCTAAGCCTTGAAGGTAGGGGTAGACATGTCATATAGACATCCCATTTAGGGCTGAGTGCTCCACAATCTTGTTTTCTCAGCATGTTGATTAGTTGTGGGTTTCTGTGTTAATTGCTATTTCCTACAAGAAGAAGCTCTTCTGATGAGGGCTCAGTGGTGCATTGACATATGAGTGTAGCAATTCATCAATAGGAGTTGTTTTGTTGCTATGTTCATTTAGCAGAATAATAGTAGTAAGTTTTTCTCTAGGGTCTATGACAAATCTAGTCTCAGGACATTGGCTTCATTAACAGTGTCAGGTATTGTTTCCATCTCATGGAGTGGGCCTTGAATACAAGCAACAAGTGATTAATTACCCCCAATAAAATTTGTGCCACAATTATAGACAGCAGTGGGCATGTCTTATAGGCAGATTTCTAATATAGCTCATAGAGTTGAGAGTTTCATGAGATTGTTTATTAATGTTCTCATTTTAGCATACATGACACCTTTCAGTGCTATGAACACTAGTCAGTAGGGGTGAAGAGTCCAGCTGAGCACCAGCTTGATTTATCCATGTTCAGTAGCAAAAGTATGTGGTGTCTTTGGCAATAGGATTTTACCATCAAGTTGTGTAGGGTAACCAATAAGATTAGCAATAGCTTGTCATGTTTAGGGTGTTTATAGAAACCCTTTAGTCAACAACTCAAAAAAAAATGTAGTCTATTCCAGGTACTGGAAGTTTTATTTGGTAGCATATGATGTTTAGTTGGGAGTATTTTCCCTCTACTATATGATAACTCAATTTAAACTCCTGTTATATAGGATTATATTTTAGAAAACTTTGCAGTAGTGGGTTATGTATAATGTGGCTGTCCCCTCATCATTATAACACTTTACCATTATAACACTGCATTCCATTGCCCCTTCCTTGGGAGATACTCCTCCTCCCACCCACTCTATTAGCTAGCTAACTAATGTCTGTGAGTATTCTACCTATACCGTGCACAAATGACCTAACTTAAAATGGGGCATAGAAATAGAGAGTTCTCCAAAGATGAAACAGAAATGACTGAGAAATGATCAATATCCTTAACCATCAGGGAAATGAAAATCAAAACTACTTTGAGATTTCATCTTATACCAGTCACAATGGCCAAGAGTAATAAAACAAATGACAGTGCATGCTGGTGAGGATGTGGGATAAGAGAAGCACTCATCCATTGCTGGTGGGAGTGCAAAATTGGACCACCACTATGGAAATTAACATAGCATTTCCTCAGGAAGCTGAGACTCTATTTACCATAAATCCAACTATACTACTCTTAAGTATATACCTAAAAGACTCTGCATCCTACTACATAGATACTTGTCTATCAATGTTCATTGCTGCTCTATTGGAAACAACCTTGATGTCCATCAAGTAATGAATGGGTAATGAAGATGTAGTACATTTACAAAATGGAATATTATTTACCTGTTAAGAAAAAATGACGTTATGAAATATATAGGTAAATTAGATGTGTGGGTCTGTGGCTCATGCAGCACTAGGCAGATGTTGGGCTGTGAGAAGTTGCAGAACTCTTTTCTGGCATGGGGAGGTCTGAACTCTCGTAGGGGCAGAGCTCCTGGTTCAGGGGTATTTGGGCCAAGGTGGCTGATGGGAGACCAGTGGTCTCAGCCCTTGGGCTCCCAGGTGCCGCTGAGAGACTGCAGAAAGACTGAGATGGAGGGGGGGGCATATGGGCTGGACTGGCCTGCAGCTGAAAGGGGCAAGGGGGAAAAGCTCCAGCGGTGCCCCGCAGGAAAATGAGACTCTTGGTCAAGGCGACTCACTTGGCTGGGTCACAGCTGGCTTGGCTAGCCTGCTTGAGTTGGTGGGCTCCGTGGCTGGAATGCAGAGAGAACCTCCAGTGGGAGATTAGTTGAAGGCCCCCTTTATGGTTCTCCATGGTGGGCCCCAAAGACAAGAGGAAGTCCATGATCTTAAAAGGTTTATTGTCATGGTGGAAAGTGGATGAAGCTGTACCCAGTGTCCTCAAGGTGAGCCTGAGGTTAAATACCTTTTGCAATGAGGAGGGTCTGTGAAGGAATGCTTAATTGGCTACACCCTCTGGCCTTGAGGTGTCTCATTAATATGGAGATCTCTTGAGGCTCTGTGGCCTGTAGTCACACCCTCTACCTGTGCTACCTGTGCTATGTGACCTAAGGCCACAAACCTTTTGTTGGAAGGGGCTGTGGATAAGTGAAAGGAACCAGGGTCCAGGAGCAAGGCCAAATACCTACTGTCTCATTAGAGTATTATCTGGGGTTGGAGGCCTATGCTCCACCAGGTACCCAGCTGCCTCTCACAGCCCACTGTCCCACAAGATGGAGCTAGAAACAATTATTCTGATTGAAAGAATTCAGATCCAGAAAGACGAACTGTACGTTTTGTCAGCTACTACTGAGTTCTTGATCTCTTGGAACGAAGGGACTAAATCCTCACTAATCTGTCTCTTGTAGTTTTCTGACTTGTAACATTTTTGTTTGGGTTTTTCCAAATGCAAGTGCTTTTAATACTTACTTCTGATTATAAAGCATAGTGCTTATCGATGGGAAACTCCCAATAATATGGAATATTGCAACAAAGGAAAACACAACCTTATCCTCTGTCACTTAGGGATTAAGGTGACTTACAGCTTTTCATGCCCTATTCTGCCCATAGATGCAATTTTATCCAATAGACTTGCATGCTTTCAATCAAAATCTTGTTGTTATTTCAGCAAGTAAAGATATTTAAAATAGGCATTTATTTCCATTGCATTGAACAGAGCATAAACAGACACCAAGGACTGTTTATAGTTCACATAGTTTCTTTTATTCCCCCCTCCATTTTTTTATTTCTTTAACCAGGGCCCCCAGCAGTCTTGGAGAGGCAGCCTTGGCTGTCATGGTTGCCAGGGGGAGGAAGAGAAGGAAGGAGGTGCAGGTGGTCAGGCAGTGGGAGGCAAGCTCCATGCTGTCACTTCTAGGAGAATTGGCCTTTTCTATTCCTGCCAGGTGGGAGTTGAAGTGACGTCAATTTCTCATTTTATACAGTCACCTTATTTTTTCCCACTTCCTCCATCCCTCTGCCTACTGCCCAGACAGCAGAAGGGAGGTATCAGCAGAGAGGTATCTGTGTGGTTATCAGGTTCCTCAGGCGATTCTGAGTTAGGGGGTGAGCAGCTATTCTCTGAGCCCTGCTGCTCTGATCATTGCAGACAGGTGCATCTCATGGCTGAATAGGAATTGCCTGGGGAGATGGTTAATAATACAAACTCCTGTACCTTAGTCCTGGAGATTCTGATTCTGTAGGCCTGGGATGCAGCCCAAGACTTTTTTAAGAGCCCTAAATGCTCCTGATGAGCAGTACGGTTAACCCATTCTTTCCTCTCTGTCGAGGTGTGATTCATGGACCACCTTCATTGTCATCACCAGGGAGCTTATTAGAAATGCAGGATTTCAGGTGGCATCTGCTATGCCAGTGCTTGCACTTTAATAAAACCACCAGATACTTCTTATTGCACATTAAAGTTTGAGGAGAGCTATGATGTACCAGCGACATAAAATGGATGAATATTTCTTTGTGGAGTTTAGATAAAAACATCATACCTTATGAAATTCTTACCAAATTATTTGTTGGTGAAATTTCATAAGAACAGACTTATGGCTTATGTAGGATTTTTCTAAAAGAGAAATGGCAAACAGTATAGTATCATTCCATTTTAGAGGAAATGCTCATCATTTTAAATGCTGACTTATCCTTGATGTTATGCATGCTTCATGAAAGAAACAAAGACATAGGAATATTTTAGATTAAAGGTTAAAATCGGACCATATTTTTCTGTTCCAAGTGATGTGACATCTTAGCTCTTAAGATAAAAAAGCTTTTTGTAAAAAATTCAAGTGGTCTCAGGTAATATTTTTACCAAAGTATGCACTGCTGTTGTCCAGCCAATAACAAGTGTATTTCAGGAGAATAAAAACAGCAATTCAATGTTCATTTTAATCAGTGAACTCATGCCCCACACCAGTTCCTGTGGAGCCATCATTCAGGCAAACCTTTGGCCTTCTTTGTTGTTTGTGATAGCTTTGTAACTAGAATTGTGACTCATCTAGATGTGTCCCAGAAAATAATAATCATCCTTATGCTTCAGCATATTTAACATTTAAGTTATTATTTAATAAAGTCACTGTAAAGAAATATTTTCTTTTCTCCCACTTAGAGGGGTCATGACAGTACTTTTCTATTTATTTGGTTTAGATGCAGGGTAAAATCCAAGAAAAACTCCTTATGGTTAGCTGGTGTTCAGGTGTCCCACTTTTGTGATTTTCTCTTTCAGAGAATCCTTTCTTCAGTTCTTACAGCCCATAACTCCTCTATGTCCTCTTGCTCATCCCAAAATTTATCTATGCATGATTTTCCAGCATCACATATATTTAATATACTTTTGTATTTCTCTGGGATTTCTTTGGATTTACCCAAGCCAGAACCTGGGTTAGAGGGTTTAGCTTAACCCAACAGGGTGTTTGTCACACTTCTGGAAGGTGTTAGCATAGAAGCTTTGTGAGAAATTAGGTGCCTTCGGTCCCTGGCATGCCATAGATCTTGACCTTGGGTTTGAAATATGACTCTTGTGCCTTCACAAATTGTGTTCATCTTCCACAAAGGAAGACTATGAGGAGACACAACATTGCTTTTATTTTATTAAGTGTATATTTTGCCTACACATATGCATGTGCAATATGTATGTGCCTAATGTCTACAGAGGGAGTTGGAGTACTTGAAACTGAAGTTACAATTGGTTGTAAGCCTTTGTGCGAGTGCTGGGAACTGAAAGAAGGACCTCTGCAAGGGCAGCAATTGCTTTTAACCCCTGACTCATCTCTTCAGCTTCACTATTGCCTTTAGAAATGGGTACCATTTACTGAGTTTCCCAAGCATCCCATTCCAGTGATTTTTTTCATATGTGTCTGTCCTGGGTTAACCTATGTTATATGACCACCTTTAGATGAAATGAAATATGAGTACTTTGCTTTTCCCATATCCTGTACTGGGGTTTTACAATCAGAAAGAAAAATAAAAATAGATGTTAGTGCATACTTATTAAAACCTGATCCTATCACTGAGTTATAAATAAAAGCTTTGTTTTATACAGGTAAATAAACAAGGCCTTGGACCAAAGGATAAACCTTACATAGAATTTAACCTTTAGATATTGTATGTTTAATGTTTGTGTCTAGGATAATGATTTTTTATTGTAGCCCAGCTCTCAGTATGAACATTTGTGCCTCTTCTGGGTATAACTTGAATCCTACTTAAATAAGAGACTACAGTGTGAGATTTTTGCACTCTATATGTGTCCCAGCTCTGCTTGCCTTTGCTTTGGGATGTCATGATCCTAATTAGAGCCTCCAAAATAGTAATATGCTCTATAATTCCTGTTTTTATTTTACTGAGGTGCTAGAATAGTTATCTTGAATTGTAGTTTCTCTACTCAGTTAATTGCTTTTCTCAAATTGACATTGTAATATAATCCATGCATGTCCCATTTTTAAAGTAATAACATGCATTTAAGGTAAGGGCATAAAAATCAAATTTGTATACAACCAGTTTTTATTTCAAATGCTTTGCTGTTTCTGCCCGGACAAGCCTTTGATGTGGCACATTAGCTCTCACTGATGAGGAGAGAAGGGAGACTGCCTTCCTGGGGTTTGTGCTTAGTGCTAAGAAAATGAGACAGGTCTCTAGGGTGTCTGAGTTTAGATATCTGTAAAAAATAGTAAATTATCCTGAAAAATTCTGAAAACCAACCAAACAAAAAACAACGTTGGTGATCTGGCCTAGGGATTGAAAGGAAATGAATCTAGAGTTACTTTTTTTTTTTTTGCCTTCCAGTTTTCCTAGACTGGAGGACAAAGAGTGAAGAGTGGAAGTATCAAATTTTAACCAGTAAACCTACCAGGCAAACATATAAAGAATGAACACACAGGTCTATAATCTTTACCCTCAGAAGACGGAGGCAGGAGGATTATGAGTTTAAGGCCACTCTCAGCTACACAGTCAGATCCTATCTCAAACAAATAAAGCAACAAATAAGAGGAAAAGAAAAGGGATGCCTTAGCACCATTTTCACCTTTCTTTAGAGGTCACAGCAGCTAGGCACTTGACTGGATTTATGAAAACGCATCAAAGAATAGCTCCTTCTCCATAGAAGAAATGTCAAAAAAGTCGAGGCAATTAAACAAACAGACAGACAGTTATGTATTCATTAAACTTACAGTTGGATACTTAAAATGTGAGATTGAGTTGTGATTTCCTTGGGGGAGGGGCAGGGGAATGAACACTGTGTCATAGATAAAACCCTCCTTTGGAGATATTTTTTCTCTGAGCAAACCATCATTGTTCCTGGATACTGTACCATTTAGCTGACTTGGTGTGACAGTTTTAATTAATCACTGAGAAGGGTAAGTTGCCTGAGGAGATTCCCAGGGGAGTCTGACATGACAGGCAGCAGTTCTTACTGAAATATCATCCCTATCTTACCCCAAGAGAAGCAGTGATAATAGGTAATACTTTTACCTACACATTGAAATTTATTGGAAAAGAAGGGCTACAGCAAGTAAGGGAGAATGTTCACAATCTAACAGGTGACATTGTTCTTGAAAATAAAGGTGAATTAAGACCTGCAAGCCATCATCTGTCTATGGAGTACTCAGGGTTTTTTTGGGAAGGTTTTTTACTTGAAGGGCTCAGCAAGATAAAATTCATTTGAGTATGAAAAAAGGAAGATGAAAGCTTAGAAATAGGAGATGAAAATATTTTGATCATGAGATTCTAAAGTGGTTCTTAAAATGCCATCTTTGATAACAAAATACAGCTGATGCTTTTTGTCTTCCATTCTTTTCACTTTCCTGTGCCCTTTTTGTAGCTGTACTGGCCATTTCCTGCACATGCTCAAGAGATTTTCAAGTCAATTCTGCATCTTTCTCAGCCTGCATATATCATAGCCTGGAAGTGTGGTATGAGAGTTAGCACCTATAGGTGCAACCATTCAACAAAAGAGGACAAGGGTAGGCCCCTAGATACTTCCTCTTCCATGAAGGAATAATTTTAGGGTAAAATCATCACCATTTTTTAGTGGGCCCTAGAAAAAGTGCTCTTCAGTTGCCCACAGTCAGTTCAGCACATACCTTGAGTCTTCTCTTTTCCCTGCCTTATTTTGGCTACCATTTCACATCTGACCCCTGCCATCACCAGAATCCACAAAATTGTTTCATGTTCTGCTTTGAAAAAAACCCAAATGAAACCACTCTATTAGTCCTTTTGGGTTGTTGTGATCACAGTACCCGAATGAAATATCTTACAGTTTGTTTTGGCTCATGGTTTCAGACAATGCCTGTCCATCATGGTGGGGAAAAGTTAGTGGAGCAGTTCTGTTGTTGGTGGTGAAAGTATGTGGCAGAAACTGCTCATATCATTGCAAACCATAAAAGCAGAGAGTACAAGGAGCAAGGACTAATGGCCAGCCTACTATAACCCTCAAAGGGTCTCTTCTAGTGACCTACTTTCACTGACTCTTCAACACTTAAAAGTACTCTAGCTTCCCAAAATAGCACTACTGTCGAGGGGCCCAGCATTTTGACCATGAAGCTGTAGCAGAAACTTCAGATTTAAACCGTAACAAATTCCACATATCCTGGATAAGTAAGGACTTGAAATGAACATTCCCAGGAGAGGAGTGACTCATGCCTACATTTGTATCTTTTGCAATACACTGATAGTTCCAGGAGCAAATAGGAACCCCAAGAACTTACCAAGATATCATCACATGGATTGGAGTAGGGCATATAGCTACCAAGAGACAACTAACTTAAAGGGAGGAGGAGCTATAGCTTATTATAAATAGCTTATTATATAAAAGAAGAAAGGCTATATAGCTTATTAATTTATCACATGTATATTTATTAAGGATCCAGGTACAGTTCTCTATGTTGTTGGCATACTGGTGAATGAAAACAACAAAAATTATTGCACTTACTGGTTCATATTCCAAAAGACAAAATAAAATAATAAAAAATTAAATTTTATATTTTTATGTGGGGCAATGGGCTGTAAGAAGCAGTGGGGTACCCAGTTGAGTCTGCTTTGAACCCCGGTGACCCTAATGGGACAGTAGGAGTTCGGCTTTGCTCCTGGGCCCTGGTTTCTTTCACTTAGCTTTAGCCATCTACAGCCTCTCCAAAAGAAAGGTTGTGGCCTTCAGTCATTTAGCACAGGTAACACAGGTAGAGGGCGTGACTATAGGCCACAGATCCTCAATCTTCATATTAATGAGATATCTAAAGGCCAGAGGTTGTAGCCAATTAAGCATTCCTTTCTAGACCCTCCTCATTTCAAAAGATATTTAACCTCAGGCCTGCCTTGAGGACACGTGGTACAGCTTCATCCACTTTCCACCATGACAATAAACCTTTTAAGATCATGGACTTCTTCTTGTTATTGGGGCCCACCATGAAGAACCGTAGAGGGGGGCCTTCAACCAATGAGCCGCTGCCTAATCTCTAGCCAGAGGAAATCTCTGCATTCCAGTCACAGAGCCCCACCAACCCAAGCAAGCTAGCAGAACCATGACCCAGCCAAGTGAGTCGCCTTGACCAAGAGTCTCATTTTCCTGCGGGGTGCCACCAGAACTTTTCTCCCTCATCCCTCTTGGCTACGGGCCAGTCCAGCCTGTATGCCCCTTTCTCAGTCCTTCTGCAGTCTCCCAGTGGTGCCTGGGAACCCAAGGGCTTAGACCACCAGTCTCCCACTAGCTACCTGAGTCCTGAGACCTCTGACCCAAGAGCTCTGCCCCCACGGGACCTCAGACTGGGATCTCCCCACACCCTGGGCAAAGTTCTGCGACTTCTCATATTCTGGCATTTGCCCGGCACAGCATGGAGTGAATTCAGTCAAATTCCTGTGCTTCTGCTTCCCCTGAGCTGCCTGGGGTGGCAGACACGTGGGACCACAACTCAGCCCAACAGGACCCATGCCCACATGCGAGCCACAGCCCCACATTTTTACATGGTATTAAGGGTGAAGGTAGAATAAGGCAAGGGTGTTTAGCAGCACAGACAGAAAGCAGAATGGTGATAACCTATGACTGTGGTGGCTGTTAGTTTGTGTAGGCTGCTATAGAAATTTACAATATAGAAAGTAACCACAGATTTAATGAAGTATTCACTGTTGTTAAGGCTAGAATCCTTCAATCAAAGTTCCAGTTTCTGGTGTATGGGGTGTCTGTATTGCTGGTTTGTAGATGGCTGCCCTTTCCATGTGCCCTCTAATAAAACACTGGCTTTTCTTCTAACTCAGGTTGCTTTCACTTCAACCTCTAGTGTATCCTAGCGGGGAGTGCTTCCCTTTCTCTTCTCATAAAAACACTCATATGTTTTTAATCTCCTTGTAGGAAAAAGAAATTATTCAACAATTAAATCTATAACAACTAGTTTGGAAAAACGTCCTTCATAAAAAGTCATTTCAGCAAAACAAGAAATTTAGGAAATTATCAACGTGGATATTTGTAGAAAGTTCCATGAAGAGGAAATGACCAGTAAAAATGGCCTGAGGAGAAACCTGCATGCAAACCAAAGTATTCAAGAAGCAGTGAGAATGTTAGTATGGCTGACATTGTCAGTAAGAGTGTTGTAAGGATGAAGGTTGAGGACTGGGTCAGCTCAGACCAGGTGCTCTAGACTACTGGAACACATTTGCTTTTTATAGTGGGAGACATGGAATTTGAAAGGCTCAGCAAAGGTTTGAGAAGGAAGAGTCTTGATCCAGGTACCTATAGCCTGATGGATAAAATGTATAGTAAGAATTGGATTAATGGTTAAAATAACAGCAAGCACAACACTTTGAATACTTTGATTTGTTTGGGGGGGCTGCCTTGATTATTATTTTTTGTCAAGGTGACACTAGATGGAGTTAACTGAGAAGAGGGAAACTCAATTGAGAAAATATCCCTACCAGATTGGACTGTAGGGGAATATTTTTCATTAATTATTAATGTGTGAGGACTCAGTCACTGTGGGTGGTGTACTCTTGGGCAGGTGGTTCTGGGATATATAAGCAAGCCATGAGGTGACAGCCAGTGAACAGCACTTGTCCATGGACTCTACACCAGTTCTTGCCTTCAGTTCCTGCCTTGAGTTCCTGTCCTGACTACCCAGGATGACGGACTAGAAGTTGTAAGACAGAATGTGTTCTCTTTTACCTTAGTGGCTTTTAGTTATGGTATTTGATAACTTTGTTAGAAACTCTAAGGAAGTGGGGTAGGATGGAGGGGCAGTAAGATAGGAGAGATTGTGACAGACAGTAAGATCATAATGGTTGCCTGGCAGTTCAAGGAGATGGTTGGTAGTCCAGTCCATACACAATAGGGCCAGGCAAGCATGCAGCAATGGGATACCTTGTTTATTAATTGGTTATATTCTTGTTTTCATAACAGTGTCCTGTATAACCTGTTGTTTCAGCCAATTTGGTAGGTCATGCTCCCAAGTGGCCAAAAGTTATGGAAGATGGCTGGCACCTTGAGTTCAAACTCACAGGTGTATTAACTGAGAGCACAGGCTGTCTTCTGTGAACAAGATGACCAAAAGATTTTGGCAGCATCAATCTTATCCCATCAGAATCTGAGCTTGGACGGAGAAACTGGAAGACTTAGAAGTTCTCACATAGAAAACGCTACCATAAGATTGGCTGATAGGCTGATATTGTTGTTCTTTCTATGGGGTTGCAATCCCCTTCATCTCCTTCAGTCCTTTCTCTAACTCCTCCATTGGGGTCCCGTGCTCAGTCCAGTGGTTGGCTGTGAGCATCCACATCTTTATTTGTCAGGCTCTGGCAGATCCTCTCCGGAGACAGCTATAACAGGCTCCTGTCAGCATGCACTTCTTGGCATCTTCAATAGTGTCTGGGTTTGGTGTCTGTATATGGTCTCTACAGGTTCTCTCTCCCCTTTGTTGGACATTTCAGCTAACCTTTGGGTCTTGGGAGCCTCCTGTTCTCCTGGTATCTGGCACTTTCTGGTGGCTACTCCCAGTTCCTCATCCCCCATTGCTATATACCTCTGTTAAATTTTCTGACTCTCTGTATATCAACCCCATGTCTTGCAGCAATAGAAAATCCTAAGTAAGACAGGGTCTGAGCCACCTGTTTGTGTGTATCAATGTAACAAAGCACAGACAAAGCAGAGGGAGGAGTAGCCAATCCTTGATTCCTCTCAAGAAAGACTGAAAGCAACAATGAAGATTGCAGCCATTCTGAGATTGTTCAGCAAAGATGGCTAATAGGAGTATCGAAGAGAGATGGTCAGGAGAGAGACATTGGTCAAACGGATCAAATTATGTTTCATATATGTGTATGAAAATACAATGACACAAATTTGTTCATACTTAGTGTATACAAGAATGCTGCTGTGATTCTGGTGTGAAACATATAAATCCTTACATCATGGAAGTAAATTTGATTAAAATTAGCTTAAGCTAGTCTATGGTTATGTTTACAAGGATCTTGCTCCCTATACAATATCATCAGTATGTATATTATGCAATTAGTATAGAGTGTCAAAGTGTATAAAATTATACTCTCATAAAAATCTTTTTCCTGTCTTCTCCTTCTGAATTTGGTATTGAGATAATGCTTTAAAAGCCCTTCCGATCAAAGTAGCTTCTCCTGTTGGTCCTCTTCTCAATTAGTCCACTGTTTTGTTATGTCTTTTCCATTCTCACATAGATACTACATATGAGAGAAAACATTCGATACTTGTCATTGTGTGTCCAGCTTATTTCACTTGCCATGGTGATCTCTAGCCCATATATTTTCTTGCAGCCAACACTTTTTAAATCTTACTGTATGAATAGAACTCCCACTGCATTTTACTTATCCATTCAGCTGTTGATGTGTCCTTAGGCTGATTCTATAGCTTATATGTTATACCACACTAGATATGAGTGATCAGCAGGTATCTTTATTGTACACTGATTTTGGTTTCTTTGCCTATATCATACTAAGGAATGGTAAAGACACAGTCATTTTTGGTAGTTCTGTTTTCAGGTTTTTTTAAATTTTAAATTTTTTCTTTTATTTTTGAAGTTATAATTACATCTGTTCTTCATTCTTTTTCCTGCCTCCAAAAATTTCCATATACCATTTCTTTTTTTTTCTTTCAAGTTGATTGCCTTATTCTTGATTATTATATATATGTAAGTACAACATACCTGAACTGTATAATGTTACTTTTTATGTATGTTTTCAGTGCTGACCATTTGGTATTGGATAACCAATTGATGTGCTCTTTGTCGGAGAAGTCCACCTCTCCCACTCACAGCATTCCATAGTTGTCTGAGGAATCTCTATGCTGATTTCCATAGTGGCTTTATATAGTTTGTATTCCCACCAGCAGCATAGAAGGGCTTGTTTTTCCTAATATACTTGCCAGCATTTGTTTCTTTCATTTTTCTTGGTAGTAGCTTTTCTAACTGAGATGAGACAGAATCTCAGTAAAGTTCTAATTTGTTTTTCACTGATGGCTAATGCTGTTGAACATTTTTGCATGTCTTTATCTGCTATTTAAAATGGAGATATTTGGTCACAAAGATGCCAGTTTTAAAATAGTTGTAGTGAAATACATCTGTAATCCTAGTGCTGGGGAAATTGAGGAAAATCTTGAGCCACATAACAAGACTTGTTCTCAAAATTATAAAGAAAAGATAGAAATTTCCATATGCAAAATATAGTATCTGTGAAAATGAAAAATATACTTGGAACACTCACAACAGAGTAAAGGTTTGACATCCTTAACATTTAAAGACTTGTTATAAATAAAAAAAACTAATAGAAATAGATTAAGGTTGTGAGTAGTAAACTTACTAATAGAGATATATAAAACATTAAAAATGTGAACTAAATGAATGTTCAAAGAATTGTGAGGCATCTTTTCCTAGCAAAGATTAAGAAGCTTGCCAGCACATGCTTTTGCATAAGATATAGGAAAACAGATACTTTCCAATATACTAATTGTTACAGATAATTCCAGTGAGAACTATAGCAGCAATATACAGCAAATCAATACAAATTATTTATCTAAAAATTTCTACTTCTAATTATTATCTCAATTCAGTATCAATTCTATACACAGATGATGCTTATGAATAATGTTTATTTCATACTGTTTATGCAAATGAAAATATTTTGAATGTTTTAGACACGAACGAAGTAGTATCCAATATGAATACAAGAAATAATATTAAAATAGTATGTTTATTGATATGAAAATTTTCTTCATGCAATTGTGACAAGAAGGCCTAACTTAGGAACTACTAAGTATTCTGTGATCTCATGTGCTTGTATATTTATCCCAGCATAGAAAAGTTATAAAATAACATCATGCTACTTTTGGGTAGTATTATGTGTGATTCAAACCATTTTTCCACTACTCTATATTTAATATACAATGAAGTCATATAACTTGAATAATAATAGTAACTTGAATAACTAGTTAAAGCTGTATGTTAAAATTACTAAGTTTAATATAACTGATATTAAAAGGTTTCTGATACTTCTCAAATTAATGGTCTCTGAAACCTAGATGATTTAATCTTCAATACAAGACATATATAAATGAGTTATGTTTGATACAAATTTAACATTATTTTAGTTATAAATTTCATTAGTATATATGATTTTTAATAGTATATATGTATAATAATATATGTATGTAATATATATGTACATAGTTGTAAACCATCTCTGTAATCAATTTTAGAACATTTTCCTCACTGCAGATAAAATTGTCACATCTTTAGCAGACAATTGTCATTCTTTTCAGATCCTTCCAGCCCTAGGTCACTACTCTATAGATTTGATTTTCTTGAATATTTCATAGAAGTAGAACTTGATAATAAATAACATTACAAGAGTAGTTTCTTTAATTTAAGGTAATGTTTTCAGGTTAATCTATGTTATAGAATATATCAACATCCCATTCCTACTGAGGTTAAATCATCTCACATTGTCTAGCTACATTATACTTTATGATCTCATGGACCTATAAGTTGTTTCTACCCTTTTTTACTGCAAATAATACTGCTGTAAAAGTTATGTTCAAGTTTCTATGTGCAGTACATGTAGAAATTTAGTCACTGATTCAATTTCTCTTTTTGATTTCATTGATATTTCAAGTTAGGGTCTTAACCTATAGCTCATGCTAGCTTTGGTCTCACTATGTAGCCAATGCTGTTCTCAAACTTGTGTGATCTCTGTGTTTAAAGTTTCTTCCTGCTGGTGTTACAGGAGTGAGTTATTATGTTCAGCTTCAACTCAATCTTCTTGTAGGTTGTGTCTATTCAGATATTGTATTTCCCTTTGAGTCATCTTTTATGGTTTGTATGTTTCAATGAATTTGTTTGTTTTATCTAAGTTATCTAATTTGTTAGAAGTCATAGAGTTTAAAAAAGTATTTGGTGTCTAAGAAGACCTAAGGGATGGTAGAGTATAGCCTCCCTGATATTCTTTTTGGATTCCCTAAAGCTTTTACTAAGATGATGAAGAATATCATTAGCACAACTGTTCCCCTGAATAAATAGTAACAGCAATTAAAAGGAGAAACAAAATACAAACATTAAAGTAATTAAGAAACCTGGCCTTACCACATATTTTGGATTCAAGCAACTGATTCTATTTGTCTTATATGAATTGAAGTTGAATTGCCAAAAATTTCTTGGTATGATGTTAAACAACTCAAAGTCTTAAGGAGATGAAAGCATTGAATTGTATCTATCTTCTGCAGATGGTTTTACTCAACACACAGCTCTGTCCTCTGAGAAATCCTAGAGGCTATTCCCTTTAATATGGAAAAAGGATGAATTGATGAAGGTTGGACCAGGATACTTGTAAAGCATAATGTTATTGGGATTTGTCTTTCATTTTATTGATATGGTGGATAATGCTTATTGATTTATATATATATTAAACTATCCTTGGATCTACAGGACAAATGTCACTTGATCATGGTGAGTAATCTTTTTAATATGATGTGGGATTTGGTTTGAAAGTATTTTCTTGATGATCTTGGTGTCTATCTATATCAAGAATACAGACCTGCAATTTTCTCTTTTGTTGTGGTTTACATGGTAGTGGTATCAGGACAATGCTGGCCTTATAGAAAGGGTCTAGAATATGTCTGTCTGTCTGTCTGTCTCCTCCCCTCTCTCTCCCTCTCTCGCTCCTTCCATCTCTCTCTCTCTCTCTTAAAATGTAAAGAGAATTGGTGTTAGCTACTTTCAAATGTTTGTGAGAGTCAACAATAAATTATGTTTTTACTCTTGTTTTTAGATGGTCGCACTAATTTGCAAGGCTAGCCTTAAACTGACTCTGAAACTCACAAAGGCCTTGAGCTTGTGATCCTCCTAACTCAGCTTCCCATGTACCTAGGATTACAGATATGTACCAGCATGGCCAGCTTTCATGTCTCTCTTTGTCCTGATAGTTTTGTGTATTGAATAGCTGCTCTTTATGGTATCTGTTGAGGGAAAAGTTGGAGAGCCTACTAAGCTGCCATATTGCTCTGCCTTTTTCATTAGGAGCCATAATTATTACCACTTATGATATCTGTTAACTTTTTAAGCGGTCCCTATATATTGTAGCTATTAACTTTATTCTATCATATTTACCGAAGCTATTTTCTCAGTCATTTGATCAATTTGCTTTTTATGTTATGATGGTTTTCGTTGTTATTTTAAAGATTGCTTTTTCTCTATTTATTTATTTATTTATTTAATATCCCAATCGCTGCCCCCACCTCCTCCTGCTACCCTCACATAATCCCTCCCCCTATTCTCCTCTCCTCCTCTCAGAAGGGGGACAGCCCCTTGGGTATCCCCCCACCCTGGCACACCAAGTATCTGTAGGCCTAGGTGCATCTTCCACTAAGGCCACAGAAGGCATCCCAGTTAAGGGAATGGATTCCAACAGGCAACAGCTTTAGGGACAGCCCCTGCTTCAATTGTTGCAGGACCCATATGAAGACTGAGCTGCACATCT
The DNA here is from genome assembly GCA_030674055.1 of Rhabdomys pumilio. Lineage (NCBI taxonomy): Eukaryota > Metazoa > Chordata > Mammalia > Rodentia > Muridae > Rhabdomys > Rhabdomys pumilio. The sequence continues at coordinate 92,861,866 of JANHMN010000005.1, read as the reverse complement.
GATGCATATATGCGGGTTGGCTTTTCTCTTTCTTTGTTTCTTTCTTTTTTTGAAACAATTTCTATGCTATGTAGCCCAGATCATTCTGAATTAATAGACTATGCTATCATTGAACTCACAGAGATTCACCTGCATCTACCTCTGCAGAATTCTGAAGGAAGTCATGTGCCACCATGTCCAATTCTTAATGATTGTTTTTATTTATTTATATATTTGTTTGTTAATTTTTATTGGATATAGATTATTTTATATAATAAATTCTGATTATGGATTCCTTCCCTCAACTCCTTTCAGATCCTCCTCACTTTCTTACCTCTTCAAATTTATGCTCTTTCTCTCTCTCTTATTAGAACACAATCAGGCAGCTAAAATAATAGTGATAATCACAAGAAAGTAAAATAAGAAAAAATACAAACAAACTAGAATAGGAAAAAAACAGAAGAAAAAGAGTCAAAAAAAGCTCAAAAAACATCCAGAGACACACACATTGGCACACACAGAAATCCCATAGAAACACAAAACTGGAAACCATACTACATATACAAAAGACTTGTAAGGGAAACAAAAGCAAAAAAACAAAACATAAAATCCAGTACAAAACATTATGAGACAAAGAACCTCAAAAATTGCAACTGAGTTTGTTTTGTGTTATCCATCAACTGCTAAGCATAGAGCCTGCCCTTAAGAGTGGTTTATATATCCAGTGAGACTCTATTGGAGAGAACTTTTTTTTTTCATTTGCAAGCAGTTATCATCAACTGCTTAGATAGTTTCTAAATTAGCTATGGGGACTTGTGTTCACTTCCTCTCTCAGCATTGGAACCCTATCTGGCCCAGACCAGTGCAGGTCCTGTACACGCTGTTTATTGGTCCTGCTGTGTTTAAAAAGATTTGTTTCCTTGGTGTCCTCCACTCCCTCTGGCTCTTTCACTTATTTTACCTCCTCTTCTACAGGGTTCTCTGAGCCTTGACAGGAGGGATTTGATGGAGCCATCCCATTAGAACTGAATGTCCCAAGGTCTTGCACTCTTTGTACATTGTCCAACTTTGCGTCTCTGTATTTGTTCTCATATAACACAAGGGGAAGCTTCTCTGATGATGGCCGACTTATAAGCATAGCAGATTGTCCTTAGAAGTAATTTTATTGCCATATTCCTTTAACAGAATCATAATATTTGGTTTTACCCTGCATCTCTGGCTTATCTCAGGTTCTTAGCCACCCCAGCAGTGTTGGGGATGGGTTCCATCTTATAGAGTGGACTTTAAAGCCAATCAAATAGTGATGGTTACTCCCCAAGCTTTGTGCCACGGTTGCACTAGCTCACCTTACATGCAGGTCATCCTTGTAGATCAATGGGTTAGTGATTACCTTTCTCTCATTTTGCAGTATGTAGGGTACCTTCCAGTATTATAAACAGTAGTCAGTAGGGTTGAAGGCTCTAGGTAGACACCAGCTCAACTTCTCCAAGTTCAATGAGGTGTATAGGTATTGTATTCAGCAATAGAACTTACCATCAGTTTGTGGAAAGCAACCAATCTCCTTGGTAATAGCTTGGATTGTTTGGAGGCTCCCATGGGGCCCCCTTAGCCAATAACTCAATTAGATGTAACCTATTCCTCGAACTGGAGGCTTCATTTAGTGACAAGAGATGTCCAAGGACTCCATCTCCTTGTTATTTGTTAATTTTATTTAGATTTTTATATATAAACTATATATGTATATATTTTAAGACATTTCTGCTGTATTAGGTTTCCACGTGACCATCAAATAGCCCTTATATTTAGCTGTCCCTCTCCTTATGCCTCCACTTCCCTCCCTCTCCTCATTTGATTCTACTTGTTCCAATCTCCTCCCCTTCCCTGTGTACCTATAACTGTCATTCTATGTATCTTTCCTATAGATATCGAACATGGCCACCACCCCCGCCAAATCTCTTACTAGATATGTAACCTCTATGGTAATGTGGATTGTAGGTAGATATAGTAAAATGGGCTGGCATTTGTGGACTATTAAGGTTTGTAAAACATCTGTCTAGGACCTTCTAGCATCTCCATTGAGAAATCAAATGTTATTTTAATATGCCTATCCTTATATGTTACTTAGTCTTTTTCCTTTGCAGCTTTTAATATTCTTTCTTTGTTTTGTATGTTTAATGTTTTGATTAATATGTTGTGGGGAATTTCTTTCCTGATCTACTCTAGTTGGTGTTCTGTATGCTTCTTGTACCTTGATAGGCACTTTATATTTTAGGTTAAGGAAATTTTCTTCTATGATTTTGTTGAAAATATTTTTGTACCTGAGTGTCGGGTGGTGGAAGGGTATCCTGGTTCTTGGTTTGTGGGTTTGGCCATGTGCCCAGAGCCTAGGCTCCTGACACCTGAGTTTCTTCTTCCTCTATTCCTATTATTTGTGGGATTGGTCTTCATAAAGTGTCCCAGATTTTCTCGATGTTTTATGCCTGGATTTTTAAAGATTTAACATTTTCTTGACCAAAGTGTCCATTTCTTTTATCTTATCTTCAATGTCTAAGATTCTTCTATTCTGTTGCTGAGTGTTGCCTCTAAGGTTCCTGTTTGAATTCCTAAATTTTTCATTTCCAGTTTTACCCCAGTTTGGGTTTACTTTCTTGATTCTATTTCCACTTTCATGTCTTGAACAGTTTTCATTTAATTTGATTTTGTTTTCATATATCATTGATGGATTTATTCATATACTCTTTAAGGTCATTGAAAATATTCATTATGCATATTCTGAAGTCCTTGTCTTGTGCTTTAGTTACATTGCATTTCTCAGAGCCCACGTCAGTAGGTTTTCTAGGCTCTAGTGGAGACAATATAGTCTTGGCTATTACTGATTTTGTTTTCAAGCTGACACCTCAATAGAGTATATTATCTAGGCAGAGTGAACATACTCTGCCTGGCTTGGGATGAGTGTAATTCTAAGTGCTGATATCTGGACTTGTCTTTGTTGGGAGGGGTTTTCATTCCTTGTTTCTGTTGCTAATCTCTACATCTTAGGAGCACATGGTGGCTGTGCTTTGCCTGGTCAGGAGTGCTTCTGAGACCCTGCAAGATATGACCCCTGGAGATCCTTGGTAGAACTTGCTTCTGGGTATTGGGAGCTGACACTTAGGAACAGGGATAGACTAGAATGGTGAGAATGAGGAGCACTGAGAGGGTCCACAAGTTGTCATGAGAATATGTGGAGTCTTAAGGGAATGGAGGAAGAAAGGGAAGACTGGCCCCTACAAAGCTGGAGATGAGAATTGGAAATTGGAATTAGAGTATAGGAAATACAGTGAATATACTCTGCCTGTTTACTGAGAGGTGGTCTGCTACAAAGCTGGGGCTACGACAGGATTTAAAATTGGAGTATAGAAAAGAGAGTGAGGATTGCTAGCACCTTTCTCCAATTACAAACCAGATGCCTGTTTTGATTTTTATACTATTTTACTTTTGATCTGTTAGAATTTATTTTGGCTTATAATGTAATTTAATACATTTTTAATATAACTGTCAATTCTATCCTAACTCCTTATGGAAAAAAATCTATCCTTTCTCAACTCTTTCCTCCATCTTCCTAATCAAATGGCAAATATATGCATTATAGAGTTTTCCCATATCATTTATTCTGTTGTGCTGCTGTGTCTATAAATCTTTGATGAGTGTTTTCTTATTTCACATATTTGAAATTTATAAATCATTTTAATATCTGGGGGAGCAAGTCCACTAATTTCTCTTTAATAATTTCCATGGTTATATTTTCTGCCTGTTTATTGTTTTTTATGAGCTTCACAAGTATATCATTAGATTAAGAACCATTCTCATGAGATTATGATGGGAATTGCATTACCTTTCATTTGGGAAGAATGAATACCATAACGAGATTACGTCTGCCCAAACACAAACATGGTATTCAAGTCTTCTTTAATAAAGGAATTGATGTAATAACCAGTTTTCACTACAATTATTTCTAGGATATTTCTAGGGCATTTCTAGGGCATTGTACTTTTTTTCTTTAATAATTTGAGTTTCTTATTACCTAAATTATTAATTTCAGCAAATGCCCTGCATTTAGCTACTTTTAAAAATGTGCTTATTAGTTGTAGTTGTTTTCATATTGATTTTTTGCCATAACTAGAAATGTTATAATAATGTGTGCAAATAATAAAAATTCTTCCTTCTGCTTATAAATCATCTTCTTTTGATATGGTGTTGTATTGCATTAATTGCAGATATTCCAGATCAATATGAAATGGAAATAGTCTTGCTTTTCAAGCAAAAACAAAAGACATTTTGCAGCCGGAGACCGATTTCCATGTTCCAAATTTCATGCTGGAATCTGCTTTGTTTTGTCAATCATGAGCTCTATCCAGCTGTTTATGCTGAGTGAGTAAAATTATTATTTTATTAAATAATATTAAATTAAATTAAATTATTAAATTTTATTATTTTACTGAGCTTATTATGAAGAATTTATGCCAGATGTGGTGGAGCACACATTTAATTTCAGCAGTCAGGACGTAGAGACAGGAGAATCTCTATAACTTCAATGCTACCCTAGTCTAGATAGAGGGTTTCAGGTTAACCAGGACTACATACATAGTAAGATCCTGTCTCCAAAACAAAACAAAACAAAACTAGCAATTTATAGAAATTCTATTTGAAAATGCTCTACAGTCAATTATCTATTTTTCTCCTCTTCATTTCTCCTTTTGATTCTTTTTTTTTTTTTTTTTTTTTTTGGTTTTTTGAGACAAGATTTCTCTGTGTATCCCTGGCTGTCCTGGAACTCACTCTGTAGACCAGGCTGGCCTCAAACTCAGAAATCCGCCTGCCTCTGCCTTCCAAGTGCTGGGATTAAAGGCGTGCGCCACCACTGCCCGGCCTCCTTTTGATTCTTTATCAAAATTTCTAATATTTGTAATCTTCTCTTGGAGATTTTCAAGTTTGCAACATCGCGGTTTCATGTGAAATGTTGAAAGGGTTGAATCCTATCTCTAATTGGAAGGTTTACTTCACAATTCCTTCTAGGTATTTCTGTGTTTTATTTCATTTCCAATGTGTGCATCCTTTTATTTGTTATCAAGAACTCCCTCTATGGGGCAGTTTCCTTTGAAGTTTTCAAATACTTTACACACTTTATCTCTTTTTCTTTTCTGTTGCTTATGCTTTCCATGCTATATGAGACTGGCTTCAAATTCATGACCTAACTCGCTTCAGCTTCCTAAGAAATTACAGACATTCATCATTAATACTGGGTTGCCTTTTTCTATATGTATGAAATTAAAGTACCATTCTCCCTAGCTTTTAGATCCTAAACTTACATGCTATTCTTACTCTTCTCTCATTCCACATGCAATCCATCAGCAATCCTGTGGGTTTGACTTCTCTACTGCAATCTCTATTTAACCATGTATCACTCCACTTCTCTCTTTCCAGTTCTAGCTCCCACCCTCTCTTGCAAAATGGGGCTTCTACAGCTATACTTAAAACATTCTAATTATTTCTTGTTGTTGTTTTTCATTTGTTTTATACATCGACAAGAATGGTTTTTCAAAATTGTAAATCAAATCACATTCTTTTCTTGCTCAAAAATTCCTCAAATGGCTTGCTCTTGTGGACTGGCCAACAGATTCTCACTGTTACTCCAAAGCTCAACCCCCGAGTTATTGATGCTTTTACAGGACTTATTTCAAAACCTAGTGGTTTAGAATAGCAAACACTGTAAGAAATTCTGACAGATCATGACTCTTTGTTTGCCTTCATCACAGAGTCAACTATGGTCACAGCTGGACTAACAGGGCTGCTCTGAAGGGTCAACAAAGTTCCATCAATGTGTCTGGGTCTTTGTCATGGTGAATGAAAGAATGTATTCACCTGAGATTCTTGACTAGAACTGCAACATGTCAGTTTCGAGATTTGGACTTATATGGTATCCATCTTCCCTCAGACAGAGCACTCCCAAACCGTGATGGAAGCTGAATGGGCTTTCAATGACATAGAAGGTAAAGCAAATCCCAGTGATCTATTGATCAAAGCGATCAGAAGCTCACCAGAAAAAAAGGAGAAAGAATTTAGACCTCAGATATCCATTAAGACAAAACCCTACTGTAGCTGTAGTGCTCCTGACAATTTGTCCAGCTTCCCTCTGCCTGGTTAAGCCTTCTTGAGCTGCTCAGCAATATTCCCAACTCTCTCATGCCTCAAGGTCTTTTGCCGTGCCAGTTTCCTTAACTGCTTTTCTTTCAGCTTCTTGCACAGCTACTAGTTCACTTTATTTTAGTCTCTGTTGAGAGCATTGTGATTACAGACTCCCTCAACCTTGCAGCACACTTGCTTATTTTGAATTGTCTACTACAGCCTCGCTCATTAGTATGCATACTCTATGAGGACAAGAACTTGAACAAATCTGTTCCCATATCTTTGGCACCTTGAATAACACAGTTGTATTTGGTAAGTAAACGGTTAAATTCACAGGCACATTCCCATTCTACCATATAATCTGTCTTTTTCATTTTATTCTGAGTACCAAATAGATTTTTCTTTTCTTTCTCTTCAGAATAACTCTTTTATCCCTAGTGGCTCTTTCTAAATTGTCAGAGATTTGAACGATACTTAATGCATCCATTTAACTTTTGTATACACATTAGGTTTGAGTTGCGGACTACAATTCTCTTTTCTTTGCTTTGCTTTTTGGTTTGTGTTTCTGTTTGGTTTTGTTTGTGCTTATTTAAGTAAACTCAGACTAGACAATAGCTTCACGTTTTCTTTGTACCAAAGCAAAAAACAGAGGTGATTGAAAATTTCCTTTAGAAATGTACTTATAAAAATAAAATCTTACAGAAATGCCTTGCATGTGACTGTTAGATTTTGGTAAAGTTGGTTAAGGTTGTGATATAGCATGTGCTTTTTCTTACCTTTTTTTCATTTTAGAAAAAAGATTTGAGGCAGAGGACACAAGAGGACAAAATTAGCAAATTGGAGGAAGACAAAATTAAGTTTCAAGAGGTGAATTATTTTCTTGACTATCAACATTTGGCATTCTGTTGTGTAAGTCTTTGTTGAGTGCCATTTAAAAAGTATATAGGGTTTTCTTCATTTGAAGTATGTTTATTCCTGGTGTTTGAAGTCAGAAGCCATTAGAATTCCTAAGACTGGAGTTACAAGTAGTTGTGAGTTGGCATGTGGGTATATAAAACTGAACTAGAGTCCTTTGGAAGAGCAGTCACTACTCTTGACTACTGAGTCATTTCTTCATTCCCCAAGGTTGTTTCAAGCTTAATATTTTGCTATTGCTCTGTTTCTGGAATGAGGTACTATAGCAATCAATAGAATAATGCACATACCATAGCATCAGGTATGTTTTTAATATATTTCATTCAGTCACTGCTTGTTGGATACTTACGACAGAGTCCTTTACTCAAGGGTCACTATAGACAAGGCAACTAAGTTAAGGAAGTAGAGCAAGAATATGCAGTTAAGTTTTCTTTGTTTTTGCTGAAATAAAATTGTAAATTGATAACATGGTAGACAGTTACAGTGGTAAGAATTATATTTTACCGTATACATGAGGAAATGCAAATTTAAAATACCTACAGTTAATTATTAATTGCTTTCTTTCATGTTTATTTTGATTTCAAACTGAAAAATAGATAGTTTAACTTCTGCAGAAATATGAAATGTCAGGTCTTATATTTCATTTAGCAAGATATGGGGGAAAATTCAGCTTTGAATCTTTGAACTGATTTTGATACTTAATTTAGTTTTAGCTTCATAACAGAAAAAAAGCTCTTCACAAATTGACAGCTCTTTTTGACTATGGAAAAGATTGTTGTGAAGTACTTTTTTTTATATAAATAACTGTCATTATCTTACTTTTCTTATTATGTTTCTCTGCAGTTCAATAGCTTCCCTTTGGAGCTCACAATTCACACCATCGACAGTAGCAAAGGAGGCTGAACTGACAAATGCCAGCTCATTTTCAAAAAGTTTCAGGCCATCAAAGTGTACTTGGAGTTTGGGATTCAGTTTTGCACTTTGGGAAATGTCAATTCAGCCATGGCTTTCCCTTCTTTTAATGAGAGAAAGTAGATAGAGTTATTTTTTTTCCACAAATGAAACTTTCAGAGATTCAGTCTTGAGGGATTAATGCATAAAACAAATCACTCTATTTGCTAGTGTGTTGATGAGAAATACTAAAAATTCATTACAATCAAGCCTGTATCCAAATTTTCTGGTAGGTTGACAGGGAACTTTTTCTTTGGGTAGTATGAACTCAAATCATCAGTTAAAGATATGCATGAGATTCAACCAGCCAAAATCCCAGCATGGATGTAGGAGGGGCCAGCAATGCCACAATCTTAGCCTAGGAAAGATTGGCAATCATGACTGATTGAGAATAGAGAGTATATGTTTTCTTTGGGGGTGTGACATCTGATAGGTTGCCTATAGGTAGCTCCAGTGAATGTCCCTACATCCATGCACATACTGGGTGCACTAAGTGGACTGGAAAAGAATATATGCCAAACTGACATCAGAATACAAAAACATTAAGCATGAGTTTTCCAGATATTATTACTTCATTTTCTTGAACGCACATACAAGGTCCTGCTTAGAATATGCAGAAACAGGCAAATAAATAATTTTCTGGTGGTCTGCAGTTTACCATGCAGGTTTTTATCATGCAAAGATAATGCATCAGCCAACTATGTCTTTTCTTGAACTTTTTGAGCCATCATATTGCAGTCCTGGAATGCTTTCTCTCTTAATGTTGACACAGCACCAGCTGTACTCATGCCACTAGCAGCAGGAGGAAGAGAGATCAAGAGACGAAGAGGAAGCAGCTGAGTGATCTATAGACTGGGGAAGGAGAGTTATCTATCTCACTTGCCCATCCTTTCTCCCATATGACTTGAGACTGATTTGAGAAAGTTTAAGGTAACTACACTGATTAGAGGCAAGAGAAGACATGGGTTAGCACATGTTCTTTATTTCTTATATAAAATTCCTAAATAGTAATGACTTAGTGCCTGGTGATTAAATTAATATATAATTCTGTTTCACAGCAGTTATATTGACTTTATTCCCATTGAAAAGGAATCCTATTGAAATGCTTTTCTTGAAGTTTACTAAGTGTTGCCTTATCCAGAATGTTTGTTGGTTATGAGTATGGGTTCAGTAATGATGATGCCTGGATGTGAGTCTTAGCAGTTTTTGCCTAGTTGCTTCATGAGTATGGGTATGATACTCATCATCTCAGTTTCAAATTTTTGAATCCACTTGTAGGATAAATTATATTATCTGCTTTGCAGGGTTGTACTTGGAATTCGATATGTGAACACATTTAACTACTTAGAACCCTGATGGTGCATTATAAGTACCCTACTATTGTGTAACAGTGCTTCTCCACGTGTTCTCTGTGTTCTAAAGGGAATTTGACAACAGGTGAACATGGTTTTTTTGTCGCTGCAACTTGTGACTTGAGGAAATGTTTATAGCAAAACCATTTACTATATAAAACACCCAGTCTCTCTCTCTCTCTCTCTCTCTCTCTCTCTCTCTCTCTCTCTCTCCTTCTTTCTTTGTGACTCCTGTGTATGTTCCAAGAGCTCAGTGACAGTTGTTATTTGAATGGGAAGGAAGAAAGGGAGAACTAGGGAGAACTAATGTCTAAAAATCCTTTCAGTTGACATTTCAAATACATAAAGTGTGTTTCATGTGACTGAAGAGAATTACAAGAGTACATCACAAAAATCAAAACGTTGTACATGAATCAAAAGATTGGCTTGCAATAGAAAGCTTGGGCACAAATGGAACCTTCTTAAAGCACTCAGGGTTCTCTGTACTGGGTCCTCAGAACAGTAGCATCATTTTGAGTTTGTTAGAAAAGAAATATCTCAGGCTCTACCTCTGGCTTGATGATCCTTAATCAGCATTTTAGCAGAATCACTGAGTGTTGTATATGTAAGATAAAATTTGAGAAGCACTAGTGTGTTCTCTCTGTCCCTGATATACATGGTGTGTGGGCCACCTTTTAATCCATCAATGGGGCTATTAATAGGCTAAAGGTAACTGAAGGAAGCATTTTAATCAATGAGAAGCTATTTCCCCTTCCATTAAGTAATTTATATGCCATTAAGCTTATTTATAGAATTGCAAATGATCTCATTCTATGAGATGTAATCTTTTTATTAAATCAATGCTTTGGTTAATGATTTGTGTTACATTTGTAATTTAAAAGTTAAGAATGAAGATTATAAATGCTTTGAAAAGGTACCAAAGTATATTCTGCAATCTTGGTAATTTGCAGAGAAGAGTGACACTGATGGCATTCTGTAACTCTCTCTCTCTCTCTCTCTCTCTCTCTCTCTCTCTCTCTCTCTCT
>JANHMN010000005.1:92832044-92851469 GCA_030674055.1 Rhabdomys pumilio | reverse complement strand
CTCTCTCTCTCTCTCTCTCTCTCTCTCTCTCTCTCTCTCTCTCTCTGCATAAATCTAAATATGGTTACTCTAATCTACATATTTAGCTGAGTTCCACAGGCTGAGACTGAAGAAGGAAGTTAGAGTAAAGCTGAACACTGTTAGAAGAGAAGGATATGTCTGTTTAATTAAATGCATTTCCATATTAAGTAAATTGGACAACTAGACTAAGATACTGAAAACTGTTTCTAGCAGAACTCAGATGGGAGCTGGGTGGTGGTGGTGCACGCCTTTAATCCCAGCACTTGGGAGGCAGTGGCAGGTGGATTTCTGAGTTTGAGGCCAGCCTGGTCTACAGAGTGAGTTCCAGGACAGCCAGGACTATACAGAGAAACCCTGTCTCGAAAAACAAAAACAAAAAAAAAAAAACAAAAACAAAAAAAAAACAAAAAAAAAACCAAAAACAAACAAAAAAAAAAGAACTCAGATGGGAGCAGTCAAGGGTAGGGGCTTCTTTGACAGTTTCCCAGAGACACCTAGGCCATCCTTGATTTTGACTTTGCCTCCTTTCTTATTCTGTCCTCATCCCAAATAAGAAAGGCTATTTCATTCTTCTCCAAGGGAACCAGGGGCCGGTGGGTGGTGTATGTAAATGATAGGAACTTATGGGAGTGGTGTAACCCCTATTCCTTGCCAAATAGCATCTCTTTGGCTTTCTTCCAGAAAGCTCATGCTGACCCTCCCTGGACTGTCTTTCCAGCAGTCTCAGAGAGACTGATACAATAGGAAATGTTGAGACAGATATAGGACTCAGGCTTTCTAACTAGAAAACAAAAATATGGTTGTGTCTTTCTGAATTGGGTGATTCCCAAGGTAATGTGAGAGCCTTAGAAATGGTCAAATGCTTTGGGCTGCAAGCCAACAATAGGAATAAATTTCAACTTTATTTACTGTTGGTGAAGGATAATGAACATTTTCTTATTAAATTTGGGGCATCTGTCTCCCAGCAGCTTACATACTTCTATAATGCCAGCTTCTATATACTGTCATTATCATTGTTAGACACAACATCTAAAAATCCATTGAAATAAATCTTGTTTTAAATTGCCTTGCTGAAGTGAATTGAGGAGAGACTGGCATCCATAAATGTGGGATGGTATACTGAAACTGACTGTGTGTTGTATCATACAAAAAAACAGAAGAAGAAGAAGGAGAAGGAGAAGAAGAAGGAGAAGGAGAAGGAGAAGGAGAAGGAGAAGGAGAAGGAGAAGGAGAAGGAGAAGGAGAAGGAGAAGGAGAAGGAGGAGAAGGAGAAGGAGAAGGAAGAAGAAGGAGGAGAAGGAGAAGGAGAAGGAGAAGGAGAAGGAGAAAGGAGGAGGAGGAGGAGAAGGAGAAGGAGAAGGAGAAGGTGGAGGTGGAGGAGGAGGAGGAGGAGGAGGAAAGAAAAGAAAGAAATGAGGAACACATGAAGTTTGAAGTTTCAACTTGAGTTTCTAGATAATTCTGCCACTGTTTCAATTTAAATAGTCTCCTATGAAACATTGGATCTCATTAGGCTTTCAGCTTTGAGCCCCAGGATTCACTGTATTTAATTAACTCTCTCTAGCATAAAACTTCCCAGAAGCTCTCAGCACTCGTAGCCAAATAAAATTCTCTCAAAGGTAATCTCAGAAATCCTTACATCTGTTTGCCATTACATTTCTTATCTGACCTATCCATTTGACATTGTAGTAGATGGAACTGGTATCCCATCTTTCTTCTTCCCTTTCCCTTCCCTTCCCTTCCCTTCCTTTCCCTCCCCTTGCCTTCCCTTTCCTTTCCTTTCCCTTCCCCTCCCCTCCCCTCCCCTCCCCTCCCCTCCCCTTTCCTTTTCCTTTCCTTTTCCTTTCCTTTTCTTTTTGTTTTAGACAAGGGATCACTGTGTATCTGTAGGCTGGTCTCAAAGTTGTGATGCTCCTGCCTCAGCATCACGAGTGCCGGGAATATAGGCAAATATGCCACGATGCCTAGATACTGCTGTCATTTTAAATTATCTTTTTTCATAATGATGATGAAGATAAACAATAGTTAAGCCAATAAATGCTAATCATTGCCACTTGCTTTTGAACCCATTTCATAGAATAGAAGAGAAAGAGCTACCTTTCAAATCAGAGTCTGCAAAGTAGAAGTTTCAGAGGAGAAACTTAAAAATCTTTCCATACAAATTGTCTTGCCTGACAATGCTAATAACTAGGAGTAAAGTTAATGTGGGGGAGGGGTGCAGGGGGAGGCATGGTAGTGATCTTGGGGATAGTAATGGAAAAAAGGCCGAGATGCACTTTGGTGGTCTGGGTAAAAGTGATGCGCTCAGTTTTGAAACAAGTAATTCTTTCATGAGCTCATTGTTAATACATGCTACTCTATGTGTCGAAACATGAAAACAAACAAATACATACAAAATGCCTCCTCCTTAAAAGTGTAGTTTGTGAAGGTCATCTAGGTGGAACCAGGCATTCAGAAGGTAAAGCCATGGCAGGGGCCAGGGTAAGGTAATGATTTTGAAATAGAGACAGGCTACATTAAAAGCCATACCAGTAGTCAGAGTGCTCAGAGAAAATTTCAGGAAGGGCTGAGAGGAGATAGGAATGATAGCAAGAGGGACAGTGAACTGTGGTGATGGAATTCAAAGGGAATTAAATAGAGAGTCAGTCCAAGAGCCAAGCAGGTATGGACCACAAACTATTTCCCTAAAGCACAGCAGCAAGAATTAGGGTAGATGGAAGCAAACAACAAAGCAGGGGTGGAAATTCCCTCATATGGAGATGCATAAATGAATGGAAGGACCACAAACAATGGAAAGTATATAGGGTTTCTGAATGAGTGGTAACCCAAATGTAATTCAAACTCAAACACTTAATGAATCCAAGATGTTTCTGGTGGTACTCGCTTGTGTTAAACCATGTAAGTTCATATTAACTTTGGTTCTGAACTAATATATGCTCTGCAATGCATTGCCTTATACTTTCCAAGTACATGATGCAAGAAACTTTCTTTTTGATGTTTTTCAAGTACCAAAGGCAATGTCGGGCCTAAACCCAGTGCTTCATAATTATTTGTTGAATAAACTAATCAAAATTGTTTATAACAGTGTCTGTTTTGCGGAAATCATAGAAATTTTAAATTTCTATTAATACCATTGCATATGAACTGCTATGTAGCCTCTCAGGTAGTCAGTGTCAGGAGTAAGTTTGCTCTATAGAAAACTGTCACCAATCGCACACTTCATTTAATTATCCCTTGGGTGGAGTAGCCTGATCTTGCTTCTTCAGGCTTGGATATCCTGGGTGCTTAATAAATTTCAAAGCCATGACGGGGGGTGGGGTGGGGAGTAGGGGGAGAGATCAAACCCTGAGAGGCACAGGAGGCAGGAGCATTGTGAGGATCAGCTTGAAAGCAGATGAAAAGCCAGTTTCCTACCCACACGTGCCATCCTCCTGTTTTTAAATAGCATCAGGTTGATTGAGGAAAGGGAACCATCTGAACTGTCAGGTGTTAGCAATTAAAAATAAAACTGCAACAGCCGAGAAATCATTATCACAAGGCCTGCACGTGTTAGACATTTCAAGTTTCTACCAAGTGCTAGTGCATAGCAAGAGGTATTGAGAATGGGAGAAAAGCATACACCTTAATTTTAGTGTAGGACGGCAGCCTTTCTTATTGCTGCTGAAATGCCAGCTTTAGACACATTAACAGATCTTTGTCCTGCTCAAAGTCTTTTATTTTATGATTCTTCATAAAATATATGAACTATACTCTTTCCATTTAACACTACAGAAAACCATTATAGGGGTGGAAAGTACTGTGTTCAAGAGCTTCCTGCAGTGTGTGTTCATCCCTTCCATGTCTACAACGAATAGGTGGTGGCTTTCTTTATTGTTGAGTGTGGATTTCACCTCAATGTTCTCAAAAAACCATTCTGACCAGGTTTTAAGTCAATTACTCCTTATATTTTATGCTCATTATGACAGGCAAAGTAAGCTTTTAACATTTAAAATGAATCAATGTCTCCACTTCAATCTTTGACTCCAATCCATCTGGATCCCCTGAATTTTGACTTTATCTCTTGGTACCCTTCCCCTTTACCATGTTAGCTGTGGTAACTCCCTTATTGTTTAAACACAATAGGAACCTATTGGCTTCAGAACTTTTACACTGGCTGTTATTTCCAAAACACTCTCCGTAAGTGTGTGTTAATAGGTCACTCAAATTTACTTCAAAGTTTACCTTTTAAAGTGAGACTTACCATGATCTTCAGTTCATAGTTACAGGAATCCTGTGGCTGGCAGTGTCATAACCACCCAAACAAGTCTACATTTGTAATCTGAAGAACCAGTTAATAAATTTCTTTACACTATGAAAGTGACTTTGAGGTGTGATCAAGGTTCTTTAATGTGGATGATTCTATGAGACTATGTATATGGGCTTGAAACAATGGCAGGAGGCTCTGAGGAAAAGAACATGTGACAGGGATCAGAGGAGAGGGGACTTTGAAGATGCTACTTTGGTAGTTTTTGAAGATAGAGAAAAGACCATAAGGGAAGAGATGAAGGTGTTCTCTAACCCAAGGAAATGGCTGTTCCTTGGAGCCTGTGGCAGAAATGCAGTCAGACTTACATCTTAACTACAGGAATTCTGGCCTCCAAACTCCAAGATAATAAATTTGTGTTCTTTTAAGCTACTGTGTATGGTAATTTGTTTCAGACAAAAGGAAACTAAGACACATCCACTCTACTTTATTTAATTTCCTTTACTGAGCTCTAGAAATGTGTTTATCATGTTTATGTTTCCTGTTTTCTTTTTCTGCCTTGCCTCCTGACTTCCATTAGGATAGAAGCCCTTTGAGATGACATTGCCCGTCTCCTGCTTCACTGGAAACTTACACCTCAAACCTGGGTTAGGGGAGAGACTTGGTGGCTATTTGAGTTAAGTACTTGGGTAATTTTAGTATAGTTTTCCCACTAAAATTATTTCTCACAACTTTAAAAATGAATTAATCTGGCCCTTGTCCACGTTGTTGTCTCATTTTCTTTCTGTCACCTTCTCTGTGTCCCTGTCTTTTCCTGTATCTGTGTCTATCTCTCATTTTTGTCTCTGTCTGTCTGTATTACCCACTCAGGATTTAAAATTTTCTTTCCCCATAGACTGGATCCACTTCAGGTTACAATTCTTCATAAAGCCCTTTCTGAACTCAATGATTCATATTAAACTTTACATTTATTTTGAATTCCTAAGGCATTTTAAAAATCACTATCCACCTCCCCAGAAGCCATACAACAAATTAGAATAGGCATAGTTAAATGTAAAATGTTAACTAATAACTCAGAATTAACTACTAAAGACCATAAAGGCTGATTCTGAAGAATAAAAGTATGTTCAGGTATGGTGATACACACCTTTAATCCCAGAATCTAGGAGGCAGCTCTGTATAGAGTTCAGGGTCAGCATGGTCTACATAATAGGTTCCAGAGCTATGTAGTGAAACCATTCCCCTTGTCAAAAAATGGGGAAGTGTTGGCTTTGGAGCCACCAGCTCCCACCAAGGCTGAAATTTGGTGGAAAGTATGTGATCGTGATTCAGTTGAGGGTGGACAATTTTGCATAATTGTTGCAGACAGGCCTAGCCAACAAGTAGTCGTCAGCTCAGATATCAACTAAGCTTACTGAGAAGTTTCCCACTGGATTGTTGGTGAGATTCATCAAGAAATTGACCATGAGTACTACTGAGCCACTCTGAGAAGATGCCCTCTCCAGGAAGCTGCTTATGGGGATATTATTGAAACCGGCTGGGGAATCCCATTGCAGGGTGCTGCCCCATTAATGGGTGAACCTCTATGGTGGTTCTTTGTATCATTGGCTATTATTTACTTCAGAACTGAGGAAACAATAGAAAACACATTAGGGAAATGAGCCCTTTGCCCTGTCATCTATTGCTATTCCTTTAACTGACAAATTCTAACACTCAAAGGGCTGGTATAAATTACTGTTTACACAGAGTCCAGCTCTATTAGAACAAACCAAGGTGAAAATGTGGATTTGGAACCGAAGGGTAAGATATTGATCATTGGCATACTTTTGTATCTCTAACTTCTCTTGAATGTTATCAATACTGTTAGCCCCTTGAGGGCAACAAGAATGACACACTTTCCCTCCCTGTTAAACCCTACTGTGGTTTATAAGGCATTTAACATAGTGCTGACCACATGTAAGAAGTACTTGATTGACTGTAAATAAGATTTCCCTGAGCTCTTATTTGCTCAATAGCCTAGGAAGCTGATGGCACCATCCTCTCTCTTTGTGTTACCCTATTCTGAAATCTAATGACAGAGCAGTTCAACCATGAGTGAACAACAGCTGCCACCAACCTAGCAATTTCCAACTGCAAACCGGGCTGTGATTTTCTCCACAGTGATTATGCCATCTTGGATGTCATTCTCAAAAACACTAAAGCCAAGCTGGGGCCAATTGTGATTTTGTTTATTAAACTCTCACTTGGTGGGAAACAGCCATGTCAGCTGCTGGTTCCCCCGAAGTCAGTTCTCACACAGGATTTCATGTGTCAGTCTGTTCTACCTTTACCTTTTCTTATAAAGTCTTGTACTTCAAATACCAACACATTGAGAATCCAAAGAAAATAATGTATACAAGCCTCCTTTATGGGCAAAAGGTCAAGTGTACAGTCTAATGGTTATATTCCCTTAAATGCATGGCCTCCAAAATCTTATATGTGTATCTAAGAGTCTCTCATTCTAGAGGCTTCCACAATTGAAAAATCCATCCTAAAATATCCTAACCATAAAATTGCCTGCTTGTAACCATAACTCCAACTTTAGTTTTTGTCTATTTTCTTGCCTATGTTTAATAAACAATGGTACTCTTTAATTACCCTGAATAGAGTACCTTTGCTTCAAATATTAGCCTAACATTAGTAATTATGAACTATATTTTTCTGCAAGGGAAAATAGTTCTAAGCCCTGAGAAAGATAAATTGTTATGAGCTGAGAGTCATTGATTATCTGTGTGTCCCTGTATGTGATACTTTACCTTTTTTAAATTTCAGATTCTTTAGTGTGTGTGTGTGTGTGTGTGTGTGTGTGTGTATGTTATATTTGGATATGAAGGGTACTCTCTAACAAAGGCTCATATATTAAAAAGATTGTTTCCCACTCTTTGAGGTAGGGCCAACTTAGAGGAAATAGGTCACTGAGACCATCTCCTTCCTATTGAAGTTTAAATGTGAAATGTGAAATGTTGGATCATATGTTTGAACACTTGGTCTAGAACTGGTGGGCACTGTTTGGGGGAGGTTATGGAACTTTTAAGAGGTGGAGCCTTGCTAGAGGAAGCATGTCACAGGGTGTGTGGACCTTGAAGTTTATAGCTGGCCTTCCTTTCAGCTACTCTTGTTTTCTCTTGCCTCGTCTCCTCCCCTCCCCTCCCCTCCCCTCCTATTCTCTTCTTTTTCCTCCTCCTTCTCTCTTCTCCATCCCCCCTCACTTAATCTTCTGGACTTAGGCTCTTCCTACCATACCTTCCTCACCATTATAGACTATTCCTCTGAATCTGGAAGCCAAAATAAATCCTTTCTCCATGAAGTTGCTTTATTGGTACACTTTATCACAGTAACAGACAAGTAACTAAGATATTGGCTCTGTTTCTTGTGTGCCATAAAGTGAGCTGCTTTGTTCTGCTGACCTTTTTCCACTATTATATTCTGTTTTGCTTCAGGACCAGATGCTCATAGAGATAACTTTGAAACCATGAGTGAAAATAATTTTTCCTTTCTTTTAAATTCCTTTTTTAAGCTATCTGTCACAATGATGTATGTCTGACTACTATAAGGAGCTAATGATGACTACCTGCCAGGTTGTTATGAGGATAATATTTGCAAACCAATAGTCAGTGATTACTCAGTAAATGTCATCTGTGATTGCATTAAAACCAGACAACATTAACCTTTTTGGTCCAAGCTACCATCATGTCCTCTCTGCTGCTGCAGTGGGCTTCTAAATGGTAAAATGGTACATACATAGTTTACTAGAGTCTATTCTCTATGCAGGAGCCTGAAGAATCTTTCCTGATATTATATCCTATCACTCTATTCATAAATGTCTTACATTGGCTTCTTATCATATTTTAAACTAAACCCAAAATCCTTGTCATGGTCCAGATAGCCCCATGTCATTTAGTTTCAGACTATACTTCTGATCTCTCTTATCAAAGATTTTTCTATCCATTATTTCCATCTGGTCATGATTTTCTTGTTGATACCTGCTTACACAAATATTTTCTAGCTCTGGGACTTTTTATATGTTGATATTTCTAGCCTGAATACTCTTTATCACAGATATTTAGTTGTATTTGGCTTACTTCACATCTTGTTTTAATTATTGTTTTTCTCACAGACAGTCTTCTTTGGGTCCTGTAAGTTGGTTTCTATTTCTCACATTGATCTTCAGTCCACTTTATTACTCATGTTTGGGTGAGTTGTTTGGTTTACCATAGGTCAGTGTTTGGCATATACAAGGTAGACAATGTTTTCAAATGCTATAAACATTGTTTTGTGTGTATACATACGGTGTGTGTGAGCACATGTTTATATCTGTGGAGGCTAGGCATTCACATTGGGGAGCTTTTTCAAGTGTTCCACAACATATTTTTTAGGACAGTATCTCTTGCTGAACTTGGAGCTCACGGATTCGAGAAGAGTAGCTGGCCAGTGAGTTCCAGGAATACTCCTGTCTGCATTCTCACTGATAAGACTATAGGCATGTGCCATCAAACTTAACATTTTACTTCAAGGATAAGAATACAAAGTCAAGTTCTCATGCTTGCATTCTAAGCACTTTACTGACTGACCCATTTCCTCAGTCCCATTTTATTTTATTTTACTTTATGTTTTATCATTTTCCACTTATGTATTCACTTTACATCCAAATATCACCCCTCTCCCAGTCACCTCCTCAGTCTCTCATGTAGATCAGTCTGACCTCAAACTTACTATGTAGTTGAAGCTGACCCTGGATTCCTGACCCTCCTGTTTATACATCACAAGTACTGGGATTATAGACATGTGCTATTGTGCCTGGATTGTCTTTGTTATTCTTTGTGATTTGCTTTCAGAGACTGGGTCATATTATGTAGCTGAAGATGACTTTGTAATCCTGATTCTGCAGTCTCTATCTTTCCCTGAGTGTGGATATTACAGGTGTGACTAACTAGATCCAGTTCCTATCCTATAAATGATTTTGAGTGTTTTGAGACTTTGAGGCTTTTGTGAGATTCTTTTTGTTTTGAGCGCTATTGCCTCTAAAGTGGCCAACTCTGTCCATCCTTGATGACTGGTGTATGTTTTAGTTGTGATTTTTAGAAATGAGAGTCATAGCTTAACTCTCAGTCTTTGGAGAAATACAAAGCAAAAACAGGATAAAAGGAAGAAAAAAAAACCCAAAATGACCTATAATAAATATGAAAATATCTCAAAAACATTTTCACATAATTTATTATTTTATCTGCAGCTATCCCTGGATACTTGTTCAAACTGTATATGAAAGAAAAACTTATTTTTCCTGCCTTCTTTCCTAAGTAATCTACTTTTATTTTTGCATACACACATAAATGCAATGTCAATTCCTGAAGATAAGCCAAGTCTACCATTTTTTAAGCTGTCTAAAAACAAAACATAAGAATTTAGCTTTGTTGTTGCTGTTACTTTTGCAAAGGAAGCCATGTCCTATTTTATTATCAGGAAAACAAACTAAAGCACTAAATCGGCAGTGGTGGCGCACGCCTTTAATCCCAGCACTTGGGAGGCAGAGGCAGGTGGATTTCTGAGTTCGAGGCCAGCCTGATCTACAGAGTGAGTTCCAGGACAGCCAGAGCTACACAGAGAAACCCTGTCTCGAAAAACCAAAACAAACAAACAAACAAACAAAAAAGCACTAAATCAGAGTGAGAGAATCTACCTGGGATTCTTCCAATTTATTCCTAGGAACCATGATTGCAATTTGGAAACACTTTGGCTTTAAAGCCTGAGAAGGTCTTTAGAGCTTCTATTTCAAGATTGAATACTAGAAGAACTGTTTCTTCTAACTTGGTTGTAGTGTACTTTGGGGATATTACTGATAATTATTATGAGTGAAGAGGAAACCTCAGAGTACCGAGAAGTACTGAAAATTACTGAGAATAGCATACCATAACTTCACAATACCAAGATGAGCTATTATTGAATTTTGATTAGTGACTACCACTTGTTCTCCTCCTAGCCTTGTTTCTCTCTAGGAGTAAGCTGAATTTCTTATTAACAATGAGAGTGGGTGGAAAATGTTATGAACAGAAGAGAGCTGTTAGAGAAATACCAGGTTACCCTGTTTAGGAGAACTATAAGGTGGTTGTTGGAATTTCTACTATTCTACTGACCTCATTTTTGTGTATTGGGATGACAAGAACTTCTGCCAAATAGAGAGAAAATGCTCAAAAATACCACTGTCCTGTGTACTTAAAGAATAAAATCATTTTCATGAACTATTAAGTCTACAATGATATTAGTGGATGTCAGTATATGACCTGAATTGAATGTAGTCAGATCATACACTTTGAAACATTGGTAATTCTTACATGTCAGTATCACAAGCTTGTAAATATCTCTTTTATTTCCTCTGATGAGATGAGAGCTATCCCTGATGTACCCAAGCTCTGTGAATACATGGCTTGAGCTGAACTCAGAACATTTCTTTCTCTGTCCTAACTATTCCTAAGCCTAGGCCCTCTAGCCTCTGTAAAATCTAATCTTCTAAGATGACTGATTTAATCCAGCTTCTCTTGGCTTCTGCCTGAATTGCTCTGCCTGGCCTCTTATTAACTTCGGTAATATGTTCTAATCTTCTAGCTTCTTCTCATTCTCTAGTTCATTCTGTCTTCACCTGTGTCTAGCTTGTTCTCTCTGGAACCTGTCTCTGTAAAACTGTTCCAGTAAAACTGCCATATATACACATACCACATACCACACACCACACATTTTCTCTCTCACTCTCTTAAGTAGCCTTTCTATCATGTTCTGTTCTCCTGAGAATTGGATACATCCTATCTCTGACTCATTCTGTCAAATCTTTCTCTGATTTGTCACTTTGTCTGCCCTTTAATTAGACATCAATTTCAAACATGGCTGCTTCTTTCTAAAAACTAACCTTACCTTCATTATTGGGGATTAAAGGTGTGTGTTAAAGGGTGTTTCTATATTCCAGCCAGAGCATACTGTAATCCAGTCTTTCAGTCCTATAGTGCATGTATCAATAATGTAGAAATTTACAGATAATTAGATAACAAACTTATTATTTATTTATTGGCATGCAATAAATAAAACTTCACGCTTCTATAATTGAAATTAACTTCTACTTTTGGCTCACTAAAACTTTAATGTTAGGTAAATTGGCATTCCTGCACTTTCTCCTAGGTTATGTCGGTGTTTTTTACAGATCTTCCAGAATGTCAATACATTTAGGGGCAGAAGAACTAACAATCTCATCCTAATGGAGTTCACTTTCTTTCTGGAATTATTTATTTAAAAATTTAATTACATTTTATTTATGACTTGTGCTTATGTGTAGCTGCACAGGAGAGTGCATGTGAAAGTCTGATGACGATTTATGAGAGTTGGTCCTCTCCTTCCACCATGGGGGTGTACTGGTTGGTTTTGTGTGTTAACGCAAGCTGGAGTTATCACAGAGAAAGGAGCCTCCCTTGAGGAAATGCCTCCATGAGATCCATCTGTAAGACATTTTATCAATTAGTAATCAAGGGTGGGAGGGCTCATTGTTGGTAGTGCCATCCCTGGGCTGGTAGTCCTCCATTCTATAAGAATGTAAGCTGAGCAAGACAGGGGAAGCAAGCCAGTAAGTAACATCCCTCCATGGCCTCTGCATCAGCTCCTGCTTCCTGACCTGCTTGAGCTCCAGTCCTGACTTCCTTTGGTGATGAACAGCAATGGGGAAGGGTACATTGAATAAACCCTTTCCTCCCCAACTTGCTTCTTGGTCATGATGTTTGTGCAGGAATAGAAACTCTGACTAAATCAAGGGGTATTCAGAGATTTCAACTGCAGTCACTGGGATGAGTAATAAGTAACCTTCACCTCTGAGCCATTTTGTCAGTCCCCTTTCTGAGATTTATTTAAAAGTGAAGTCTAAGAGGTAAAAAAAAAATCATTTATTCCTGCTGAATTTCAATTATTTAATGTATAAACTAAAGGATGCCAATCTGACTGGCTTTCCTCAAAACTTTAGATGCATCATCTGAAGGATCATGTTAAACAGAGTATTGACTTAACATTCCTGGAGTAGGCTTGACAAGATCCCAGGTGACGCCAGTGGTCCAGAGTCCACACTGTAAACACGGCCTAGCTGGCTTCTAATGTTCTCTTCTCATTTCTAGGTAATTACGGTATACTACTCAAATTGGATTAGAATATGATGTTCCATAAATTATGTATATATGTATATTATATATGCATATATTAAATTTAATCTGAGCCAAAACTTAAGTCAACATAAGGGCACTACTTTAGTTTATAATCCCTAAATGTAATCACATTCTCTCTCTCTCTCTCTCTCTCTCTCTCTCTCTCTCTCTCTCTCTCTGTATATGAGTGTTTTGTCTACATGTATTCCTGTGTGAAACATGCATGCAGTGTCCTTGCATGACAACATTTGATGCCCTGGAACTGGAATTTCAGATAATTGTGAGCTACGATGTTGGTGCTGGGTATTGAACCCCAGTCCTCTGGAAGAGCAGAAAGTGTTCTTAACTGCTGAGCCATTTATCCAGCCTGTGACTTTAATATTCTATAGTGACAGCTTATTTCTCATGGAATAAAACAAGGCTAGTTAAAAAGATCTATTACTCCTATACATTCATAATAGTAATCATCCTTCACAAAGGAAAGGGCATATTTATAATACTGGGGTTAACTGGGTAGGAAGGTGAGTAGCTGAACCTTAATCACTAAGTAAACAATGTAAGGATGAGAATGAAAGTGATATTCATATTTTTCTGTTACTGAGTTTGGTGCTACCAGGAAAATAAGACAAATAAGACATTGGCAAATGACATGGAATTTGGATTACATTTTACCAATGCATATCTTTCTTTTTAAAAGAATGTTTATTTTAGTTTATGTATATGGGTGATTTGGCTACATGCATGCAAGTGTACTATATGCATGTCTGATGCTCAAGGAAGTAAGAAGAAAGCATAGGATTTCCTATTTTCCAAAACTGGAGTTACTTAGAGTTGTGAGCCACCATGTAGGTGCTAGGAACTAGACTTGAACTCTCTGCAAGCTCAACAAGTGTTCTTCACCATTAAGCCATATCCATCTCTGAACCATATGTTTCTAATGCTTTCTTAGCTGGACTTAAATGAAGGCCATGTCAGCCGGATTAAGCATCCATATCTGCATGTGTGAAATACTTGATAGTCCGTAGATTAGCATCACCATTGTAGTTCCCAGACTGCATTCTTGGTTCCTCTTAGTGTAATTCAGATTTATTCTAAAGGAATAAATATTTCTTTGGAAATATTCAGAGTAAATAAGGGTTTTAGTGAGAGTTAAATGTCTAGAGGTGTCCTTTATTTTGTATTTTTTTTTTAAAACAGGAGATGGGTTATTCAGGGTTAGGGATTGAGATAGGATCTTTCTAGGTACCCAGGCTGACCTGGAACTCACTGTGAGTTGAAGCCAGTTAGGTCTAAACTTGTAACATTTCTCTTGCCTCAGCCTGTGTTCTTATCATTAAAACTGTCCCTAAACATCTCTTAAAAATGATTTAAGCTGGGCAGTGGTGGTGCACGCCTTTAATCCCAGCACTTGGGAGGCAGAGGCAGGCGGATTTCTGAGTTCGAGGCCATCCTGGTCTACAGAGTGAGTTCCAGGATAGCCAGGGCTACTCAGAGAAACCCTGTCTCGAAGAACCAAAAACAACAAAAAAAAGATTTAAAATATTTATTTTATGTTTATAAGTGTTTTGCCTACATGCATATTTGTGTACAGAGACTAGAAGACTAGGAGAGGGCCTTAAATGCCCTGGAACTGGAGTTACAGGCAGTTGTGAACAATCATATGGGTGCTGGGTATTGAACTCTGGTCTTTTACAAGAGCAGCAAGTGGTCCTAACCACTAAGCAATTATCCCAGCTCCTAAAGTTTCTTTCTTTTTTTTTTTCAGTAAAGAGCCAAACAAAAAATAGAAGCACTTGTATATTTAAATGAACAATCAAAAAAATCCCCCTGGACTTCAATGTCCTCCTCACCTGTGAGTAACAGCAGGACTGAATGATTTTTCAAAGGCCCTTTCTACTTCTGTATATATTTCACCGAGGCATGAATCAGAATTATTTGATACTTTCAGGTTCACGACTCCCCAAAATATAGAGTAGATTCATTGTTTAATCAGAATGTATGTCCATTGCTGGGAATTTCAAAGAATTCTGTCAGTCTTGAGAAGTAAATCACAGTCATCAGACACTTCTGTAATTAAGTTTATTACAGAGAGTGCAATATAATTTACATCTGTGAACTCTGAACTAACAAAAGTAACGGGGTGGCAGCATTCATAAAGTGCTTGGCGGAGTCACTTCTGTTGAAACAGCACTAATACAAACAAGGGCTTCTGAGGCTGCCATGTCAGACTGGAAAAGCAGCCATCAACAGTGTAAAGTTAGAAATCTGGGGATGGAAAGCTAGCCAGCCAAGTCAATGTTCAGAATGCAGGAAATGGTCCAGGAATATCTGTCTTGAAGTGAGCCCTGGACATTTTCTAGGGATAGAAACATTCTTCTCATTGTACCCCTATGCTCATCATTCTCCATCCTAGTGGTACACTCAGGTATGCCTTCATATTTTCATTGTACTTCGGAGGGGCACAATAAAATTTTCAAAAATGTGGATTTTAAAAAGGTGCATTTATTGCAACAACCAAAAACTCAAATAACATGCAGTTTCCCTTAGTAACTAAAGAAGATTGGTTCCAGGGCCTTGTAAAGATTTTAAAATTTGTGGAAATTCAAGTGTTTTTTCTGTGTGTGTGTTGGCTATGCACAGCTTACTGTATGCTTAAATAATCTCTATGTAACTGATTAACAATAAGCTGTATGTTGCATACAGAAAATTGTCATGAAAGACGTTTATAGATGCTCATTAAAGATACAATAATTTCCGAATATTTTCAAGCCATATTTGATGAAATCCTTGGACATAAATTCCAAAGATATGAGAGGTTTGCCTGATTACCTTTGTGCTTCACTTTTTTTGTTGCTTTTTAAAGAAATACTTTTTTGCTGCAAGTAACAGAAAATTTGGCTAATAGTATCTAATATCATAAAACTCAAACTCTTTACTTAGCCCAAAGCTCAGAAGTAGGTATCTCAGTTCAGTGACATAGCTCTGTAATGTCATGAACTTAAATTATGTCTTTCTTAAAGCTATGTCACCCTTGGTGCAGTTAGCCACATGTCCTCTGATGGCTTCTAAGTGGGTGCTTCAGCTTTGCACAACACCATTCTAACAAAAAAGTCAATCAATCAATCAATCAATCAATCAATCAATCAAATAAACAAACAAACCATAGAATATGGTTGGGAAAGAGGCTTTCACTTCATTATTTTTCAGAGAAAATTATTTTTTCCTAGTAATTTTCAGCAGACGTTTTATGTTCTGTTGATCAGCACTGATATATATATATATATATATATATATATATATATATATATATTCACATTTATAATAATTACTGACAGAGAGGATATTGAAAATATCATAAACGTCAGAGATTGACCAGAATTTATTTCTTGAGACTCTCAAATGGTTGAAAACAGGACTTTCATAGAAGCAAACAGTGATCACACGCCAAAGGAAATTCTTTAATGAGAGAGCCAGCCAAAGAGTAAAACTAGTTTAAAGGAGGTTGGTACCTATGGTTAACACACAAAAAAAAGAATGCTGAAAAGCAGGTACCAAATTAAATGGGAAATAGACTAAGATCACCTTTAAGTATAAAACGGAAGGTTACCCCATTTAAAAAAAACAACAACAGATTTATTGCAATATACTAACATTTTACAAGTTTCTCTCTTTACAGAGTGAAAAGTGTGGTTAAAAAAATCTGTAAGTAGATACTCTTGGTTGGATCCTAATAGACATAGAAAGAGGGGTAACCCTTGTTTTGCTTTATTCCCACATTTGAGATATTAATTTTTTATCAGGACCTTGCAATGGGAATTTAATCGAGATTTTAGTAGCAAAAATGAAGTGGAAAATGTTTGTAGGCAATCAATAATATCTGCTACACATCCCTTATTTCAAATGACAATCTCCAGGTACTGTAATAGTTTTCAGAGTCTCATCTTAAATATGGGTTGCAACACCAAGCCTTCTGAAGCTACGCATATGTCTTCTCTTGTTAGTAATAAATTCACACAATGTATTTTGAGCAGTATTTCACTGTCATATGGAACAATTTTTATTGACATTTAAATCTAGCCTCTAATTTTGGGTGGACATAAGGTTTCTTCTTTCAGCTTCCTTGAAGGTAAAGCATTGTCACTGATGAAGTGATCATGTTACTAGGAGACGTTTTCTTGACTTTCTCCAGAGAGGGTTTTTCTATTTGTGATTTATTTTCTTTGACGATAGTTCTTGAAATTTATTTCTCAGAAGAGATTGCTTCCTTCTCTTTCCACAAGCTCATCTTTGGGTAATAAATCTCAACAGACACTGAAGTTTTCAAGTAACCTGCTCTGTGTGGGCTTGTTTTGCCTTTCTTCTGTTATTATTTTGCCTATTGACTCACTAAAGCCAAATCGAGCTTTATGTCATGACTTCCTATGATTCCTTGGTGAACATTTTGGTGTTGGGGATCGCTTTCAAAGCCTGACTCAAACTACAAAAGACCCAAGCAAAACTGGGTACTGTCTGTAAGAATCCAATTCTGTAAGCTTCTCCAATATTTGGGATAAAATTCAAAGTTGGGATGTGCGCCTTATAAGGTGTCATACAGTGGAGCACAGCAGTTATAAGTGAGGTCATGCTCTCTCTAGTAATTGCTCTTATCTGAAAGTCTAGAGTCTACAGGGTCACAAGAGAAGCAGCTCATGTACTTGGTGTTCCCTTTGCAACAGTCCTTGGGTCTGTAATTCTCTTCTTATGGCTTGCAAATTCAGCTCATTTAAAAAAAAATGTGTGCATGTAGGATGTGTGCACATATGAACACATGCATGCTACAGGGCAGATGTGGAGGCCAAAGGATAGCTCTGTGTATTTGGTCTCTTTTTTTACCTTCTGTGGTTTCTGGGGATTGAATTTATACTTTTCAGCCTTGCACAGGAAGATCATCTGAGCCATCTCCCTCCCCTGGCCTGAAAATTCTTAATGAGCAGGAATTTCTATTTTGTCCAAGATGCCCAAAATTGGTTAAATAGCATTTTGGGGAAAGGAATAGTAGCACTGACTTTATTTTAAAATTATATATAACATTAATATAAAAATAGACTGTATTATAATACATTATAATTATAATATATTATATAACATATAAATATAATTAATATGTAATGTTAATATTATATGTATATAATATTAAGATAGTCAGTGCCTATATATACATTACATATACACATTCAAGCTTGGGCATTTTACACTCATTAATAGGAAAAGTTCAAAAATTCTCTACATTTAAGGTGTAGCTCAGTAGTATAGCACTTGTCTAACAAGTGTGAGTCCCTAGGTCTCAAGTATGAGTCTCCTCCAAGATGGAGGAGCATTGCAGAAGACAGGGTGCAAAGGTTATAAGAGCCAGAGGAGTGGGATACAGGTTGTAAAATGTCTTCTTCTAGTACTCAGTCACTGCAATCACAAACTCTCAGGAACTATGGCTGACTACATTAGATCTGAACAAGCATGAACCCATCAGCACTGACACAGGGATTGGGGGTGGTGGTGGAATTTAAGGTGTGCTACCTCTCACTGCTCATCTGTTTTCAAAGGGTTGATTCAGGGAAGATGGGGGTCATTGCCTTCAGTTGTGTATTTGCTAGTGACTACCAGTTTGCATTAGATAATTTCAATGTAATGAGCACACAGAGTATTCAGCTAAACTAAATGGGTCACAAAACCAACCCAAAAGTCATAAAAGATGGGGTGGGGTAATAAGAAGAATTCATTATAGATATATATAAAATTGTCAAAGAACTAGTTTAGTTTAAAAAAGTGAAAATCAGGGCTGGGGAGATGGCTCAGCGGTTAAGAGAACTGACTGTAATTCTAGAGGTGCTGAGTTCAATTCACAGCAACTACATGGTAGCTCACAACCATCTGTAATGGGATCTGATGCCCTCTTCTGGTGTGTCTGAAGACAGCTACAGTGTACTCATATAAACAAAAATAAATACATCTATTAAAAAGTGAAAATCAGCATTTAATTAATTCCCCCCCCCACTTGATAATGTTGACTATTTATCTATGGTTGAGCTGCCCTGTAAGTCAAGTGACTACAAGGTTGAGAAATATAAAAGAGTATGCATTTTTGGCAATGCATATTTTTTTTAATGAATAGTCCATTCATGAGATTTGGAAGCAAAATAGTGTATCGTATCATGATGGAGATGGTAGGAGATGAATATGATGTTTTACAAGTTTTATAACTTGTTTTGAAAGCTATGAAATCACTTGTTTTGTTTTTCATAAAAGATAGAAATTCCCTCTTTGTGGTTTTATCAAATAGGCCCTATTAAATGGAGGTTTCTGATATTGAGTAAATGTTTCTGTTCTTTTCATTTTTGGTAGCACTAATAAATATATTTACAGAACATTTGGAATGGATTTATTTGTTTCATATTGGATATAGGGTCTTTTTACATAGCCCTGGCTGTCCTAGAATCCACAATGTAGGCCGGGCTGGCCTTGAACTCACAGAGATCTGCTTACCTCTGCTCCCTGAGAACTGGGTTGAGAGGAATTTTTATATAGTCTTCCCATGTCAAGTGCTATGTTACACAACAATGATTGTTCTGAGCTAAAAGGAGTATCTTTTCACTCTGTATCGACGCACATATACAGCTGATGAGTACTGACTGGGTAATATGGTAAGGGCCTAAAGGAAAGCAGAAATACATGGACCCTAAAATCCAAGAATGCAATGTACTTGGGGACATTGGAGAGTTTTCCGGAGGAGAGGGGAGTTTTAATGAGCCTTGGAATCTGAGGAAAGCTTTAACTGGTGAAGCAGGAGGAACTATATTCCAGAAAAAGGGAAGGGCATGAGAACACACACACACACACACACACACACACACACACACACACACACACACACAGAGAGAGAGAGAGAGAGAGAGAGAGAGAGAGAGAGAGAGAGAGAGA
>JANHMN010000005.1:92799536-92825184 GCA_030674055.1 Rhabdomys pumilio | reverse complement strand
ACACACACACACACACACACACACACACACACACACACACACACACACACACATTGTGGGCATACAAGAAATGTGATACTGATGTGTTACTAATCTGTGCTACCTCATGGCTGGACGTCGCATACATTATGTTAAGCGAAAGGAGCTAGATGAAAGGCAGCATATATCATTCTATTAGTATAAAAGTTATAGATTAGGCAGTTTATTAATGATCAGTAGTAGCTGCTTGATGGGAAAGTTGTAGGAAAAATGGAGAGTGACTAGTTGATAGATTGAGGATTTTTGGGGGGATTATGAACAGGTAGTGAACTTGATTGTGGTGGTGGTGGTGGCATAACTGTAAATATACTAAAAAAACATAGAATTGTATAACATGAAAGGATCATTCTTATATGTTAATGGTGTAATAATTTTAAATGAAAATTATTAATTAGGAAGAAGCATCACATTTGATTAGAGTTGTGTCAAGCTAACATCCGTAATTTACAAATCAAAGCTCTAACAAGCTTGTTTCTTGTGATTTTTAATCTGATGTCTATTAAAAGCTGGCAGAAATTCAGAGTAGTCTGTATTTCATTTTCCTTCTAGGCAGAGAGGTAAACATCTAGAGTGTGGATTTTAAAATGCAACACTCTAAATTTTAATATTCCCACATGATTAGATTATGAAGTCTTCTCAAAGCAGTGGTATATGAAATGAAATAATAAGTGTATGAGGTGCACTTAAGGTAGGGAATTCCTCAGGAGATACTTCATAGGTTGCTGCTACTAGGGAATTTCACTGTAGAAAAGTTAGCCTGTTGCTAGGCAACACTGCTGCTTGAATTCATGGTGATCAGAATGCTTCACATAAACTCACGATTCATATTCCTATCTCCAATAAGAACAGTGCAGATTAAAAATATTCTTCAAATTGAAAGGAGCTGTAATCGCAGTGCTGAATCAAAAAATAGGAGTTAGTCATAGATCCTCCATTTAAACAGCCCCATTACAATTTCTGTTTATAATTTTTAGATTCTTATTGCTCACAACCATATATTTTACAGAATTATAATTGCACCTACCACCTAACAATAGCAACCTTTATTATAATAAAATTTTTACGTTTCTAAAGGTTTCCTAATGATTATTTTAAATGATCACATTGCATCTCTTTTAATTGATATGATGTGATCATTTAGCTTGCTAATTGTGTTTTTATCAGTGGACACCTATGATTTTTTATTTCCATCCATTTATAGAAAATTCCAGAATATGCAGCTTCTTTAAGATGAATATATAATACAGGTGCTTGACAAATTAAGTACCACTCTTTGATGACTATATTTAACTCGTCCCTACCCCCACCCAGGTGCCTTTCTTGTAGCTGTTTGGAAATCACTTTGGAAGCACGTTTAATCCATCCAATCAGTCATTTCTCCAAAGTAGGAACACTGTTTCAATGCTTGGAGGAATCTTAAAAGTTTCCTGTGTGCTTGGCAGAGGCTCTGATGGAAGCCTTGCATTTTGGAGATTGCCAGTTGCATGGGATGTGGCTGGGGGGGAATTAGCAAAATTATTTGAAAAGCATTCCACAGGAATGAAAAGGAAATTCTCTCAACTGAAAGAAATGGGGCTCCCTCCCACTAGAAGTTAATGTGCAAAAAAGTAGGCAAATGCAGAACCTGTATATTTGAAGAGATTTAAAAAAATTGATTAAGAAATTAAAAGGAAGTTTGTCTTCCTTTGCAAGATCGTTCTAATTGCTAATCAGAGGTCTCACAGGTTTGCTCAAGATTGAAGCTTTCTGGGTAAATATAAGTTTTAACTGCCTCATTTCTTTGCCCCACTAGGAAAAAAGGTACATATCACAGTTATAATGAAAATACCAAGTATTTTATATAAGTCTGAGTGTTGTGTATTTTAAACATGTACCTTCAATTATTGCCGTTGTCAAGACTTTCAAAAACAAAGTAGAAAAAATTGAAATAGTTTTTCCAAGTTCAAGTAAAACAAAACTGGAAATCCCCAGCCAGAGTGTATTGGTTCTTTTTTTATAAATCTCTTTTAGATCAGAAAGGCAAGGAAGTCCTGTTGTCAAAAAAAAAAAAAAAAAAAATCAAGCTCTTATCCCTTTGGCCTTTACCTTTCAAAACTGAAATGTTGCAAATTGATTTTGAGATGGGAAGCCCTGCTAATGTCAGTTGAATGCTTACCCTGGAAATTTTTTTTTTTTTTTTGCCATTTCAAATAGAAAAAGCCTCTATAGGCTTTTCTTCTGATTCAGCAGCAGCCTGCTTAGCATTAAGAAAGGGCAAGCCAGATTCCTTAGTCCGGTAATTATGACTGAGCTCTTAGATATTCTCTTTGGGAGATAGCAAGGTTGGGCCTTCCCATATTATAAGGAGCCAGGAGGTGCTGGCCGCCTGGCTGGCTGACTCCTGAATTTGGAAAGCAGTCCAGCTCGGAATACTTTCGAAGCCTAAAGTAAAGGCTTGCCTTTTGCCAAAAGGAGATTTCTTTAAAAAGAAACTGACCTGGAACATGGCTTTCACCAAAGCATCTGCAGAGATCTTTGAGCAGGAGGCCATATTAATCATTCATGATCATGAAGATGCTGTACAACCCACAGCAAATGTTTATTCCAAAGGAACTAAAACATTTTGGGCATTAGGATGCAAATAGTTCCTCAAAGAAATTGAAGTTAGAATTAAGTATTTTGTAACCCATCTTTATTTTTTTTTTAAATTTGGCTTATTGAAATGCAATTTACACTTTTAAAGATGGTCAATGTTGTGTATCTTGACACACTCATGTAACTGCCACCACCATTCAGATGGAGAACATGGCTACATCCCCTAAAGTTCTCTCATGCCATTTTGTCTTCAGCCCCTTCCAGCTACCCAACTGTCCCTAGCAACCACTCACCTGCTTTTTGTCTCAAGAACTTTGCTTTTGCAGAATGTCATACCAATGGAATGATATAGGATGTAGCCTTCAGAGTCTGGTTTCTTCCATTGAGCATCCTGCATCTGAGATCCATCCTTGTTGCATAAATCAGTAGCTTGTTCTTTTATTTGTGTGATATTATTTTATGGCACGATTGCAATACAGT
This sequence comes from Rhabdomys pumilio, assembly GCA_030674055.1. Taxonomy (NCBI): domain Eukaryota; kingdom Metazoa; phylum Chordata; class Mammalia; order Rodentia; family Muridae; genus Rhabdomys; species Rhabdomys pumilio. The sequence continues at coordinate 92,822,091 of JANHMN010000005.1, read as the reverse complement.
CTGTTCATGGGCTCACTAGCTGATGGACATTTGGCTTGTTTATATTTCATTTCACTTTTACTATTGCTTTCCTTTTCCACCATGGTGCACAGTTTACAGAGTGATTTATATTCCCTTATCTCCTATTTTACAATATTATTCTACTTTTTCTGATAATTAGTGAGTGCTACAGGGAGCTTAAATGGCTTGTGAGGTTTCCCAGCTGAGACTACATCTTTTGAATGTCATTGTCTCAGAATAACCTATTATGTCATATCTCTGGCATGTGGTGAATATTGTCAATTGAAGACCTATACCTATATATTGAAAGTAAATGATGCACTATCTATTTAACAGAAATTGAGGGGCAAGCAAATAGACTTTTTTTTAAAAAAAGAAATTATTCTAATTGTGTTCAAGCACATGTTATGAAGCAAATCAGTTTTTGGCATTAGTCTTGAATGCATAGCCTAGCTCTTTCCATGATTAGTCCTGTAGTCTGGGGAAAGCCCTTAACTTCTCTGAGCCTCAATTTCTTCATGCAGTCATTGCTTTCTATTGTATTGATCTCTGAGCCCTGAGATGATAAAGCTGTGTGTCCATGCCGCAACTCATACAGCAGCAGGGAAGGTTTCCTTTTGTTATTTTCCTTCTTTCTCTAGTGCATGACTACACACATACAATATACATATATGTACATGCCTTTGTCTACTAATATAAGGATAAAGTGCTAGTGAACATACAAAGAGGGAAAGAAATTGGGTAAGGATCAAGCCTGTGATTAGACAGAGGAAAGAATGAACTCAGAGCATTAGACATACCAATCTCAAAACTGCAGGAGAAATGGATGTGAAGACCTTTCCCACCAGAGACCACTTGGGCCTGTGTAACTGTCATCTTTTTTTTTCCTATTACTTATCTACCAACCATTTTCTGCTGAGTAAGGCTAATAGCTGGCTTTAGATGAAATATTAGGAAAGGCTTGGTTAGTGTGATACTGTTATTGTGCTTAATGTGCCTTGTCATCCTAGGTCTGGGAAAGGATAGTATCTACAGCTCTCTGACTCAGGGCTCAGATGTGTGGCTCTGTGGAAAACCTATTATCTACAATGTGGGTAGTTCTTGGTTCACTTTCAATGACTGTAGAACCAACTAACCAACCAGCCAGCCAACCAACCAACCACACAAACAAAAAAACTCTATCTTTATACTCAGACCTCCTTTCTCTACCATTAAAACTACTCAGTTTAATCATTAAGAGAGGGATAATGTAATTTACAAAAATCTTTTCAGTTTCTGTATAGAAATTTTCACAGTAACTAATAGTTTAAGTTTCAAACATTTGGGGACTTTTACCAACAAGAACTTGTATAGGAAAAATGTCCATGATAGAATTTCAGCAGTATTTTATAGTAGGAAGGGGTCTATAATAGATACCTGAGCTCTTATATTTGTGATTTGAGGAAGTCTAGAACATGAGATAAATATCAGCTATATAAGTATATAAAATGCCCCATACCTATTGTATCTCTTTTCTGGCTTATTCTGTAGAATTTCATATTCTTATGCATGTTAGTCACTAGTCAACTCATTCTCAAGACCAAGTCCTGTATATTCCAGTACCCAAATGCACATAGACTGTGCTATTTAAAAAGACTGCATGATGATTCCCTCGTAGGCACTCAGTTTTGCTTCTTTGTTCTGTAAGGGAAGTTTGATCTTAAGGGCCATACTTGTCATTCTTTTCAGCCTTTTTCTCTGTGCAGCACTTAAAATATGGTCACAGCAAGACAACACTGGTCTTTCTGATATTATTCATCACCTGTGACTCAGAGTCCAAAAAACCGCTTTGTTCATCACCTTGACAAAGGAGCAAGGTTAGTGACTCACTGAAGGAAGAAAATCAAAATTGAATGCTGACATACTAGAGGAACTTGACTTCTTTTTTAGTTAATTAATTAATTAATATTCCAAATGCTATCCCCTGGTTTCCCCTTTCAGAATTGTTCCCCACCCCTTCCCTTCTCCTCTTGAGAGAATCTCCACCCTTTGGGTATCCCCCTTCCCTGTGGCATCAAGTCTCTACAGAATTAGGCACATCCTCTCCCACTGAGGCCAGACAAGACAGCCCTCTGCTACATATGTGTTGAAGGAATGGCCAACCATTGACCAGCCCAATCTGAGACCCATCCCATGATCAGGCACCAAACCCTGACACTATTAGTGATGCTATGTTGTGCTTGCAGATAAGAGCCTAAGCATAGCTGTCCTATGAGAGGCTCTACCACCAGCTGACTGAGACAAAGCATGGGACAGAGGTCAGGGACTCCTATGGAAGAATTAGGGGAAGGATTAAAGGAATTAACTTCTTTTTAAATGGAAGATTAGAGAAATACATTTTTTTCATGAATCTATGCTAATAGTTTTAAGATTCGTGTTTGAAAAATAAAGACTTAGGGAAGAAAGATCAGTTTTCTCTTCGTTCATTTTTCAGTATAATAAATCCTGTCCCTTTGAATAGAATGTAACCTAATACATTAAAAAGTCCTGAGGCTTTTATTTTAAAGGCAACGATATTGCTACAGGCAAAGTAATTATACCCACTATCTCCTCAAAATGTCAGTGGAGCTTTGGCATCAAAATCCCAGAGGAATCCCAAATTGCCTAACTAGTTTGAAAATTTTAAGAAATGTATTCTTGGAAGAGGAAAAGGGGTACTTAAGAGACAAGGAACTTTGAAATCTACATTATGCAAAAACGTCACAATAACTCATACTACTTTTTCAAAATTCATTCTTAGGTTGCTTTGGGACTTTGTTTTTAAAGTATGCTTTATATAGTTTGCAAACAATTAACGTAATCCTTGAACTTCAAGAGCAAACTGTTATTTGAACAATGTGATTGAAAGTACTACTTCTTATTAACAATTCACCATCACAAAGATATCCCTTTTTAGTAAAAATAAAGTGAACATGTCATAAAAACCAAAATGTTTCTTTTTTAAATTGGAAATAGCCATAAATTATTCTTTTATTAACTATAATTTTCTATGATTTGTTGGTTTGCTTAAGTAAGCTGAAACAGTTAAAATTGAGATAAAGACAAAATAATTTTATAATTTCTAGAAATTTAGGAATTTAGCTAAATCTCAATGTGGATATGGAGCAGAGAATATGTCTGGCTTACCTGATATATTATTGAATTCAGCACTAAAAGTTCCATAGTTTATGTCTTCCTCTGCCCTAGGCAAACCAAGATAAGATGGTAGTTTACCTTAATGTTAAATTGCTTCAATAAACTCTTATTCACAAGGCAACTAGTCTACTAGAGGAGATGATATAGATCTGTGCAATGAAAAGTTTAATGATCAAATTAAATAATAGTGCTGATAATACTGTCAAAGTTAGGGTAGACACTCTATATAAAGTACTAGTTATTAAGTACTGAATCTAAGGGCTGGGAAGATGGTCTAGTAGTTAAAAGCATATACTATTCTTACAGAGGATCTGAGTTAGTTTCTAGCACTTATTGGGTAGCTCACAACCACTAGTAACTCTAGTTCCAGGGAATCAAATGTCTTCTGACCTTCATGGGCTTCTGCACCCAGGTATACACACCCATCTTTAGATAGATATACTGACACATACAGCTTTGCTGTCCACCTTCTAGCAGATGTGGATCAATAAGCAGAAGTAGGATGAGTCGGGCCCCTCCATCCTGCACATCAGATGCTTCTAGGTAAACTGTTACTAAAATGCTTTTTATACCTTTTCTCTTTTTCTTATTAAATTATTTACATTCCAAATGTCTCTCCAATTCCCTTTCTCCCCTCCAAGAGTTATTCACCCCATTCCCCATCTCCTTTGCCTCTGAGAGGGTGCTCACCCACCTATCCTCCTCACCCACCTATCCACCCAACCTTACCCCCACCAGAATCTCCCTTCCCTGGGGCATCAAGTATCTATAGGATTATGTACATTCTCACCCACTGAGGCCAGACAATGCGGCCCTATACTACATATATGCCAAGGGCCACAGACCAGCTCATGTATGCTCTTTGGTTGGTGGCTTAGTCTCTTAGAGGTTTGAGGGGTCTGGGTTCATTGATGCTGTTGTTCTTTCTATGGGGTTGCAATCCCCTTCAGTCCCTTCCATCCTTCCCCTTTCTCTTCCATGATCTCAGTCCAATGATTGGCTCCAAGTATCTGCATCTGTCTCAGTGGACTGCTGGAAGAGCCTCTCAGAGGACAATCTTGCTAGGCTCCTATCTGCAAGACCAACATAGCATCAGTCATAGTGTCAGGCTTAGGTGACCATGCTTGGGATAGATCCCATGTTGGGCCAGTCACTGTTTGGCCATTCCTTCAGTTTCTGTTCCATTTTTGTCCCTGCATTTCTTTTAGACAGAAACAATTCTGGATCAAAAGTTATGAAGGTAGGTGGGTGGCCCTGTGCCCCAACTAAGTGTCATGTCTATCTACTTTAGGTGGTCTTTTCAGGTTCTGTTTCTTCACCATTGGGCGTTTTGGCTAAGGTCATCCCTATTGAGTCCTGGGAGCCTCTCACATCCCAGGTCTCTGGGTCTTTCTAGAGGTTCCCCCACATCCCCTGCAGCTGTATATTTCTATTCATACCCCTGGCCCTCTGGGCTTCTCTCTTGTTTACCCCCAATACTTGATCCTGCCGACCTTTTCTCCTTCCCCTTCCCTCTCCTACCTAGATCCCGCCCTTGCTCTACCTCTCATGATTATTTTCTTTCCCCTTTTAAATGGCATTGAAACATCCTCACTTGGGCCTTCCTTCTTGTTAAACTTCATAAGGTCTGTGAGTTGAATCATGGGTATGCTGTACTTTTTGGAATATCCACTTATCAATGAGTACATACCATGCGTGTCCTTTTGGGTCTGTGTTACCTTGCTCAGGATGATATTTTCTGGTTCTATCAATTTGCCTATGAAAAGGGCTAATATCCAAAATATGTAAAAACTCAAGAAGTTAGACTCAAACTCCCCAAATAACTCAATTAAAATATGGGGTACAGAGCTAATCAGAGAATTCTCAACAGAGGAATCTTGAATGGCTGAGAAGTACTTAAAAAAATGTTCAACATCCTTAGTCATCAGGGTTGTGCAAATCAAAACTACCCCGAGATTCCATTTTACACACCAATCAGAATGGCTAAGATCAAAAACTCAGGTGATAGTACATGCTGGCGAGGATAAAAACTGGTACAACCACTTTGGAAATCAATCTGGTGGTTCCTCAGAAAATTGGAGATAGTTCTACCTGAAGACCCAGCTATACCACTCCTAGGCATATACTTAAAAGGTGTTCCACCATACCACAAGGACATTTACTCCACTATGTTCATAGAAACCTTATTCATAATAGCTAGAAACTGGAAACAACCCAGATGTCCCTCAACGGAAGAATGGATACAGAAAATGTGGTTCATTTACACAATGGAATACTATTCAGCTATTCAAAATGAGGACATCATGAATTTACACATTTTCTTTACTAATTTGCACAGGAATAGAGGGAGGGAAAGAGGGGAGAGGGAGGGAAATACTGGTATTGGCATTTATTTTTTCAATTAAAATATTGTTGTTTTGCTGTGGCACTTTTGAGTGAGGGTTTAAAAACTGGACTGATGAAGGCAATAGCAGTCAGTTGGAGCAAACATCCCACAAAGTTCTACAGTGTAGCTAAAGACTTCGATTGCATATTGTTTTTTGATTTTGTTTGTTAGTAGTCATTCCAAATATCTGTGAGATACATGGCTACAGGAAGTCCCCTAACTCAGGAAAGGAGGATGGCCCAGTCTGTTAGCTGTGTCTACTCAAAGGAGGTGACATTGTGGACATTATATACTATTTTTTTTAAATCTTTTGCCTTAATATATTTTTATTTCTGTTTTTGAATGGTTAGCCATCACAGTCCCCCTTTTTGGTGCCCTGGGAGTGGGCTGAGGTGTCTAGGGCTTGCTTGTACCCTGACTTGAGATCAGTTTAATAAAAGGGTACACCTTTATTATTAACAAGTGAAAATCTCGACTTTTATGAATTTCAAAATTCCCAGTATAGTTGATGGTTTCAAAAGAATTTTTGTGATCACAATGTGAGCTCCTTGTCATACACCATTCTCCCCTAGAGCTCAGCAGAAGCCTGCATAGCATCCCAGAGTGCTGCAGGACTCAAGCTTGGAGGAAGATCCATTTCTCCTGGCTTCCAGCCTAGGGCCGATGACATAATGGCATTACTGATCTCATGGTTTCAAGCAGCTGGTGAAGATTTGAGTAAAGGAATGATGTTTGGACTATGTTTCCTTTTTATTCACTTTTTACTCAAGCCTCTTAGTTGGCATCCTCATCTGTCTAATACATAGCACCATTGGAAGACTGGGTTGTCCATTTGTTAGACTGGTCTTAAGTGTATGACAGTGATATTTTCCTTGGTTTTAACTTGCCATTCCATTTATAGGTTTGATCCTGCTTTCAGATTACTATCTGCCAATTATGAAGTCTGTAATGTCCTGAATCACCATTATATTAAAATTGTTGATGCTATACCATCACCCTAGGATCTAAAGTAGGGCAAGAATCTATACTGTAGTTATTTTTCACTATGAAGTTGAATGTACTTTGCTCTTTGGCCAAATACTATTTCTTTTTCATTGTTTTCAATGTATATAGTCATTGTATATGGAACTTTGCTACATAAAGGCAGGTTCACACAATTGTACATTGAGCACATTCTACCCATAATCTCTTTATTCTTTCCTTTCCCCTATATTCTAGTCCCCTCTATTCTTTTAAATAGTTTTGTTTATAATTAAATGTTATATACATACATGATTTTATGCATCTATATAAAATCTAGGAACTAGAGATGTAGCTCAGTTGGTAGAGTGCGTGCCTAGCCTCCAGGAAGCCCTGGGTTCAATCCCCAGCACCCATATAGTACTGAAAACCATCTCTAACTGGAGTTCCAGGTGCCTCCAAGGACACCAGGCATGCAAGTACTGCACAGATGAATGCACAAACAAAATACATACATAAAATCTAAGAACCACAAATGAGAAAAAATATACTTATCTCTCTGAGACTGGCTTAATTTACTTTATATGGTCTCTCCAGTTGCATGGTTTTTTTTTTTCTTGAAAAGGACAAAAGGACTAAAGACTTTTTCAAAAAGTCATATGGAATTCCACTAGTATAGAGACATCTTAAAATGTATGCATACACATAAAAAAGAGTTTAAATGGAATTAATTGATAACTGAGATATCACAGGCTAATAAATTAATAGCCCAGTCCCAAGAATGGGTTCTCATTTTTGGTATTGTCAACAAGTGATATCTCGAAGAAGCCCATTCCTGATCTCTGTGAGTATTCCAAGTAAAACACACATCTAAAGATTCAAAGCTAACATCTGCAAATGAGAGAAAACATATGCTTTTTCATCTGATTTACTTCATTCAAGATAGTTGTTTCAACTTCTATTTATGTACCATAATCTTATTGGTCTTAACATCTGAATAATAATCAAATGTGCAAATATATCACATTTTTTATTACCCATTCATCAGATGATGGGTATCTAGAAATTGTTTTCCAATTTCTGGCTGTTATGGATGAAGCAACAATGAACATGGATGAGCAAGTGACCTTGTAGTTGGGTACAGAGATTTTTGGGTATATGCCCAAGAGTTGTGTAGGTAGATTTTGAAGTAGATCGATTCTCAACTTCCTGAAAAATCTCAACACTGATGTTCACGGTGGCTATATACTTTTGAACTCCCACTGGCAGTGGATGACTGCTACCTTACCCCACATCCTCACCAGCATGAGCTGTCGTTTGTTTTATTGATCTTGGCCATTCTGCCTAGTGAAGACGAAATCTCAAAGTAGTTTTAATTTGTATTTTCCTGATGACTAAGTATACTGAATATTTTAAATGCTGTTTCTGAGCCATTTGTAATTCTTTTTATCTTTTTATTTTTTCTTTCTTTTCTTTCTTTCTTTCTCTCTTTCTTTCTTTCTTTCTTTTTTTTTTTTAAGAACTCTCTGTTTAGTTCTATGCCACAGTTTTAAATTGGGTTGTCTGTTTTCTTGATGTTTAGGGTTTTGATTTTCTTGATTTGAAGTCTTGTTTTTTATTGAATATTTTATTTATTTACATTTCAGATGACATCCCCTTTTCCCATTTCTCTTCCCTAGAAAGCCCCTATCCCGAGTATTCATGGAACTTTGTTTGGAGTCTTGTCTGTCTGTCTGTCTGTCTATCTATCTATCTATCTATCTATTCATCCATTTATTTATTTATGTTTTGTTTTTAGACAGTCTCATTGTATAGCCCAAGCAGGTGTTGAACTCACTATGTAGACTAGGCTGGACTTAAACTCAGGGATCTACTTGCCTCTCCTTGGGTACTAGAATTAAAAGCATGTACCACTATGCTGGGCTAGTTTTGTTTCTTATTTGTGTGTATGTGTGTGTGTGTGGGGGGGGGTCTGTCTGTCTCTCTCTGTGTTTAAAGTTCTGTGTATATTCTAGACAATAACCATCTGTCAAATGTATAGCTGGAAAAGATTTTTCTTCATTTTGCAGGCTACTTCTTAATGCAAACAATGGTGCCCTTTGCGGTAAGAACCTTTTTAGCTTGATTAGATGCTGTTTATTAATTGTTGACCTTAATGTTTGTTCTATCAGGATCCTGTTCTGAAAGTCTTTTTATTTACTAATGAGTTTAAATATAGTCACCACTTTCTTCTCTAACAAATGTAGGTTATCAAATCTTTCCTTTATTTTTAAATTTATTGGTTATTTTATTTACATTTCAAATGTTACCCGCCTTCCCAAGTTTCCCCTCCGAAACCCCCCATCCCTCCTTCCCACTGCTTCTATGAGGGTGCTCCCCCACCCACACACTCACTTACTCCCATCTCATTCCCACTCCCTCCTAGCATTCCCCTACACTGGGGCGTGAAGCCTCCACAGGACCAAGGGCCTCCCTTCCCATTGATACCAGATAAGGCCATCTGCTACATTTTCAGCTAGAGCCCTGGGCTCCTCCATGTGTATTTTTGGTTGGTGGTTTAGTCCCTAGGAACTCTGGGGGATCTGGTTGGTTGATACTATTATTCTTCCTATGGTTCCTTCCCCTTCAGCTCCTTCAGCCCTTCCCCTATCTCCTCCATTGGGGTCCCCACGCTCAGTCCAATGTTTGGCTGTGTCCATCCGCATCTGTATTAGTCAGGCTCTGGTAGAACCTCTCAGGAGACAGCTATATTAGGCTCCTATCAGCAAGGTACTTCTTGGCATCAGCAATAGTGTCTGGGGTCCTTGTTCCATTTGGAGTTGAGTTTTCATTTTTCTACAATGCAGCCATCCAGTTTGACCAGCACAGTTTGTTGAAGATGTCTTTTTTCCAGTATTTAAGTTTGGCTATTTTTTTTCTTTGTCAAAATTCAGGTTTTCATAGGTGTGTGGATTTATGTGTGGTACTTCAATTTAGTTAATCAGTGTGTCTATTTTATACCAATATTATGCTGTTTTTATTATCATAGTTCTGTAGTAGCACTTGAAAGTGAAAATGGTGATATGTCAAGCAGTTCTTTTATTATTCAAGATTGTTTTAGCTATCATGTTTATATGTGTGTGTTTCTACACACACACACACACACACACACACACACACACACACACACACACACCTCAGTAAAAAAGAATTACTGGTTACCATAGTCAATGGCTCAATCCCTGAACTACATCATATTTCCTTTGCTAATCCTTTTAGGTTTTTTTTTATCTTCATTAAAATACTATGTTTATTAAAATAAATGATGTCATGACTCTGTCCAGCTTTTGTTTGCTTGATATACCCTCCCCCATACATTTAATATTCATTAAAATACTATGTTTATTGAAATACTTATTAAAATACCTTAAATATCTTAAAAATCTTAATATATATATATATATATATATATATATATATATGTATATATATTTCTACAATGAAGCAGTCCTATAAATATTCCTATTCTTATGGATGTCCTCTTCTTATATCCCTCCAGTTGACTGGAGACTGCGGTTTGTGTGGGTTTTAAGGACTTTGATGACATTTCATTTTCTCAAAACCCATGGTGGAACTATCGGATAATGAACTGGATCATCCAAAAGGCCCATGGATTGGTTGGAGCGACTATTGGAACTTCGAGGATTGTTCACACCACGAGTAATGTCTTCACTAGTATCTCGAATTTCATTTGTCTCTAGTTTTAACCTCTTATCAGAAGTTGCTCTGGAAAAGTTCTGGTCATCCTGCCCCTCTTTGCACATGCCATGATGGATTTCATCTCTTTCAAGGGCCTCTCAATCCTCTTTTTCCATATCGGTTTTGATTCTGACTCCTCTTTTTCTGTGTTTCCGGGCCATTTCTCTAACTTCTCCTTCATGTTCCTCCTTTTCTATTTGAGTCTGCAGTCGGGCTTGTTCCTTCCATCCAGCAGCATCTAGCGAATTAGCCAGGTTGGCAAATCTTTCATTTATGTGCTCAGGTGGACGTGCTCTTCGATCAGCCTCTTGTTTATCCAGTGGCACTGTATAACTCTTAGATTTCTTCCACTGGGATAAATGTGGTGGAATCTTCCACTCCTCCCATTCTATTACAGGACAAGAGCTCACTTTGCATACAGGGAGGGGAATATTCTCATCAGCCATCCAGTTTGACCAGCACAGTTTGTTGAAGATGTCTTTTTTCCAGTATTTAAGTTTGGCTATTTTTTTTTTTTTGTCAAAATTCAGGTGTTCATAGGTGTGTGGATTTATGTCCAGCTTTTGTTTGCTTGATATACCCTCCCCCATACATTTAATATTCATTAAAATACTATGTTTATTGAAATACTTAAAATACCTTAAATATCTTAAAAATCTTAATATATATAGAAAATCATATATATATGGTTCTGGGTCACATGGTAACAAGACATCGCTGTCCATTGCCTAAGACAGAACAGGAATTCCTACAGGGGAGGAACTTGGTAGAGGAACTGATCCAGAGAACATGGAGGATTGCTGCTTACTGGATTGCTTCTCTGAGCTTGCTCAGTTTGCTTTCTTATAAAACCCAGGACTACCAGTCCAGGAATGGCACCCTCCTTTTAGGTTTTGATGTATATTTATGTGTCAATATACACCAAAGAAGCTGTAAATTGCCTTTTCAATTTCTGTGAAGAATTGTGTTGAGAGGTTGATAGAAAGTGTGTTGAATCGGTAGATTGCCTCTGGTAAGGTAGCTGTATTTACAATACTAATCCTATCTACTAATGAGTACATGAGGTCTTTCTATCTTCTTGAATCACCAATTTTTAGTGACTTAAAAGTTTTCATTATACATGTCTTTCCCAGTTAAACTTATTCTAATAGGTGTGTGTCTGGTTTTTTTGTTTTATGTTTTGTTGTTTTGTTTGGAGGATACTATAGAGAGTACTCTTTCCCTGGTTTCTTAGTATGACTCTTAAGAATCTTTTAAGTTATAAAATAATATCATCTGAGAATTAGGATACTTTGGCTTCTTCCTTCCCTCTTTATATATTCCTTGTATCTTTCATTAGTTTACTACTGTAATGAAAACTTAAAGTGCTACATTAAATAGGCAGGTCAGGAAAGTAGACAGTGGAGATTCTCACTTGTTCTGATTTTAGTGCAAATGTGTCCTTTGTTTTTTAAAGATGTTGGTGGTAGCCTTGTATATTTGCCTTCATTATCTTGAGATATTGCCCCTTATTGCTATTCTCATATATTAGCAAATCTTTTAACCCTTATCAAAGAAACTTAGTTTTTTTTAGTAGACAGCTGTAACCAGAGAGACCCACAACTGTTAAAGATGCATAGAAAAAAAAAGACTGTGGTATTCTCTATCACATGGCACACCTCTTTCTCCCAAGGCTCGAGGATCATTACAGAAGAGGGGTACAGAAAAATTCTAAGAGCCACAAATTGTGAATGCCTGTAAGGAAAGAATGTTTTCTGAAAACAGCATAGCAGTTGCACATATGAACTCACAGCAGATGTGACAGCATGTACTTAGTCTTACTCAAGCTTAATCCAGACCAAATACCAGCATGGAGAGAGGGAGATGAGCACGAGTTCCCACCCTTAGCTGAAGAGTTATTGGTAACTATTAGCATCCATAAATAGATGACACCACTGTAGTCAAGCCCCATTCCTCCTTTTGTTGTGCATTTTTAGAGTACTAAAAAAATAAGCAGAGTAGCTTCTGGACTGAAAGCACATTAAGCTATTTTATAGGCCACATGATGGCCACTAGACTCAGCTACAACTAAGTCTAAGGCTGACTCACAAAAAAATTAGGAAATGTTTCATTGCTAAAATGATGCTATTTTTAGTCTTCTTTCAGTTCTGCCCCATAGAATCACTTTCACAGTCCTCCTAGCAAAAGTGGCTACAGAAGACAATGTTGATGTACAAATGCTTTAGATGCTTCTTGGTTGGTATCAGTAACAAGTCAGAATAACAAAAACCACTCCAGGCATCACAGAGAAGGATTTATATGGAAAAGCAGGTTACAAAAGTGTCTGGAAGGGTAAAGGTACACTACATATGTCTGTGCCAGCATAGTCATAAAGATATTTCCAAAGGCCTTGGTTTAGGCTCACTTCCTGTCTTCAAATACGGTAGGAGTACCTCCTTTTGGTAAAATCTATGTGGAAACCAAATGGAAAGGATGTTTATGCTTATGATCTCTTTCCACTTTCCATTTCCTTTTTCTATTCTCTCATTTCTTTCTCCTTCCTTTCTCTTTTATGTATCATAAACCTTGCCTCAGATTTGTTAGTTGTTTTTCCCATAGAGCAGTTTTTAATTTTTAAAATTTTGTTATTTTTATTTTTTATTATCTTGCATATGTATGCCATGACTATGTTTACTATCTACTTTCCTTCCACCACTGTTCATCTCTACCCATCCCCACATATCTGTCTCTTACACTTCTTTGTTGGTAACTATAGTTGGTGAATTAATTCAAAGGTTGTATCAAATTTGAAGAATGGAATTTCATAGCCTTTGCCCTATCTTCTGATTTCTGTACTTTCCAGCCTTCTTCTGCAATATTCTTTGAGCCTTTAAGGAAGATCTAAAGATGACTTATTTAGGGCTGGGCTTCTCTCTCTCTCTCTCTCTCTCTCTCTCTCTCTCTCTCCCCCCCCCCCCTCCCTCCCCCTCCCCCCCCCCTCCTTCTCCCCTCCTTCTCCCCTCCCCCTCCCCCTCTCCCCCTCTCTCTTTTTCTCTCCTACCCCTCTTTTCCCACCCCCCCCAGAGTCTCACTATGCCTAGGCAGCCCAGGCTTGCCTCAGACTTACTTTGTAACTCACACTGCTCTCAAAATTACAGCTATCTTCCTGTTTCAGTCTCTAGAATGCTGAAATTATAGATAATCTCCAACAAAAATGTAAAGGCCACCAAAAGTGTAAAGGGCACCAAAGGTGTAGCCTAGGTTAGCCTAAAACTTGCTATCCTGCCCTTTATCATTTGTCTACTGTATGTACCACTACAGCTGGCTCTTTCACTGATCTTTAGAAATCTTGTCTTTATGTAATCTCTAATTTTTTAAATTGTATTCTTTGTTAACTATCTTTGTATATGAACATATATGAAACAGCTAAATTTAACACACACACACATATTTGTGGTATATACCACATATTTTGTTCTGAAGGAATTTTAATGTTGTCACATTATTTTTCAGGTTGACTATTATTTGATGATATTCTTTTAAAGCCCTAAATATATGGAATGTTTTACACTATATTTTGTGATTGATGCCTGGTTTTTCAGTGTTATGACTAGAGAAAACAGAATGTAAGATATTAAAGTTTGGGGGACTTTTTTTGGCCTAGAACATGGTTGAATTTTGCTCCATTTGTGATGACGAAGAATGCTTCCTGTATACTTTATATAAAGTTAAAATATGTTCTTCACATAGGCTAAATTCAACTTCCAGCCATAAACCCTTATTTAGTTTCAGATCTGGCCTCAGCCTGTGGGGGATATAAGTATCTACTCATCAAGCAAAATGAGCAGACCTGCTCAAACCTCCGATGTCCTGGAATTCCATCTGGATGCAGTAAAGACCCAGCGTCAGAGGCTTATCAATTTACTCTTCCCCCCACCCCTCTTCTAACATCTCGACGCCCATAATCAGCTTGAAGAAGTTAATGAAGAGTCAGCGCCCCTATTCCCTGGGCTTGGGGACTGAGATGGTTAATATTGGGCTGTCTTTCTAGGGAAAAGTAGTGGTTTTGTTGGAACAGGGAGGATTAGCTAGGATTTATTTCATAGCCATAATCTATTGGTAGAAATATGTATAATTATTCTCAAGATGAAGTTATAATTTCTTAAATTGTACAAAATTCAATTTCAAATTTAAGGTTTTCATTGGTATGAGCTTCTTATTGATATAAAAGTGAAATGAATATTGATACTCTCGTGGGCATTGTGCCTGTATAACACATTTAGGAATACAAGGCTTAGACCCAGTCCTCCTTTAATGTTTTTAACTGATTAGGGATGGTTAGCCTGTGAGTTAAGGGACTATAGCAAATTCATGGCTTTGAGTTTGTTAGGGTGTTTTCTATATTTTATTTGGAAATAGCTGAGAGGAGTTAACAGTCCAGGTTACCTTACATGGATAGTTGGATTTCAAAACGTCAGAAGTCCATAGAATTGATGTCACAAATATTTCTATATTAATGTTCATTTTGATTAGAGACCTGTCTGCTCCTGACAGCTTCCTGTCTTGGATTCTAAGAAGAAATTGAGCATCCTTGGAGTTACTCCTGTTGTGGTGAGACAGCCACTAGGCAAGAATTGCCTCTCTCCATCTACAGACAAATTAATGTACAGAAAAGGACACACTTGCAGAATAGTCAACTGATTACATCTGCCTAGACAGAGTAACCAGCCCTTAATAATTCTGCATAATTAAGGTCTGTCAGATGATTCTGGGCCAGAAGGCTGAAGATTTGATGCTCCAACGTTCGGTAGTATAGCGGCTGTCCAGGTGTTCAGCGGTCTCTATAAATTGGCTAAGTTTTAGAAGCTATGCTTAGTGCTTCCCACAACTTCAGTTAACTCAGTCATTCTGGATTTCTGATGGGGTTGAAGACCTATAGTCTCATAGCCAATCCTGGCTATTTGAGAGAAAAGATCTGAGTGGATGGTTTTCAGCTGACATTCTAAAGCCAAGAAAAAAGCCAGGTTCAAAACTAAGTGTTTTAGTCAAGAGAGATGACAGAGGTTCTGGTTAGTCAACAAAATGATGGACTGGGTATTAAGACTATCTTGTACCTCACTGGTACAAATAGGAATAATTATGCTCTAATTGTATTTTGAGAGAAAAGTTTTAACAGGAAGGGTGATATGTAGGAAGAGCTAAGGGGGAAGGAGCACCGAGAGGAAGAGATGGAGTAAGGAGAGAAGATGAGAGGAGAAGCAAGGTGATGTGAGAAAGGGGGGGGGGTATGGAGGCAGATGTTCATGTGTCTCCACCAGTCAAAGATAGTGTATACATCTAGGTTGGGTATTGGGTCACACTTCTGATAGAGCATTACCATACTTATAAAGCCTTTGATTAACATTTTAAAAAATTGTATAAAAGCAAAAAGGAAAAGGGGGCACCGGGATAGGGGTTTTCTAGGGAGGGGAAATGGGGAAAGGGAATGGCATCTGAAATGTAAATAAAATATCCAATAAAAAAAGTAAACTTAAAAAAATTTCTGAATTTTGAAAAAGTTTAAAATGTTTCTGATTACACGGCTCACCAGAACATCTAATCTGTATAGTAGCATCTATAATATAAGTTTAGTATATAATTTGAATAGTTTTAGAATGTTCTCTTTAAAATATAGAAAAAAGGATGCTGAAGACATGGCTCAGTGGCTGGGAAAACTTGCTGTTCTTTCAGAGGACCAAAGTTCATTTCTTAACACTCATGTCAAGGAGATTCAGAACTGTGATTTCAGCTCCATGAGATCTGATGTCTCTGGCTCCCATAGACACAAAGCATGACTCATGACCCCCATAGACTCACATGCACATGTCCATGTGCAGGTACATACCTACAAATAGTTTAAAATAAAAGATGATCTAAAATAAAATAAAGGTAAAATATTGATAAGAATTTTGAGGGGAAAATATTCTTTCGTACTTTATAAATAGACGTTCTAGCAGTTGGCTGGGTAGTAATTGCATATTATTGAAACAAATCGGTGCTGTGATAATTGATAATTGTGAAAGCTATTAATTTTATGTACAAAAACAATTATTAAGGCTTTTCAAACAGTTGGATAAATAGTTAAATAGATTTGTGCTTCCAGCACTATGCAAGAATACATTTTTGGTGCTTAATGCACATAATTTGAGGTGGTTTGTTGTAGTAGCTCTAGGAAACCAGTATACAGTGTAGGTATTTCATCTCTCAGATATGCACAATAGTTAGTATAGAAAAGACCTAGTAGTTAATAAAATAAATGATTGCAAACACTTAATATTATATATGACTTATTTTAAACATCTGACATTAGAAGTAAAACAAAATCCTAATTACATTTTATTTACAACAGTTAAGGCATGATTATTATGCTGCAGAATTTTATTTTGTAAATTTTTTTCAGGTTTGATCAAATACCAATCAAATTGATGGTTATTTAGCCTTGTACAACTGTTTGTGTATTTGTATATGTGTATTAATTTATGAGTTCATGAATTTGATTATGTCTTTGTTTACTTTTTATTTGCTTTAGCTATGGGTTCAAAAGGAAGTCGTTAAAATTTCTAAGTAGAGGTCAGGGATATAGTTCAGAGGCTGAGTGCTTCCTTTGCATGTGTGAAATCTGGGTTCAATCCACAGCATTATTAAAAAATCTGAATAAAAATAGAGATTTAATTCTGTGAGTTATTGTTAAATGTATTATAAGGGCCTATATTTAAATGTATATGTGTTGGTGATAATTATTTTGATGGCTTTTGCATTCATATATGATGTATGCAGGTATGTGATATGTGTGCAGATGTGTTTAACTGTGAATGCATATGTGCATATGGAGGCCAGAGATCAATGTTGGATGTCTTCTTCTATTGCCCAGTGAATTATTTGTTTGTTTATAAAGAATTTCTTTGTGTAGCCCTGGTCATCCTGGAACTCCCTCTGTAAACTAGGCAGATCATAGAGATCTGCCTGCCTTTACCTCTCCAGTGCTGATATTAGAGGCCCTCACCACCACCACCTGACTGATTTATTTTTAATTAAAATATAATTATATCACTTCCTCCTTTCCCTTTCTTCCCTCCTGGCTCACCAATGACCCATTCCTCCAACTCTTCCTATGTCCTTTCCCTTACTTCCTCTCAAATTAAGGGCCTCTTTTTCTTTGGCTTCTCTCTCTCTCTCTCTCTCTCTCTCTCTCTCTCTCTCTCTCTCACACACACACACACACACACACACACACACACACACTCTCATACACACACTACAGGCATAAATATATAAATACAACACATTGAGTCCATTTAGTGTGACTTTTATGTATATGTGAATATGATTTCAAAGCTGACCACTTTCTAATGGATAACCAGTTAATAGGCCCCTCCTTGAGAGAGGCTAATTCTACCTCTTTCAGCAGTCTTTAGTTTCCTGTAATTCTTTGCCATTTTGGGGCCCTGTAAGATTTCCTCCCTCTCTATAAGCATGCCTATTTATACTTTCATTGTTCAGATCTTGTTTAGGGAGCCATACTTTTGAGGTATCATGACTATCATTCTTGTCAAATGCCTATGTCTAGTGAGGTCATAGATCTTAGAAGAACCTACTACTCTAACTCCTCCATTGGGAACCCCTTGATCAGATCAATGGTTAGCTGTGAGCATCTGCCTCTGAATATGTCAGACTCTGGCAGACCTCTAAGGAGACAGCTATATCAAGCTCTTGTCAGCATGCACTTCCTGACATCCACGTCAGCATCTACCTTTGGAGACTGCACATGGGATGGATACCCAGGTGGAGCAGTCTCCGGACGACCCCTCCTTCAGTTTCTGTCCCACACTTTGTCTCCATATTTGCTCTCATGAGTATTTTGTTACTCCTTCTAAGAAGAACCAAAGCACCCACACTTTGGTTTTCCTTTTTCGTGCGCTTCATGTGGTCTGGGAGTTTCTCCAGCACTTTAATACATATTTTTATTTAAAATATTTTTCATACAGTATATCTTGATCACTTTTTCTCTTTTTCCCAGATACTCTCTACTTCCATGACCGCTCAACCATATATTTTCTCTCTTTCTCAAAAAAATAAAACTAAAACCAAAATCAAAAACACAGAGGAAAAAAAAAACAAACATGCCACTCCTATCCAAGATGCTATCTGCAATTGCTACCCACTGGCAAAGGGAAAATCGGTTTTCTCTAATGGACTGTCATTGTGTATATCACCCACAATCCAGGGCAGGTGCCATACCTGGGAGTAGTTGTCCAACACAAAAGGAATTTCATGATTAAAAAAAAATTTAAAAATCCAAACAAGGCAGAATGAACCAAACACACACTGAAAAAAACTAAACACACACTGAAACTTCATTGGAGAAATTTGATTTTTTTCTTTGCCAGTGGGTATCAATTGCAGAAAGCTTCTTGGTTAAGGGTGAGGTTCTTTGTCCAGTTCCCACGTTTGTGATGGAATCCATCTGGCTTGAACACGTACACGTGTTGTGTGTGCCGCCACAGTTTGTGAGAGTTCTTAAGAGCACCAGTCATGTTGTATCTGGACAGCACTCTTTTCTTAGTGTTATCTATCACCTCTGGCTTTTATCCCTGAGCCCTGAAGGGAAGAGTTTGATGAAAGCATCCTATTTAGAACTAAGTAATCCAAAGTTTCTCATTATCTGCACATTTTCTAGTTGCCTCTGTGTTTGTTCCTATCTTCTGCAAGAAGGAATTTCTCTGATGTGGATTGAGTAAGGCATTGATCTATGTGGTATGTCATTAGGAATCTTTGTATTGCTATGCTCCCTTAGCAGAATAGGAAATGTGTGTTTTTCCCCTAGGCCCATTACCTATCTAGTCTGTTTCTTGGCCACTTTAGCAGGTCAGGTATGGGGTCCATAGTACGGAGTAGGTTTTAAATGAAATAAAAGTGGTTGGATACTCCTATAACATCCACACCATTATTACAACAGTGTATCTTGCAGGTAGATCACTGCTGTAGGTTACAGGTTTTGTAGCTAGGTGATATTGACGATTGTCTTTCCCACCAGTAGTATGCAGAGTACTTATAGCACCATGAAAGCTAGTAAGTAGTTGTAAAGCAGTACCTGCATTCTAAAACATATCCTTATAGCAACAGATAATTGTAGCTCTCACTTCTCATCAAAGCAGCTTCTCTTACAGCAAATGGAGAACATTACAACAAACCACAACTGGTTATAATACAGAGATCATGGATTGTGGTGACCCCAGCTCCAACAGATGCATCTGCCTTGTTTTTTGAGACTCGATCACCCATTGAACCTAGAGTTCAGCAATTGACTAGATTGGCAGCCCATAGAGACTCTAGGATCTTGTTGTTTCTGCTTCCCAGGTCAAGGATTACAGATATGTATGGTTTTTGTTTGTTTTGTTTTGCTTTGCTTTGCTTTGTTTTAACCTGGGAGCTAGGAATCCCAACATGGGTACTTATATAGCAAGCAGTTTGCCCATTGATCTATATCCCTGGCCTTGATGGCCTTTTAATAGGTATATAACATCCCCTTTGTGCTTTGTGGTACTTTTCTGTTAATTCTGTTTTGTGTAATATTAACATTTTTTGTTCCTAGTAATGCCACTGTTGTTATTCTTTCTGGCAGCTCATCATTAGGAGGCAAATACTACTGGGGGAAATTTTAAACAATCTGGAAAGATAATGGAAATTGCAAGCAGAGATGGACCGGTGGTCAGAAGGAAGGGAAGGTGTTGACAAATAGAATGAAAAATGTTTGGCACATTTATTGTTTGGTCTACTATTTTATGGAATTCTTGTAATCATTTTTATGTCCCTGCTTTGGGAGTGACTTTGGCATTGACTGTTTAAAATGATTGTCTGTGATATGAAGAGTGTTTGATAGGCATCTGTGCTGAGCTGATGAGGAGTGATGGTCTCACAATGGCTATGGAAAAGCACCGATGCAGAGGTGTCTCTATAGTGTTTTCCATCTGTACCTGCAGCAGTGACTACTGATAATGATGACAAAGTATTATAGACTGTACTTATTCAAACCCCAGAAGCCTGGTAGTGTAGATATATGGTTTTGACTGCATGAGATTTAGTTATTTTTCCCCTCTATTCTTAGATGGAAACCAAGGTGAAACAATAACAATGATGGTGACAGAGATTACAACAGCAACAAAAACCTGGAGCAAAAATCTAGTGAATGGGGAAATGTTTAATGCTTTCAAGATTGACAAATACATACATTCTTTTTTTCATTTCTGAGTCACTCAAACATAGGCTCCCCGTCTATCAAAAGTGTGCCAACAAGAACTGTATTATCTGATAAGTGATTCAAGATATATATATTTCTACTCTTATTAGAGCATACTGATTTACTCTCCCACTAGTTAAAACCTTAGTGCCCACCACCCAGATCATATGACCTCTTTATTTTTCAGCATCCTTTGTTGTTAAATTGGAGTCATGCAATTATTCCTGGACAGACAGCTGTTAGTGAAATGATACCTCCAGTTTTCATGCTAAAGCATTTATAAGTCAGCATGTCACCATTAGGTTCACTGTTCTCTCATCTAAGTGCCCAGAAGGATATGTGTTGAAATGCTGGGGTCATAAGATAGTTTGATTTCTGAAACATCACATGAAAGAACTGCCATATAAAAGCTTTTGGGTTGTGTCAGATTCTCATGATGTGAGAGATAAAGTTTTGCTTTGTGGAGTCACCAAGCTTTGAGGGGCAGTATTTTTTACACTATAGCATAATTTATCTTACCCTGGCTAATTCAAGTACTTTGCTAGGTACTTGGAATGGGTTAGTAAAATATAACTTCTTTTGTATGAAACTCATTTCCTTGAGACAGATAAGTATGCATATTTATGATTATAATACATTGACTAAGTTCTATATACAAATAAACATAGTGTTACTTGATTTTCCTCAGGTATAACTCCTAATACTGTCTAGGCTGGTGATGAGAAAGTCTTTTGAGGCAGGTAACTTCAGAGCTTAGTAACAAAGTAAGAGAAGGATTCACAGGACAGAATAAGCCATGAGTTAAATGAGAGAGAGCAAGGTACATTTGAAAATTATAATTAATTCTGTGCGAATACAGCATGAAATTGCCAAATCTAGAGAGATGAGAAATGAGGCTGGAGATAAAAACAGAAATTGGATGATAAATACTCTTGAATTCCATATGAAGGAATTTGGAATCCATCCTAGTAAAAGATTGAAAGGTTTGAAGTCAAGAAAAAAAAATGCAGCCAAATTTATACTTTTAAGATCTCTCCAAAGAACAAAGAGAGGCTTGCACCATTGTGCCACTAAAAAACCTCAGGTAATAGCAATATTAGAGGGCCTAGAGAAGGAAAGTTTGTGACAGAGCTTATCAAAGAGGAGTCAGAAGGGCTAGGACAAAGAAAAATACCAGCCTAACACATGCTATGCATAGAAATCGAAGTTTCAAGAACGGAGCTTTGAACAAGTGGATACTTCTATAATTTAAAAGGTGTCCTGGGTGGGGAGATGGTTAAATGGAGGAAACATTTGTCATGGAAGCATGAAGACCCAAGTTCAGATCTCCAGATCTCTCATGAAATGCAGAGTGTGGCAGTCTTTCTATAAGCCCTGTGTGTAGTAAGCAAAGAGAGGAAGTCTCTGCAGCAATTTCAGGCTATCCAGGCTACCTTAATAGACTACTCATCTTCAGCTTTAGCCAGAGATACTGTCTCAATACTAGGTAGAAAATGATCCAGAAACATACACGGTATCAACATCTGATCTCTTCATGTACACACATAAGCATATAACATTCACATACACATGTGCCTGTACACATATGAACACAAACATGGAGAGAGAGAGAGAGAGAGAGAGAGAGAGAGAGAGAGAGAGAGAGAGGTGGAGGGAGGGAAGAAAGCACACAGCAGTGCAGCAGAACAGCACAAATACTGAAAAATGAGTTTCAGAACTCCTTGTTCTTAGGACTGCTTTAAGCCAGCTATCACCATGGCTTTTATTACAGGTAAGGAAAGGATGCTTGAATGACTGTCCTAGCCTATCTGGGTTGGTGATTATAGGTCTTTACTTGAATTATAAAGCCCTGTGATTGTTGTGATGTGCTTAATCAACACTTCCTTAATATATAGACAATCAAATGAAGAGTTGGAATCTTGTGGGTTTGCTATTTCCTGAAGCAGCAAAGGTAAAGAATATGAAATCAGCAGTCACACTGTAGCTCGTTCTCTGTCTCTGTCTCTGTCTCTGTCTCTGTCTCTGTCTCTGTCTCTGTCTCT
>JANHMN010000005.1:92760186-92799526 GCA_030674055.1 Rhabdomys pumilio | reverse complement strand
TCTCTGTCTCTGTCTCTGTCTCTGTCTCTGTCTCTGTCTCTGTCTCTCTCTCTCTCTCTCTCTCTCTCTCTCTGTGTGTGTGTGTGTGTGTGTGTGTGTGTGTGTGTGTTTAGACATAACAGAATGAGAAATTTTGTTTTTTCAGGATTGGTCAAGAACCTTAAACCAAGAATAAAATACCTTTCTGCTCTTTTTCTGATAATAAAGCTCATGTATTATTCTGTATCATCATGATTCTTCAATTGTCTCTACAATGTGAAGTTCTTTATCTGGAAAAAGAAACATCCCAGAAAGTCTACAAACCTCCTTTCATTTCTAACATTCAGTATCTTCCTTTGTTAGCAAATCCTTTGCCCTTTTCTGAAGAAGTCAATCATTTCCCCTGCTGAGTGGAAAATTGGAAATGAACCCTTATTTAAAATCTCTTTTTCGATGTTTTCTGCTTCTACTCATTTCTTTCCATTTTTAGACAAAATTAATAGAATCATTATCACTAAGACTTTACCAATTAAGACTTGCCTAGGTATCCATTGCCATAGGCCTTGAATTAATAGAATATTTCTAGTTACTTCGTGTATGTATGCATGTGTGTGTGTGTGTATGTTAGTTATTATATGTGTGTGTTGGAGCCAGAACATAATTTTAGGTATATTTCTTCAGGTACCATCCATCTTTTCTTGGGAGACAGCCTGAGACAATCTCTCACTGGGCTGGAACTCACCAAGTAGGCGAGGCTGGCTAGCAAGTAAGCCCCAGGGATCTGTCTGTTTCTGCTTTGCCAGTGTGCATGCAACCATGCCTGACTATTTTTTACATGGCTTCTGGGGATCAATGTCAAGTCCTTGTGCTTGAGCTGCAATACAATGGTTTTAAATTCTAGTTTTCTGAGATCCCTACAAAGTGCCAGATACAGAATCCATGTCTGTAATTCTTTGTAATACAAATCACATTGCTGCTTTTGCTTCAAAAGGTCTGGATCCCTACTAGAAAGGGGAATATAACGATGTAACGTCAAAAAATCTAAAAGGGTTAGTGCTAGTGCTCTTAGGCATTGAGTATGACGTCTAGGAGACAATATGCAAAAAAGGAATGAAGGCCAATTAGCAAAATTTGAATACAGCTGGGGAGGTAATATGAAGGTATGGAGTTGGTTTTGACAAGACATGTGAAACTTGAGACTTCTGGGAAGCTTGTTATTTTGAAGACTTGTGTTTATTTGCAGAGGGAAGTCATAAATTCTTCTCTTATAAATGAATGGCTCAGTGGGTATAATCTAAGACACTGAATTATTTTCTGAGCATGTCTGATGGGTCCTCAAGGCTGATGCCTCTGGAGTAAGGTGATCATTAGAGATGCACAGGGTGGGGGTGCACAGAGAAAGCATCCATGCATTCTTATTTCTTCTCTTTAGAAGTAGTACTGTCCACAAACCTTTCTAAGTTTTTCTGTTCACACTGCCTTCAGTTTCTCAGTGATTTGTGATTAGCACCAAGAAAATACCAGTTCATTTAATTATGGAGTTACATCAAAATAGCTTGTGTTTATATTGTAATATTTTACACTAGATGAATATGAGGGGATATTGGACATTGAAGATTTCTTTATCATTGGGATAAGATTGGATACTACCACCCTAATTTCTTACTTTACATTGATTTTTATCCAGCACTTTTATTTTACAATGTTTTATTGAGCCATAACTTTATCTGCTGTCAAATGAGTCAGCATTGAATTAAAAGTTGGAGACTGACTTAACTGCAAACTTACTAGAAAAACATAGCTTTCCATTATTTTAGGTGTATGTTCATGACTTCTGCATCACTATGACCGTGAAGCAACAACTGAAGGGAAGAAGAATGTATCAGAGCAATCACAGCATACTCAGCTTCACCTAATATATCATTGAACAGAATGCACAATCTAAAGATGAAAGTGAACTATTGCTAAATAGTAGTTCATGTGGCATCTAACAGATGTGACAGTGTTTTGCAAAAAATTTCAAAATGTCTCATGATATGTTCACACATTTTATGTGGCACTCTGAACACACCAGCATGTTATCTGGGGCCCTGAGATATATAGCAGGAAGAATTTATTACTTCAATTAGGCTAAAGCCATGATTTCAGTTCTATCTTCTTCCTTAGAAACTGTTCTTTCATTTCTAGTCAGTAAACACACACTGTTGGGTAGTCCCAAGAGACTGCTATTTGTCAATATATGGCTCGTGAGAAAGCTAGCTGTTGTTAGCATTACAAGCAGTATAAGCACAGACGAACACAAGTTCCCAACAATTTAATTGCCCATACTCTTATCATGTATAAAGGCTCTTTTTGAATGACCCAGGAAAATGACATCCTGACTACAATTGGAGGGGGTGGGTGGGTGGAGAGAATAGCAAGCAAAGCAGAATCCAAATTTCATGTTTTCATTTTTTTTGTTGTGTTTTGTTTTTGTTTCATAAAAGGTCAACTAAACTATTGCTTGGCCCCCTTTGCCCATGGGAAGTCATATGAGTAATGTCTAGCCAGTGGAACATGAACAAAATAGGCTGGCAACAATTTATGTGTGTATTCTTTATGCTCTATTTTTTCCTTCAGGAATAGAGGTGATGACCACAGAAACCTTAAGAGTCATTTACTGAAGGTGGGGATGCTGCAGAAGGGAAGAGCCTTTTTGTTTCCTGAACTGTGCCTTGACAGGTTTTCAAAAAAAATGACAGATAGGATGAATATGGATTTGTGTGTATTTGTGTAAACTTATAATACATAATATATATTCAAGAGAAATTTTAAGGAATTAGATCAGACAATTTTACAAACAAACAAACAAACAAACAAACAGACAGATACATAAATAAATGAGATAGGATTGAAATCTGAAGCTAGGTCCATGGGCTGGAGCTCTAGTGCAGAAGTGATGTAGCAGCTTAGATCTGAAGGCAGTCTTTGACAAAACCTTGCCTTTCACCTGAGACTTCTGTTTAATTTTCAATGCCCACAGTTAATTGAGTAAGACACACTCGAACTATGAAGGTTAGCTTGCTTTACCCAAAGTCCAGTGTTTAAAAAATTGGTTTGGCAGTGTCTATACTATGGTTTCATCAAATGTGACTACTTTGGCCTTGCCAAGTAACACATAAAATGAACCACCACAGAGGGCAAGCACCTGTTGGTTAGGGCCAGTTCTTTTAGAATTTCTGAACAAGGATTTCTATAGCATTTGAGCAATTATACTTTTCATAAGTAGCCAATACCATGTTAAACTATTAGGTTACAAAATTATATACACCAATTACATTTTGTGATTCTAGTTTATTTACTTGCAAATGTTTTCAGTTACATACTGGCTACCTGATGGAGAAAGCTGGGAGAAGGACAATTTTGTAAATTTAATAAACAAAAATAATGATTTGTGGCATCCTACCCTGAAAATGGACTAAACACCGCAGGGATAACATTATCTCCTATGGACCACCAGTAAGTACAAAGAGGCAGTCTGTTATTAATTGGTAACCTAGTGGTCCCAGGAAGCTAATGTACCTTCTAAAGGGATTTGCTCCTATAGAGTAATTGATTTATTGGCATTCCATGTCTGAATGTTTGTGAGGCACTTTGTGTTAATCAGAATAAATGTGCTGAACTAATCTTAACTAAAGTGCCAGCAACATTTTACATGCTCCCATTTTTAGATGGAAGATCTCTAAATTAGTAATTTACAGCATATTCGGTTGCTGATGAAAGCATTTATTTTTCAGATGTGAGCTGTTATAAAGGGTGATATTTTTCCACAGAAAGGTGATGCGATAGATGATGGAAAATCCAGTGAACAAACAGCTCATTATTAAGGGAGAACTATAGGGACATAAGAGAAGGACTGAAGGCTAAGGCAGATGTATTTGTAAGATCATGGTGTATTCAATTGTCTGCTTTTTGCAGGGCTAACATGATAACACTGAGGTTTTACATCATTTGAATTAAATTATCAAATCAATTCCTCAGACTGAGGCTTTCTCCCAGCCACTCAATGAGCTGTGAAGATTGCCCAGAGATTTCCATTAGAACATGGTAGACACTGCTTGCCAGCTGCTGAACTTGCACGAACACACAGTAATCCTGATATAATTTATTTCTTTTTATCTTTGATCTCATGGATAAAGGCTCACTCCTGGACTTAGCAGTTACATAGCCTTATAAAGGGCAATGGAGAAACTGAAAGCTGTTGGAAATAAACCATTCTTCCCTAGTGAAGGAAGTCATTTAAACTATGGATTGATTCAAAAGATGTGTTGTCTGGTGTCTTTAGGGGCATAGATGAAAAAAAAATCAAATCTATATTCTTTTAGCCATCCCACAAAAGACAATAGCTAATGCACTATGGTCAAAACTGACATTATGTCAAAAATAATTGCTTCCAGATTATTGATTTTAAAAATGGAGGTTATGGTGTCCCATGTGGTTTCCAGTGTGGTTTTTGGATCAGGAACATCACTATTATGTAGAAATTGATTATATATGCAAGTTCTCAGATCTCACCAGGAGTGTACCGAGTTAAAATTTCTTGGTAGAGGCAGAATTTGTATTTTAACAAACCTACAAACCTATGTATCCTGATGCATAAATACCCATGAGAATGGCAGTTTGTACTTTGATGAACCTGGGTTGGAATGTGATTCTGTGTGCACTATGTTAGGCAAGTTATTTCTGCTCCATACACTCTATTTATTTTCATTTTTTAATGGTATTTTTAGAATTAGAGGCTAGAGAAATGGCTCAATTGTAGAGTGCTTACTGTTCTTTCAACAGACAGAAATTTCATTTTCTACACCTATACTGGGTAGCTTACCATTGCCTATAACTCCAGCTTCAGGAGATCTGATGCTCTATTCTGGTCTCATGGTCACCTGTACTTATGTACACACACACAAACACACACACACACACACACACACACACACACACACACACACATGAAAGTACATACCCATGCACACAAATATCTGTGTACAACAAAAATTAAAGCACATAAGACTTTATAAAGAAAAATAAAACTCTTTCTCTTTGTTTCACTTACCAGCCTTTCCCCAGAGATAACCATTTAGAGCTGGTTCCTTTAAAAAATGTCTTTCTGATATTTGATAGCATTATTTTAAATATTAAACATATAATTGCATTCCTTGATTTACTTGCATTATATAGACTATGCTATTGTTCCATTTGGAAGGTGAGAAATTTCACTCGCTCAGAACACCTGATACCATTCTATTTTGTTATATTATTATTGTCTTCACAAAAATCTAGATTTATATGATTTTATTTTGTAGCTGCAATTGTCTTTGGCTTTGCCTTCAGATTAATTCTAAAGTAATAAAATAGCCTGTATAGACTTCTATCTATATAAACATTATTCACTACAGGGGGGTTTCTCATGGAAACTCAAGAGAATTTCATAAGGATCAAATGCCCATGCTTCTTTCAGATTGTGTTCAACCACCATTGTTTCTTCTGTCAAGTTTTCTCATAAAATATTCTCTTTGTGCTAAAATAAGTTTTGCAAGGCATTTTGTACATACATATGCAAATTATCTGCATTTTTGCATGTCTAAAAATGTATTTTATTCTTACACTTGTAGTATGGTTAAGCATAAATTATGAGTTCCTAATCACTTGCTCTCAGAGTTTTAAAAGCGTCATTCCACTGTTTCTCACAGTTCCTTCTCTTTTATTCTTACAGTTCTTGAGCTCTAGTAATCCCCCTTTTCTATTATTGTTTCTGCCACTCACTTCTGCTCCCTGAGCTAAATGCTGTTTTCATTATATATTTCCACCCAGAAGTACTTTATTAATACACTAACACACAGGCACACACACACACACAGACACACACACACACACACCACAATAAATAAATACAAACAAATGTATGGAGGATACATTTTCCAATATCAGGCTGTTACTTCAGCAGTCATGCATATTTGTAATTTAGGTAAATATTTCCAGGGTATCTATTACTATGAAGATTGACTAGTTCACATTGTTAACAGTAACATGTGAAAGGGTATTTTCATTTTCATCCATGCAATTGAGATAGATGGTGGTAATGACTGTGAAACAATGTGAATGTACTTATTCCATTGACATAGACTCTTGAAATGGTAAAAAGCAGCCAAGATATTATTTATGGAGGATAATTTCATTAAATGTCTTCACAACATCTATTTAAATATTATGGCATTCTTTCTTTTTTTCTTTTAGCAGAAGTCATCATGATATCTTGGAGAAATGCATAGGTTCTTAGCCTTGCCTGTGTTCAAATCTTAATTCAGTCATGTTCTTGCTGTGTTGTCTTGGGGGCAGTCACTTAACCTCTTCGTTCTTTTGTTTTCTTCTCTGTAAATTATGACAACAATAGAGTTTATGTACTATGGTTTAACTATATATCAAACAATGGATATATGTAAGGCACCAGTAACTAGCACATGGAAAGTTCTGCATTAGTTAATATGGTAGATTATTTTCATAGATTTTCTATATACCAAGGATAAAACCACAATGAGTGATATAGAATTGCCTTGCTCAATTCCATATCCCTATTTGATTTATCTTTTTCAAACTAGAAATATGTCTAGCTTTCTTTTTTATATAATTTTTATTGGATTTTGATATTAATGTTGGCTTACTTTATAAAAGAATATGTGATTTTTTTTTAAATTTTTCTATGCGGTGAAGTACTTATATAGGATTGGATTTATTTGTTCTTTATCCCTATTCTTCCATGGTAAGAACAAGTGAGCCTAGTGCTTAGCTGACAGCTTTCTCAATTTCTTTATTTAGATTCTCTGTAGTTACTGGTGCCAGTTTCAGGTGAATGTTATTTTCTTTGAAAATCATTACTGACATTCCATTTTTCACATGTACTGCTGGGCTTTCGCCAGGTAACCTTGTCTTTGGGAAATGCTCTTTCACATTGACCAAATGAAGGGGGATTGACTTGGGCAGTGAAAGGATTTAGTTGCTTTTCTCTGAAGGGCAATGCTTTGGCTGGGTTTGTAGTCTCTATGTCTGTTTGGGCAAAAAGACATTGGATTTTCTCTTAGGGCCTCGGATACAAACAAGTCTCCATGAAATATGGAGAGTTTTTTCTTGAAAGTTCTGTTCTCACTAGCATCCTGGTACCCATTCTCTGTGTTGCCTACATACTAAGAGGATACTGACTCATCTTTGGCACTTCCAAATACAGCACCATTGCTGACCATCTGGTTTCTTGTTCCAGAACAATCCTTATTCCTACCACTGGGGTTTGGACCACTGAGTTTTGGACAGTAGAGATACACTTGCTCAGTTTTCCCCATTTGTCTTGCTCTTGGTAATTTCAGTGCTCTAGCATTTCTTCCATTTTGGGCTCACTCTTTGCCTTAGTCAGGGTTTCTATTCCTGCACAAAACATCATGACCAAGAAGCAAGTTGGGGAGGAAAGGGTTTATTCTGCTTACACTTCCAAATTGCTGTTGATCACTAAAGGAAGTCAGGACTGGAACTCAAGCAGGTCAGGAGGCAGGAGCTGATGCAGAGGCCATGGAGGGATGTTACTTACTGGCTCACTTCCCCTGGCTTGCTCAGCTTGGTTTCTTATAGAACCCAAGACTACCAGTCCAGGGATGGCACCACCCATAATGGGCTCTCCCACTCTTGATCACTAATTGAGAAACTGCCTTACAGCTGGATCTCATGGAGGCTCCTTTCGCTCTGATAACTCCAGCTTGTGTCAAGTTGATACACAAAACCAGCCAGTACAATTGACCCCTTGTCAATTTGACACACAAACACATCACTATTAAGCCTCAACCCTTACTTTCTTATTCATTTCCAAGATCTAAATAACTTTAAAAGTCCTATAGTCTTTACAAATTCTTACATATTAAAATTTCAATCCCTTTAAAATATACAATCTCTTTGATATTGGCTCCAAGTTAGTCTAGACTTAGAATTCTTAGGCTTTTCATCATGGAGGAGCCTTCTCATTGAAATGTGAATATTCAATCCTTTGGAGACCATTTCATTGATATAATGTGAGTACATCCATCAATTCTCAATATCCTTGCTGACATCATGGGTATGTGTAGCTCTAACATTCTCTGCCACAATACATTACATATTTCCTTATGAAAGTTCAGTCACTTACATTCCTGTAAGTCATTTTTGCAGTGTACCTCAATGATCTCATTTTTCAGTACTAAAGGCGGTGTAGAGCTCTGTCTAGGTAGCATATCATAGTTTATTGGACACATAAGGTGTAGTGAGAAGACCACCAAGACCCCATCTAGTAATTGGAACAGTGTCCATTTCACTTCCTAGTTGTCTCTTTAATGTATAACTAGGTTACATAGGGAAGTGGAAGAATGGTATCTGGATACATTGAATTTATTTTGCTGTTTCCACTCCAAAAAGGTGTGTACCACTCTTCACTTAGGCTTTGCAGGACGTTGATAGTAGGGGTAGGAAACATCAGTAAATATTCTCTTTTCCAGGGCCATGTGGAGCCATAGTTTACACAGTGATTTTCAACCATAGTAGCACAATAGAGTCAATTTGAAGTTATAAAAACGTCTTTGGTGTTTAAATACCCAGTCTGAATCTCTGGGAGTTAGATGATAGGGACAGTTGGTTTTTGTTGTTGTTTGTTTTTCTTTCTTTCTTTTTTTTAAAGCTCTCTTCTGATTCTGCTGTACAGTGGAGCCTGAGAATTGCTGCTCTGACTCCATTGGGCCTGTCAAATTTAGTATGACGTCAACATGCTACAGGAAGGTATTAGCACTGATGAGTAATAGGTGGAGAAAAATCAATTTGCAAATCTCCTGCAGAACATTGCTCAGTAACCCCCTGCTAAGGACTACAGGATCGGAAATGAGGTCTCTTCATGATGCCTGCTAGTTGGAGGGCAATCTGGCAGCTGTACAAACCTTCATTTTAGACAAGGTCATTTAGAGTGCAAGCGAATTAGCACTAATCTTGGGGAAAAAAATCATCTTTTATTCCAACACATCATTTTCTGATCTTCTTGACACTTGTTCACTTCATATTATTTCAGCTGCTCTAACCTTATTTCTTGTTTGCTGTAGCTTACTCAAGGCCTCTTCTCTTTAATCAGTGAAGAGAAACCTGCTCTAGCTGTGGATTGTCTCTTTCTGAGCCCTGATTTGGGCTCAGAATCATCTGCCAATCAAAGCTTACCAGGCTTCCTAAGTCTTGAGAAAAATTCAATGTATGCCTAATGTCATCCCAAGTCTCATTACTTGTCTCTCCTAAATTCAGCAGTCTACATGGTCCGTTCAGCTGGGAGGGTGGGGTCAGGTTTCCTTGGTCTAATATCTACCTTCCTTTCTTCACACTCCTTCCCTTGTGTCTCATGCTTGAATTGCAGTGCAGTTTACCTCACTTGGCTTTTCGCTTGTCCTTTATGCAGTTCCTTTGCCTGGAAAACTCCAACAGATTCATTCAAGCATTACTACTTCATTCTGACAGTCTTAGCGCACTCTTCACTTCCTTGGCTTTAGAAAAGACACTGAACAAAGTTTGACAATTGTGTTTACTACATTGTTTCATAATGATTTCTCATGAAGCTGGCTTTCTTCTCCTAGCAAGTTATCCCCAGGATCATGTCTCATTCATTTTTGCTTCCAAGGTAGCCAAAGGTAGTAACCCAAGAAACTTGAGTTAATTACTAAAAGTGTGAATTTTTCAAAATTCCATCTATCCATTGTTTTCCATTTCAGTTTCCTAGGAAGTCATTTTTTCTTGAGTCTTTCTAAAAAGAAGATTTTAGTTGTTATGAAATAGATTTGTCTTTATCTTATTAATAATAATGTTATAATACTATATTTATTTCTTGGTTTGAGTATGAGCAGGCTTCTTGAGACAAAGAAGGACACTATCCTGATAGTGACATTTCTACTTGTCACTCAGAGTCTGGTACAGAGAGTATATGCAATAAATGTAGAGAACTAATACATTCTGTTTCAAATTTCAAACCATAGCATACAGTAAGGGAGGCTAAGAAAGTGATATCTTAGGTTGTATTCCTCAACAGCAGTGCCTCAGAAAAAGATCCATCTCAAAACAAAATATTAGGAACTGTTTCTAGGAAAATACACTTAGGAAGAGGAGATCAATAAGTCCTAGAATCAGGGAAAGTTCTTAAACACTATATGTATACTTACTTCAGTTTCAGTTATTGATCTAGTGAGGTAGAATATTTGTTTGCTCCACCAGCAGTCATAGATTAAGGGCTCTGGACAACACAGCACATGGAAATTCTCAGGCACATCTGGCTTCTATGCCTACAGGCAAATTAGCTTCTGACAGGCAGGACCCGTTAATAAAGGACACTGTGGTGGTTTGAATACATTTGGCTTTCGTGGATTCGTGTTTGAATGCTTGGCCCATGAGAAGTGACACTATTAGGGGGTGTGGGTTTGTTAGAGTAGGTTTGGCTTTGTTGGAGTAGGTGTGTCACTGTAGGAGTGGGCTTTGAGCTCTCTGAATGCTCAAGATCTGCTTCCTCCAATCCCCAGTGTGAAGTCCAATCTCCTTCTGCTGTCTTTGGATCAAGATGGAGAACTTTCAGCTCCTTTTCCAATTACATGTCTGCCTGGATGCTGCCATGCTTTCTGTCAATGATGATAATGGACTAAATCTCTGAAACTGTAGGCCAGCTCCAATGAACTGTTTTATAAGACTTGCCCTGGTCATAGTGTCTCTTCACAGCAATGAAACCTTAACTAAGCCAGGCGCATAGGTAATTTCTGGTAGGGAAAGAATAGCCACCAGGGCTAACTGAGAATAAACATGGCATGGGCTCCTCACTATTGAGACATGCTAGAATCTTTATAAATTCAGAAGTAGTTATTCCTATCAGGTCTTTGGTTCCTTTGAACCATCAATAATCAGTCACACATTGCTGTAAAACTAAATGTCCCCGATTTAACATGTAGCAGGCAAAATTGAGATGGGACAGAAGTTCAGTCAAGCATTCTGAATGTGGGAAGTTGCCACATTTCCCTCAATTATGAAACCAGTACCCATTATTTGCAATCATGGAGTCAAGAAAGTTTCCAAGATAATTAAACTTAAGCTTGAAAATATTCTTTATCTCATTTATTGATTTATTTGGTGTAGAGATGTACAGAAGCTGACCCATGGGAGTTGCTTTTCTCTTTCAACCATGTGGGCTTCTAGAATTGAGCTCAGATTGCCAGGCTCAGCAGCAAGTTTCCCTACTCACTGAATCACATCACTTACCCCATGTCCTAAGGCAGACAATTCACTTCTTTTCCACTAGAGTAACACACTTAGAAGCACAGAGACCATGTGTGGCATAAGTAATCTCTTTTATGGGACTCAAAGAAGTAGCTTGTTGGTAAAGTGCTTGCTGTACAAGTATGAGGACCTGACTTTGGATTTCTAGCACCCCCATAAATTCCTGGGCATTATGAGGGGTAACACATATCTGTAATCCTAGTGCAAAGCTAGAGACAGGCAGACTCTTGGAACTTATTGACAAGCTAACCTAACTATATTGATGAACTCCAGGTTCAGTGAGACACACTGTCTAAACATGAAGGTGGAGCACAACTCAGGAAGAAATCAGACAGTGATCTCTGACCTCCACATGTGCATACATGTGTATATATATGTACTGCATACATAAACAAACACATACATACATATATATTAAGGAACCCTTAGGTATATGGAAATCTATTTCCTTCACTTGGTGCAGTAAATTTCCTTTCCTAAAATATAAATCCCTTGGCCATCATGTTTGAGGGCTGGAGTTTAGAAAGTACAGAATCCAAACAAGGCTGCTGTTGTCTCTTCTCTTTATTTAATGTCACAGGGAGACTTTTGATAGTCGTGTTTCCCAGAAAAGAGACTATATGAAAGGGTGCTCACAGGGAACCATTAATATATGAAGTTAAAGATCACTTAGTGGGCCATTTGCTACTCTGGCCTCTGCCAGAATTGGCAAAAAAGGGTTATTAAAGTTATCAAATTGTGTTTTGGGGCCCCATGCTACCCATTTGCAAGGCCCTGCAGATGGAAAAGATACAAAAGAAGCCCTAGATTTGTCTTTAACATAGGAAAAGGGCTGTGTGTTGAAGGCTCGTGGGGATTGATTGGGCTCTAGGCTATTTTCGTAGGAACTACTTTTCTTTCTGTCTCTAATACAAGAGAATAAATTGTACACCCTGGCTATTACCTTTGAGGCTCTGCCTGGGTTAATAGTTGTTCATTATTCTGAACAATTGGGACTGAAGGAAGGAAGCAGATCATCTGCCACACATCATTCCTAGTCTTTTAAACTTTTCTAACTTATAAGGGCACTTGCTGGGTTTTGTCTGTTTCCCACTAATATTCACCAAAGTGAGTTAAAGCAGATTGTACATAAAGGTGACTGACATGACCTATTCCCCCAGAGACCTTACTCAGAAACACTGACCTATGCAAAGAACAGAAGGGCAATGAAGTCACCGAAGTCAGTAGAGATAAAAAGGCAAACCATGACTCATAGATTTGACAAGAGGAACCTAAATATTTGACTATGGAGTTTTCTGAATTGTCTCAGTCAACTGATTCTATCACCATTCCTATATAAAGTTGCTTTTCCTCTTCAGATTAGGGTTTGCCATTGGGATGCATTCCTGTCAATTCTCTAATTCTTGGGATCTTTTAGACTTTGAAGATAGCAGCTTAGTGACATGAAGTAAGTTAACTCTCTGTGAACTTCCCCTATGGTGTCCAGAATAATGGCTTCTGGCTGCCTTATGACTCTTGCTTTTCTGTCCACTTTGGTGCAGCTAGTGAAGTTTACATGCCTTCTATCTTTTGACTACAGCCACTTCTGTATCCCCATTCTCCAACTCTTTCTATATTCTCATGAGTTCTGATTCTGATGTTACATTTCTTAACTATGTAAGTGTACTGTAGTGTGCATAAGGATTCTGAGAGAAAAATATCACACATGTCCTCTCTCTCTCTCTCTCTCTCTCTCTCTCTCTCTCTCTGTCTCTCTCTGTCTCTCTTTATATGTGTGTGTGTGTGTATGTGTATGTGTGCAGGTGGATCTTGACAACACACCACAAAATTCACCCTAAGAAGGGGGCTGAGTTGAGTGCTAGACCTCAAGTTGGGGTGCAGAAAGAAGAGTGGGATTTGATAGAAACAAAGGTTTCCACAAACAAATAGTTCTGTCTACCTAAAGCATGGGATGAAAGAAATGGGTTTATGTTCTAGAAACACAAATGACCCTTGGGAACATGTTATGAATCTAGATGTCAGCATGTATGTGACCAACTTGTTTCTGAGGACAGTGAAGTAAAAGTGATAATCTCTCTAGAGACCAGCCAGCCCATCAGCACGGAGTTGGTCAATATACTTTAGATTTCCAAATTGTCTTTGTACTTCCCAGGGCTACTGTACTTGGTGAATCTCTTCAGTTCAACGTTTCTTTGTCTGCTTGTCTCTAACTTCTACATGGAGACAAACAGAGTAAGCAGTAATATGACTCTAGTCAAACTCTTCCCAGTTCTTTCTGGGGCTCCTGCTATGCCTCACAGACAGGCTTCTTTTCTCCTCCACAAACTTTCTTTCTGCTTCCATTGAGAATTGACTGTACTTTTAATTAAGGATGTTTTTTTCTTGATGCAATACAAGAGGTCTGACCCCCTTGCCTGTCCTAAGCCTTTTGTACTTTCTCTTTGTCTCATCATTTTCTTAAAAGAAAGAACATGAGTTTGGATTCCAGCAACTATGCTCTGACATCCCAGGGGGCCCACTTGGACAGCTTCCTAACCTCTCTAGGTCTCACTTTATTTATTTGTAAAAGCAGAAAGGGGTGTTACAAATATGAAACAAAGCAGGATAGGTCAATGGCCATTTTCTTTTCTTACCTGGAGTTTAAAAAACTAGCTTTGAACTTGATCTGAGTGAAGAGGGCTTCTCCTTTCTTCAAGAGTTATTGCTAGCTGCTTTTATCTTGTTATTTCCCTTCTCTCAGTGGCTATTGCCAGAGCTTAGATCTTTTTCCCCACTGGGGCTCATATTACCACTTCTCTGACATTAATCCTAGCTGCACCACTGAGCTGGCTTGATTCCCTGGTCCAGTCTTGCTAACAGGATTACTTTAGGCATTTCCTAATCTTGATGTGTGATCAGTACTTCTAGACATAAGCGGTGATAACCCTCGAAATGAGACAGGAACTACACAAGTAGCACTTCATGTCCTGTAGAAGGAGAAAGAACATGTTTGTATTCTATTGCCTGCTAGGCCATGATGCTTCTAATTGGCCCTCCTGAGTGTTCTCTCAAGCTAATATTCTCCAGAGTACTGCAGAATTACAGTCTAATTTAATTTCCCCTCTGATCGGTTTACAGATCTTTATAAATGCAGTCTGGACAGATCAATGTTAGTAGCCACTGGTGTTTTGAAGCTAGACGAATACAGAAAACAAACTGGAGCTTTCCTTTGCAAGCATGGCTGAGATTTTCCAAGTGCCTTTCAGAGACAGCTGAAGCTGGAAACAAACCATGCTTCTTTGCTGTTTGTATTAGTCAGGGGTCTCCAGAGAGATCAGAAGCAATAGATCATTGATTCGTTGGCAATAAGGAATTGGCTCAGGTGATTATGGAAACTGAAGTTTCTCAAGATCAATAGTCAGAAAGAAAGCAATCTAAGCAACCAATGGAATAGTGTACAGTACCAATGGTGTTCATCTGGAGATCCAAGGAGAGCTGATTTTTTTTTTTCAGTCCAAGCCCAATGGCTGAAAAAGTGTCCCATGTCC
Source organism: Rhabdomys pumilio (assembly GCA_030674055.1). NCBI lineage: Eukaryota > Metazoa > Chordata > Mammalia > Rodentia > Muridae > Rhabdomys > Rhabdomys pumilio. Next base: position 92,784,686 of record JANHMN010000005.1, on the reverse strand, counting down.
CAGCTCAGACAGTAAGGGAGGATGGGCACTCTGCTACTCCAAACTTCTCTTCTCTTCAAGTCAACAAATGATTGACTTCCACCCACACTGGAAGAACAACTTGCTTAGCAAGTCACTGATTGAGACAGCAATTTAATGCAGAAATTCTCCTTACATAGTCCCAGAATCTTATTTGAAGAAATGCCTAGACTCTTTGTGGCCCACTTTTGATGCAAAATTAACTATCACACTGTCCCACATATATCTGAGTACATGCACTCCCTTAGGGAAACTTTGGTCTCATAAGACAAAACATTTTCTTTAAGTTGGGGGCAGTTAAAAATGTGCCTGAATTTTAAAGTTTTTTTTTAGAATGTACACTTTTAGAATTTCCTGCACATATACAATGCATTTTGACTATTTCCACCCCAATATACTTTGTAACTGCTCCCAAATCCTCCCATCATGTTCCCCACACCCAACTTCACATTCTTTTTGGCTGTCTTTTAACCCACTGAGTCCAATTAGGGCTGCCCATAAGTGCATGGGTGTAGGGCCATTTGCTGGAGCATGGCAATCTATCAGAGGTCACATTTTTTTTTTAATGAAAACTGGCTCTCCCTCCTCCACTAGTCATCAACTGCCAATAGCTCCTCACCCCTAGCTGAGAAACCTGTTTTAAAAATGTTCTCTTCTAATTAGAGTTGAGCCAGCAACATCACTTGTGTTAGCAGTGATGACTAATGCTTGCCAATACATAGGCAGCTTTGACTCCCCATCAGTCAATGCTGTTTTTCTGTTTGCATGTCGACTGTGGTGACTTCATATTGGCGATGATTAGAAGCCAATTTATTCCCTCAGAAATATAATCATCAGTGTTTACTTAGAGATAATTTCTGTTAGAGCAGAGACAGTTGGAATTGGGAAAATTGATAGATTATGCTGATAGTCCTGTTTTTGATTCTTTCTATATTCACATGCTTTGCTCTGCAGCTTTGCCATTCTTCCTATTAAAACAACAGGATCTATTATCCGCACTTTGATCCTCAGCTTAGCAGTATGACTTATTTTGGCCAGGATAATGAGATGCTAGTGCATTACTTCTGAGCTTAAGAAGCCTTTGTATATTTCTTCTAGCTCTTTCATTTCTGCTAATCACTGATGAAGGATATATCTAAGTCATCACATTGGCCCCAGGAAGTAGAATGGAGGAGATATGTGGACCATGGCTGCCCTTTACAGAGTTTACTCTAGTGTACCATAGTGTAGATTTCAAATGACCTCCAGCTATGCCAGCCAACATGTATTTGTGTGAACAAACAGAGCTGTAATGGTTAATCTTGTCAACTTAATTGTATCTGGGACCAATTAAGAGAGCCATCTCTTGGTTAGTTTTGCAAAATGAGGGTATTTTCTGCAAAGATTAATTGAGATAGAATGATCCTCTTCCATAATGAACAGTACCTTCCAAAGGTAGCCCAGATAGATCTAAAGCAGTCTGAGGGAAAAGTAGAACTACTTTTCATCTACTTGCCCTCTTATTTTGCTGAGAAGTACATCTATTATCAATTCTGTTGTTGCACATGCTGTTGCCATCTTTTTCTAATGTTAGACCCTAGTTTCTTTGGACTTCCAATGCTGACTGAAGAGTAGTGGATCTTCAGGAATCCTCTAGGTCTTCAGCACCAAATTGGGACTGCTGAGATATCTATCCATGTGGACTGAGTAGCTACCAGATTCTCAGCCTCTCCAACATGCACATAGCTATTGTTGGACTACTCAGTCTGTATCATGTAGCCCAATTTAATAAATCCTCTTTGTGTTATAACACACTTATTCTACCAGTTCTCTTCATCAAGAGAACTACAACTCATTCAGATTTTGGTACCAGAAGTGGGGTCATTACTCTGATAAGCCTGATCATGTGATTCTTAGGCCTTTAGAACTGGTTTGCATGGAGAATATGGGAGAGTTTAAGAATTTTAAGTTAGAACAGTGTTAGCATGCTAGAAGGAGAGCTTAATGGGCTATCTGGGAGAACTTTGTAAGACCAGCAGGCTAAGAGAAATACGACGGCAAAGAACTAGCTTATAAAGTTTCAAAAGGGAACTGGAAATAGTCTAGAAGCCCTTTTTGCTACATTTTGTCAAAGAATCTGCCTGCATCTGCCTATGTCCTGAGGATTTTCATGAGGCTGGACTAGGAAGCAATGAGCTAATTTCTTTGATAGACAACATAGTATTCATTCTGTGGTATGGCTACTGCTTAATGTTCTTATTCAGATCTACAGTGAGAAATAAAAAGTTATTCAAGTTGTATGAAGTTCAGGGAGGAAAGTTGTGGAAGCAAGTTTAAAACTGTATACACGGAGAGTACAGATAACAAAACACCTATAAATCTTAAAGAGGAAGCTTTTTGTTTTCACTAGGTCAATAATAAGTGTACCCTGAAGGCAAGGCCCCAACCACCAAAGGTTCTAACTTATCAAAAATTGATTTGAAAAGAGAAAGCCTGAACTGTGAATACTATTAAGAGTGTTCCCCACTTGAAAACAACAGCCTAGGAAAGTTATTTTGCAGATTTAAACATCAAGGCATACAAAAGCTACTATAGCCATGGTCCAACAGGGCCAGACTATATCTTGAGTTGACAACAGAACTTGGCAGCAGCATCCACATGATCCCGGTGCTGCAGTCATAAGATTGTGGTGGGCTGGGGGTATGCATGGAGTCTTTTTTCCATAATTTCAGAGAACTTCTGAGTCTAATCAATGCGTATTGGATTTTGAATCTTTGTAAGGAGACCTTGAGAAATTATCTAATGAAGATGGGAAGATGATGCTTAAATTGCAATAGACACCGGAGGAGGTTGGAAATGCAGAGAACCATAGAACATTTGTTTAGGAATGCTGTAGGCACAGAGTAAAGCCAGCCCAAGAGAGAGGCTATGTGTACTGTAGACAGCAGAGTTGGAAGAGTAAAATGACTCAAGATCTTTTGAGCACAGATAATTTTTATGATGAGCCCTAGATGCCCAATATGAAGCTATAGGATTTTGGTTTGCCTGGCTGAGTTTTAGTCTTGTTTTGATCTCAACACTCTTAGCAATGACCCCATTCCTTCTTTTTGGAATAGAAATTTTCATTCTATGCCATTATATATTGGAAAGAAGTAACTCTTGAATTTTATTTGTTTGTTTGTATTATAGGATCGCATAGTTAAAAAATAGCTTTTGAGTCTCAGGTGAAAATTGGACTTCAGACTTACAGTCATTGTTGAAATTATTAAATACTATGGAGTCTTTTGAAGTTGTATTGTGAGATGGCCATGAGTCTATGTGGAAGGGTACAGCTTAAATGTTTGGGTGTCAAGTTTGAAAATGGTAGTCTTGTGATGGTTAGTATTGATTGATACCTTGACAGGATCTAGGATTGCCTTGGAGAAAAATCTGTGTATCTTATTCTAGAGTGGGCTAATTGAAGTGGGTCACTCTGATTGTGGCGATACTGTTCCATTGCCTTGGGTCCTTGACTTCACAAAAATGAGAAAACTACCTGAGCAGAAACATTTATTATGCTTTGCCTCCTGGGGTGGAGACAATGTAACAAGCTGCTTTAAGTTACTGCTACCTGGCGTTCCTCACTGTTATTACTGCACCCTTCATCTCTGAACCAAAATTGAACCTTCCTTCTGTAAGTTGCTTCTTGTGGGATACTTGGTCACAGCATCCTTCATATTTATATATCGGATGTTTCTGAGTTCCTAAATGATTTAAACTACTAAGAATTCATGAACAGAGGATAAAAAGAAACTTCATAAAATAAGCATCTCTGAATTATGTTTCTAATAATTCTCTTATTGTGGGGTTAGTAAAAGGATGCCACTAAGGGACTTTGAAGCGAGACACTCAAAGAAAATATTATAACTAGCATACATTTTGTTCTGGACTAGCTTTTGATTCACATGGTAGGTTCAGTATGACACTATCAATGTACTTTCTTAAGTTAATGTAAGTCAGCCTAGACTCTCTTTTCCCTATACTTTTGCAACACTTCAGTGATTCTTGATGGGGATTCAGTTTCTATTCCAATACCAACAGCATTCTTGTTCAGTAGCCTCAAACAGGTTCATTTGGAAGATAAGCTCTATAGTAGTTCCCTTTGTCTTTCCTGTTTCAGTGCTGCCCTTCAATGAAAATGGAAAACTTCCTTTGCCTTTATTAACAAAAACCCAATTTTCCTTGCTTTCGCCTCTGCATTAGAATCTACCATGCCTGAGTGAGGCAGTAGAAGGTATAATATAGTTCTAGGCCACCTAGTCACTGGAAACATTGAAAAGGAATCAAAAAAACACAACTTCTCAAATAATCTGCAACCAAGCATTTGTTTTCTTAGCTGCAAATCCGAGTTAATTTCTTGTGAAATACCGAAGTGGTGATTTTCTATTAGAACTATAAGCTAAGACCCACAAATTCACTCTTTGTGTGTTTCTCTTGGAGATGATACTGGTGGTGCTACCATGACTTTGTAATTGTAATACGTGTGCCCCACTGCAAATGGAAGGATACATTGTGGTATGTGAAGTAGAAAAAATGATCAGAAAAATGTTCGTATCATTTAGAAATTTACGTTCTTCCCTACCAGAATAGTTGCAGAAGGTAAAGCTCTATCAGGGTGTTTCTATTTGACTAGCACCATATGGCTTTCAGAATGCATTTAACAGTTTTTACTTATCCCTCATGATCCTCAAAGCTTTTCACACCTTTTACTCATGAGATAACAGAGACTGAAATGGACAAGAAGTTTTTAGTTGGTGTTAGTATGGAGATTTGAATTTTATATGTCTGTGTCTTGGGTTCCAAACATCCCAGCCATCATTAAGTAATTTAGGTATAGATCTCTCTGGTGTGTTTGTGACTATACATTTATGTTACTGAGGTATGTGCCAAGATGCTGTCTCATCTTTATTGATTCAATATATGTTCAAAGACTTATTGAGAGGAGTATTGCTATCATTAGGATCTTTTCACTAGAACTCTTATTTGTCACCTCTGTTTAATTGAATAAATGCCATTGGGGCAAGAGAATGGTTATGCAAGCTTTTGACATCTAGCTTTTTAAGCCAATCTATGAGCTAATGGTTCTTTATTGTCTCCATCTACAAACAAAGGATAGTATAATGTATTAGTTTCTCTAGGCTTCAATAACAAAGGACTTCAAACTGACTAGTTAAACAAACCATAGGCTCACTGCTTTTCAGTTCTGAACACCAGAAATCCCAAATGAAGTATTGACATAAACATGCTTCTTCTAAAGGTGCTAAGAATAGCTCTGTTTCAGTGATTTCTCCTAAGTCCTGGTATTTTCTTGCCTTGAGACATTATAACTTCAATATTTATATGGTATTCTTTTGTCTGTGGCTTGCAGAGTATTCTTTTTTTTATTATAATGACAAAAGTCATACTATATTAGAAGGCCATCTTGTTTCAATATGACTCATCTTAAAAAATTGTATTTCCAAATAAGGCCACATTTTGAGGAACTATGGTTAAAACTTCAACTTATAAATTTGGAGGGGGTGACTCACTTTAATCCACAAGAGACTCTATATCATTAGGCTGCTGTGGAGATTAAAGAAAATGACGTGTGAAAAATCTACTTTTAAAGTTTTGCTGGATTTTTAAAGAATTGATTTTGTAGGTCAATCTACATAGTAATGGGTTTCATTTGTATTTCTGTGCTTATATATCAGTACACTCAAAATCATATGGGAATATAATAGAATGCCATGCTTTGACAAGATTTCTCTTATGATAACTGAGAATTTGAATTATGTTGACTGGAAATATCAGAAAAAAAAACCATCATTTTGAGAAAAATGTACTATTCCCAATCTTAGCTGCCCATATTTTGTGCTGTCCCAAGGCATTGTGAATAGTCAAAGAATGTCCAGGGGAAGTTTTGTATAAGACATTACTTTGGAATGCACCAGACATCTGAAAGGTGAATTGATTTCTACTTGTCTCCCATTGTACATGAAATTGAGTGACTTAACTAACCACTAAAAGTACTTCTAAAGCAGTTGTTCTCACCCTTCCTAACACTATGACTCTTTAATACAGTTCCTCATGTTGTGATGACCCCCAACTATATTTTGCTACTGTTACAAATCACAATTCGAATATGTTTTGGAGGTAGAGGTTTGCCAAGGGAGTCCCACAGGTTGAACAGTCCCACTGTTCTAGGAAGTCACAAGACTTAGAAAGAAGCTCAAATAATAAATATTGCCCCAATAATTTTATTCATTTCATCAGTCATACCATACTAGTCTGCAGATGGTGCCTTTATAATCTTGTTTATTGTCAGCAAATAGCAACTTCAATCTAAATTGTCCAACTTCAATTTAAAACCTGTTTTGTTTGTTTATTTCCAGTTTACTAACAAAATCAATGGTCACTGTAAATTGAATAAGTCCTCCAGGAAGATGATGAATAGGCTTTTTACTCTTTGGAAGTCTTGCTATATTGTTGTCTACTTCACCAAAGCCAATGAGAGTGTGTCACTTACATCTTCATTCCCAGACCTGAAATTTCACCTTATTTTTAGTATCATTTCTCCTGCAGCTTATGTGTGATCTCCATTTGTACACTCGAGCAAACATGCTAATCTAAACACTGAATTTGAACTAAGTGGCTGTGCTCAGGAGAATAAGGCAGGAGTTTAAACTAGCCTGGGCTACATAGTGAGTACCAGGTCAGCCAGCCGAGGCTGTATAACAAGACCCTGTCTAAAAATGATGAAGAGAAACAATAACCTACTATCATTACCACCACCTCCTCCAAGAACAATTTCTTCCCCCAATGAAAAGTTGAATAACCTATGTCAGCATATTAGCCCCCCAACTCATAAGCAGTGAGGCTGTCTTCTTTGTGCTTACACTGATCTCCAAGTATTGGCCATTCTTCTTTCTGTTTTCCTTTCTCTCATTTTGTTACTAATTTTATACTCAGTGCTAAAGTCTTAGGGTTGTTTCTGCATGATAGCAACTATTTCTAGATGGCTCCAGACACCCACCTGCCTGCTGTTTTACCTGTAGTAGGCAAAAAACGCAAACCAAAACCAAAACCAAAAAAAAAAAACCCCAAATCCCTTTTTTCTCTAGAATCTTTGCTTCTATTTTATACTTGCTATGATTCTGAATTGCTTTGTAGATGTAAAAATTCCAAGGTCAAAAGTAACAAACCTCTTTGTACCAGTAAAATAAACCCACTCAGTCTTTCCGTTCAATTATTAAATATTTCTTGATCATCTCCAACATTCCAGGCTCTGTGTTAAACACTGCGGAGGAGAGTGATGAAGAAGGCACTGTTCTAGTTTCCTTGTACATGTGACTCATTTGTCCTCCTATTTGAGACTATGCAAATGCCATTGCTCACAAAAGAACTGACCTTCTTCATTCTGAGCCACTTATCTCAGAAAATTCCTTTCTTTTGCAAAGCTTTCTTTAACTGCATGACTCCTGCCACAGAGGCATGATAATCTTAAAAATTACTTAATTGTGTGTGTGTGTGTGTGTGTGTGTGTGTGTGTGCACACACGCATTGTAAATACACCTGTTTTCAGCTGTGTGATTTGTTCAAATATAACTCCAACTGTTAGAACAGACTATTTGTTCAGTATGTCCTATTAATAATGTGCCCTTTACCTTTTGGAGATTGAATTGTCTGGTCAGGGGACACGAAGCATGTTGGCAGTTTCAAAAGATGAAGCACAATAAAATGACTTGCTAGTAAGGTACTGGAGATTCAAAAGAATAAAGTAAAATAGAGACAAGGCAAATCAGGTTGTAATTGAGAGAAGATACTGCTGTCCCAAGGTTGGTAGGGGATGGGGCACAGGGAAGAGGTTGAGATGTTTAACAGTGATGATAATGAAGAGGAGGACAGGGGTGGGAGGAGGAGGTGGAGGGAATGATAATCAGCAGGTGTGTATATCACTATAGAAACAAATGTCACCTTTAAGAGTACAAAGACTTTGATAAGATGATGCTTTCTCCTCTGTCCTTACGGTCTTCTATGCCCAGAAAACAGCTGGATCATCAGGAATGTAGTGGCCAAGTCTCATCCATTGCTGTCTCAGAGTAGAATAGGGCAGAATGGTTTCAGAGCAGGGAAAGAACAGCTTTGTAACCATGAAGGTCTCTTGAGAAAAAGTTCTTCAGTATGTAGTTGCCCATGAGAATCTAATGTTGCTAGACACTTACCTTTAAGTTCACATGTCACCTTGGACTTTAAAACATTTTCTGTATATTTTATTCCTGCAAATAAATTCATTCTATTATCTGAAAATAAGAGCAATGTACAAAAGAAGCACAAAGTTCTGAGTCATTAATGGAACATTCAGGAGTTCTCCTAAGCAGAAACAATGTGTGTATATGTGTGTGGGATGATTGTACCACATCCTAAGTGAGGATAGAAGTGCATGGTATTACCATACTGCAGTGTATGGGATCGGACATCTTAAATTCAACACAAAAGAGAAAATGTGCAGTTTTCTGCTGAGCCCAAAGTGGTTTCTGCAGAATCTGAGATTTAATTTGTTGGAAGGCCATTTTATATCTGTGCTGTGTGTGGAGAAGAGGTGATGATTGTTTATTCTTTGTAATTTCTTTCACTTCTGGTTATGCTCTGTTCAGAAAATTGCTGCTTTCAATTACACTGGTAGGAGGTTTTCAGATTACTTTTTGAAAGATGTTTTTCTTAGTATAAAAGGAATATATGTTCATTGTAGATATTTTACAAAACAGCCTAGTGAAAAGCAAAGACCAAAATTTAGCTATAATTCTGTTTTCTATAATAGCCATTGTTAATATTGTTGATGTACAATATATACATGTGTATCTATCCCACATGTATCTCTCTATGCATATCTATGCATATCTATACAGTTACATGCTAAAATAATGCTTAAAACTAGTGTATGTACATCATACAAAGGGTATAATTATTTGTACCTGTTTTATAATCTTCTTCCATTTAACAAGTTTGCTTCTGTGCCAACATTTCTAATTTACTAATTGTGGAAAGTGTTAAGCCATTCAGTCCTCTAGTTATATCCTGCTGACTGCAAAGTACAAATAATCACACATGTTGGTTATTTGTGTTCCTCAATTGCTTACAATAATTTGTTTCAATAATCACCTGCACAAATTAACTATTATCAGATATCCAGGAGAGTTGAAAATATAGATGACTGGGAATTTTCAAAATCCCCAAACATAACAGCTGAATCTTGTCTCCAATTATCTTCTATTGGTCTGGGTTCTGTCCTCTTCTAGTTGTAGGCATCTCTGTATTTAGTGCTACTCTAGACCTAAGTAAACTCAATCAGAGGACAAGATCCAATTTTGATAGAGTTCCTAATAGGTTTGCTTTCTTGTTTCCTGTTCATAATAGTTCTTTCTACACAAAGTTTTGTCCCTCATATCTTGGCTATAGAACAAATGCTGAATTTAATAATGATGAAGAGAAAAAAACAGGAAAAATTAATTTCAATAGTATAGTTTATTTGTACCAATATAACCAAATGTTTCAATATATCAGGGTCTTTGAAAACTGATATTCTTTTAACTTATGGCAGTTTTCAATTTGTGGACTGAGTTCTCACTGGGCATACTTTATCTGAATTTAGATTTAATATAATTTTCATTTGAAAAGTTTTAATTATATTGAAGTTCTTCTAAATATACTGAAAAGTTCTCCAATGTAGGAATCAAATTTTTAAAAGGTCATCTCTTTTTAAATATTTACATACACATCGACAAACTGGGTTTTCTGCTTTTAGAATTGAATTGACTTTGAATAAAAGGCACATCAGTTTAAAAAAATATATCTGTCTAAGTTAAATTTATGAAATCTTATGCAGCATGACTAATCAGTTCAAAATGAAAAACAAATCTTATTAAAATAAAAAATGAGTTCTTCCAAAATTTCCAGTAGATTTTTTAATAGTCAACTTACATAATGATTTTAGTTATAATCAAACACTTTACATATTGCTTTGTGTTAGAAAAGTGATTAAATCATTATTGTTGATGTATAATCTGAAAATATTTTAATTATAACATGTTTTAAACAAAATAAAAATTTTATTAGGTCTTGTGGTTCCAGAGGTAGGGTCTATAGTGATTAAGAAGGCATAGGAGCAGGCAGCCAGAGCAAGAAGCTCAGAGATCGTATCTTAAACTACAAATATGAAGCAGAAATTGGACTGGAAGTGGGACAAGAATTCTCAAAACTGACCCCAAATATTATACTTTATTCAGCCAAGCTGTATTCCTTCCCAAATAGTGTCACAGACTAGGGACCCAATGTACAAAGACTGGAACTTATGGGGGACAATTCTCATTTAAACAACTACATTTCACTCCCTGGCCCAGATAGACTTGTGGCCATATCACAATGCAAAATTCATTTAGTCCAATTTTAAATGTTCCCATAGTCTTTAACTGTCTCAGCACTGTTTCAAAGTCTCAAGTATTTTCTGAAACTCAAGGCAATCTCTTAAATGTGATCCTCCATAAAAAATTACATACCTCTAACATACATGGCATGGAATTCGCACACCACTCCAAAAGTGGGGAAATGAGGTATAGGGAGGAAATGCTGTATCAGAGTAAGACTGGAATCCAAAGTTCCAGCTCCATGTACAGTATGTGAGTCTTTTATTTCAAAGGACTTGTATGGCTCAGCCCCTTAAGCTCTGCTGCCTACAACATAAATCTTTCTCTTAGGCTGGATCCACTTCCTATATGCAGGCCTTCTTGGCAGATGTCTCCAACATTTTGTGGTCTTCACTGTAATCCAGGCTTCACTTTTGTAATTTCACACACTATTCTCCAGAGGATTTCATACAGGGACTCCCATGCCACAGGCTGCTTGGCCTCAGTGACAGTGGCTTTCTGAGACCATAGAAGAATCCATGACCTTATTCTCACATGTTTTGTGCATTTAAAACTAGTACCATGTGTTGGCACTGACAAGTTCAACTACCACCTTAGCATGAACCCTAGTTGGTTTGAACCACATTGGCAGAAGCTTTTGCATATAGATGCTTTTTAGTAACAGAAAACTCCTCAGGCTCTGTCCTTTCACAAGTTGAAAGCTTAGCTGAATAGCATCTTGCCCTAAGGACACCCTTCTTATTGCTTCAGTACAGACAGATCAGGAGCCCTCTCCTTGACTGTACTTAATCATAGCCTCTTTTCCAGCATAATCCTTAGTGGCAACATTAAGGTTCCTAGTGTTCCTTTTCCCTTTAAAGTGTACATTTTGTATTTCTGACTCACTAGTGCTCTTTTTCATTATAAATCGCCATAAGTATTATTGCTAATAACTATGGTACATATTCAATGTCATGTTGTTTTGAACTCTTCCACCAAGAAAGTAGTACATTACTTTTAAATTTAGCTTTAAGTAAGTTCCTAGGACACCAGCAGAAGGCAGCCAGATTCTCTGTATATCACAGGAATGGCCTCTAGCTCACTTTATAACATTGGTCCCCTCTGAAACCTCTTGATCTGACCCCCCCCTCCTCAGTCTGCAATGCTCACAGCACTACTGTCTTTTAGGGTCCTACTAGATTATCTCTTTAAGTTCTGCTCACACCAACCATTTTCTATCCCAAAGTTCCAAAGCCTTTTATATTCTGCAAACAACAACAACAAAAATAAACAGACCATGCTTAGTTTTGTTTTACCAGAGCCCACTCTCTAGTACTGTTACTTGTGTAACTTCTATAATTGTTACCTCTCTGGGGTTGTGATAAAATACCATGACCAGAAGCAACTTATAGAAAGAATAGTCTATTCATTCATACCTGTTTAGCATATGATCGAAGATTTTCCTTGGAGCTTCAAATTGAGTTTGTTCTTCAGTATCATTATTATCTACTGGGGAAAGGTAAATAAAAATCATGGTGTAATACAAATTTATACCCATTAGGATGGCTATATTAAAGATAGCAGTTTCAGCAAGGCCATGGAAAATTGGTGGTCTGATACACTATTGTAAAGATGTAAAATGGTGTCAATTTGCAAGAAACTTTCACAATTCAAAAAATTAACTATAGAAATACCAAATCACACAACAATTATGAGAGAATACACATGAAAAATGAAAATAATGCATATATGAAAATTTATATATAAATATTCACAGCAGTATTATTTATAATATCCCTGTGATGGTTAGCTTGTCAACTTGATAGACTAGAATAACATGAACTTTCTTTTTTATTTTTTTTAATTTTTTTATTAGATATTTTATTTACATTTAAGATGTCATCCCCTTTCTCCATTTCCCCTCCCTAGAACTCCCTAACCAATCCCCCCTCCTCCTTTTTGCTTTTGCTTTTATACCATTCTAATTACATGTATGTATTAAGGTCAGCTCTAGGTTGAGGGTCTAAGCAATACAATAGATGCAAATAGTCAAGGAACAAGCAAGACAATAAACACAAATAGTCAAAGAACAAGCAAGACATTAAACCCAATTACATGAACACTCCCGTAATCAGTGTTTCTAAGGGCTTATCAGGATGACCAAAGTATCAGAGCCTACTTCCCTGTCCTAGCCCAAAGTAATTTTCATGTCTGAAGACTACTTTCTTGTTTTAGCCTAAAATTTAGATTCCTGTCTGAAATTATTTCTTTGTTCTAGCTTAATATTTAGATTCCTACCTGAAATTACTTTTGTTCTAGCCTAAGATTTAGATTCCTACCTGAAATTACTTTTTTGTTCTAGTTTAATGTCAGATTCCTGCCAAGCAGCCCCTTTCCTTGTCCTTGGCCTATGTCAGCTTCTTGCCAAGCAGCCCCAAAGGCTCTCCACCTCTCCCCCTTTTATTTCATTAACAAGACTGAGTCTGTCTTAGGTCGTTCTGACAAAAATGCCTTCCTTACCCATCATGGAATATGCATTATCAAAAGCAATGCACTTATGTCTTAGGTTGGTAAGGCTCTGTGCAGAATCTTACCCATCCTTGGCTTGACAGCCTGTTAATTTAAAAACTCTGTCTGGGGGTCCATTTTCAGGTTCAAGCCATGTACTTTGGCTGCCAACATGTTGATGTTGTTAAAGAAAAGCATTGTCCAACATGGACTTTCAATTGTCTATAAACTCAGTCTGAAAGATCATCTCTGGTGGGCTCCCCATAACAGAGTCTCACTGAGGGACTCTCTAGATAGTGTTGCTCTGTATACATGTCTATAAGTGATTTTCTTTTTCTTTTTTCTTTTTCTGTTTGTTTGTTTTGCGAGACAGGGTTTCTCTGTATAGCCTTGGCTGTCCTGGAACTCACTTTGTAGACCAGGCTGGCCTGAACTCAGAAATCTGCCTGCCTCTGCCTCCCAAGTGCTGGGATTAAAGGCGTGCGCCACCACCGCCCGGCATGATTTTCTTGATTATCTTAATTGATATGTAAAGACCTATCCAGAAAGTGGGTGGCACCATTCACTGTATTTGGGTCCTGACTTGAATATGAATAGAGAAAGTGAGCCTAGCAGTAAGCATGCATGCATTCATTCCTCTCTACCTTTGACTTTGGATGTGATGTGACTAGGTATTTTGAATTCCTGCCTTGACTTTTCTACTATGATAGACTAGTACCAGAAAATGTGAGTTAAAATAAATCCTTTTCCATCTGTAAGCACATCATAGCATCAGTAATAGTGTCAGGCTGTGGTGTGCTCCCTGTCCCCCACTATGAGATGGATCCCAAGTTGGGCAGTCTTGCACCATCTTTCCTTCAGTCTCTTCTCCATTTTTGTCCCTGCAGTTCTGTTAGACAGGAACAATTCTGGCTCAGAAATTTTGATTGTGGGTTAGTAACCCTGTCCCTCTACTTGAGGCCTTGTCTATCTACTGAAGGTGGACTCCTCAAGTTCCTTCTTCCAAGTGTTGGACATTTTGGCTAAGGTCATCCCCAATGAGTCTTGAGAGTCTCTCACCTCCCAGGTCTCTGGTACATTCTAGAGGGTTCCCATACCTCTACCCCCTGAAGGTGCTTATTTCCATTCATTCTCTTGGCTCTCTGGGCCTCTTTCCTGTCCCCTCCATATCTGATCCTGTTCCCCGCTTTCCCTTCCCTCTCCCCTTTCCTACCCAGGCCCCTCCTTCCTATTGCCTCTCATGATTATTTTCCCCTTCTAAGTGGGATTGAAGCCTCCTCACTTAGGCCTTCTACTTGTTACATTTCTTAGAGTCTGTAGGTTGTATCCTATGTATTCTGTAACTTTTGGTCAATATCCACTTATCAGTGGGTACATAGTGCTGTAATTATTTAAAAAGCAGCCATTGATCAAGCCGACTGTCTAAGCTGCAGCAGCTCTGCTGAGCTCAGACACCATGTTGTGTGGCCAGAGGCCATGTGTGTGCCATAGCTAGAAACGGCCAGCTAGAGACACCAGCTTTTCCATCACAAGATGCCAGCGTGGAAGATGGCTCTGCCAATCTTCCACGCTGTCTCTGCAAGGCTGGGCAGTGCCTGGACCATCCCACTAACCACACGGGCTCGGTACAGATGAGACTCTAATGCTTAGATTATCCAAAGGCTTATATATTTAGTAATAATCAATAACAAGATGCTCATATAATCAGAGGTGTAACCCAATACCCAACCTAGATATACCAACTATTTTTGACTGTTACAGACAAGCGAACATCAGCCTCCATGTTCACTTCTCTCCTTCTCCATCTCCCCTAGCTCCTCCTCTTCCTTCTCCTCTCCCTCTCCTTTACTCCTCCTCTCCTTACTCCTCTCACCTTAGCTCCTCCTAAAACATACCATGCATGTCCTTTTGGATTTGAATTACTTCACTCACGATATTTTCTAGTTCCATCTCATGGCAGGGTGGGCACCAAGGCCTGACACTATTACTGATGCTATGATATGCCTGACATGGCTGTCTTCTGAGAGACCCTACCAGCAGCTGATTAAGACAGAGGCAGATACTTACACCCAACCATTATACTGACATTGGGGACCCCTATGGTTGAATTAGCAGAAGGATTGAAGAAGCTGAAAGGGAGAACGACCCCATAGGAAGACCAGCACACTCAACTAACCCAGACCCCAGGAAGCTTCTAGAGACTGAGCCACCAACCAGGAGCATACACAGGCTGGTTGAAGGCCCCTGGCAGAGGACTGCCTGGTCTGGTTTCAGTTGGAAAAATGTGCTTAATCCTCCAGAGACTTGAGGCCTCAGGAAAGGGGCAAGCCTGGTGTGTGGGGGAGCACCTTCTTAGAGGCAAGAGGGAAGAGGAATGAGATAAGGAACTATGAGAGGCAGAACCAAAGGGTGACGAGGGAACGTCTAGAATGTAAATAAATAAAATAACTTAAAACCTTCTTCCCTTTTGATCAGGGTGTTTTATCATAGCAATAGAAATGATATTAGGACAAGCTTCAAAGTAGAAATTATAAAAAATATCATCAACTGATACATGTAGACAGAAAATATGATAAATCTATAAAATAGGGTATTATTATTGCTCAGTAATAAAGGAATGGAGTACTTATTCATGTTGCAATCATAAACACATTAAGGTCAAGGGAAGTCTGTAACAGAATTTGTTCATTGGATGATTCCATTTATATGAAATTTTCACAACCAACAAATTCATAGAGACCAAAACCAACTTTGTGGCTGCCAGAAAGTGTCAAGAAAAGGAAAGTGAGGGTGGAAACAGAGAGTGATCATTAACATGTATAGCTGTTTGTTTTGGGATGATGAAAAATTTTGAAAATTGGATTGTGCAGATGATTACCTAATTGCCTAACTATGTTAAAAAGCCATTTAATAGTGCTCTTTAAATGGCTTAATTGTATGTTGTGTGAATTATATCTCTATAAAGCTAGGACAAAAAGTTGAATTTATTCATGTGCAAAGTGATATCAATGAAAAATGTAAATGCCACTACAATTTTTGTCTTTGATTATTGGATATTTGGCTTCTGCTTAGAGGATAGCTTGAATTTGATTTAAAAGTACTGTACAATAAATCTTTGCAAAGCTCCTCTACAGCTCAGTCAATAAGCACTAGCAGAGAACAGCAGATCATTGTCTTCTATTTCTGTTAACAGATTCATAAACTGGCAATGACTCATAGCATTTGCATGTGTACAGAACAATTTTAATAACTGTATCCATGACTCTTTCCCTATGTTTGCTTCAGAAACCTGAGCACAAATATTTTCAATACGCATTATGCAGCAGAACAAAGTAAGAAGAAAAACATCGGTCTTTGCTTAAAAAAGACGATAAATCCTTATTTTCAAAGTTAAATAGCAGAACATTGTGTTATAATAGAAAATAATTTTGTTCAATGTAGCTGAAATCTTCATTTGAGAAATGGAAACTATTCAAACTTTCTATGCCATAAGTTGGATTGTTAGATCAATAATTGACACCATTTTTTAAAATCAGTAAGTCATTGCAGATGACATGTACCCAAGTTATTAATTGGACAATATCACTTATGACTCATCAGATGTGACAGGAAAGTACATGCAACTTTTCAATGTTTGAATCAGTTGATCTTTGAAATTGCTGCAAAGTTCGCCATATTCCAAGGGCATTTGTTTGGTGGCATGCTGAAAATCTTTTTGAAAATGCTATTTTAATTCTTTTCCCTCTAATTTTCTAAAACATTTCCCACAACTGAAATAATAAGTATTTTACCTCTTCTCCATCTAAAGTGGTTTTCTTTTTTATGCAATAATGTATGATGGATTCAAGGTATGACTCATATTTTTTAAATGAGTTCTAACTTTGGTTCCTATTTGCATTCTCTTTATTATATTTGTTTCAGACATAAATATATTCCACTTCAAGATTGAAATTTTAAAACAGAAAATGAGGAACTGTTAACAGGCTTGGTAAAAATGAAGATATTCTAAAGAGACAATCTGGTTATCAAAGTATGGAAACGACAGACCCCAAAGTAATGGAGATTTCTCCAGAAATCTCATGCACAGGGAAGGAAATAAAAGGTGCCAGGAAGAGGGGAACTTGTCTCTAGTAAAGAGATTTCATGTGAGAGAGAGAGAGAGAGAGAGAGAGAGAGAGAGAGATTTTACAATTTTAACAACTTGCTAGACGTTCTTATAAGGTGAGGCTGAGGTTCAGAAGTTGATGGATCAGTGTTAGGCAGGACTGAGGCTTTTTACATGTGCAAATCTTAGTATTTTTTAAAAATGTTAATTCTAATGGATAACCCTGAAGATGGATTTTGGAGGTTCCTAGATTTCTTTGTCCCTCTTCCCAATATGATTACATTGAATAAATCTCCTATTAAAAAATATGTGGACTTTTTACTTTCTTTTTTCTAATTTCAGTTGGTCCATTTCACTGAATTTTCTTTGAGTATTAATAACAAGACATTTTGATCAATAAAGTAACAAGTACTTTATTGATTGATTTAAATTATTGCTTTTATTTTTTGAGATTATGATATCATTTCATCATTTCTCCTCTCCTTTATTTCTCTCCAAAGCCTTCCATATAGTAAGTATACTATGTGCTTGCTAGAAATACTTCTTTTCTCCTTCCCTCTCTCCCTCTCTTAATATTCAGTCTAAGCAGGTTTCAAACTTAACATCCTCCTGCCTTAACCTCCTGAGTGCTAGTATTATAGGCACACACCACCATGCCCGTCTTGACAATACATTCCTTAATATTGTCTACATTAGTCTTTTCCAAGTTTTGGTCACACTCAAACTGCTTATTTTGATTTCTTGAAACAAATTGTCTTTGCCATTCACTGTGAAATCTGTGACATACTTTCTTCTAATATCCTTATTTGCTATTCTAAATGTCAGGTCAGTTTCTACAGCTCCACTCAATTAGATTTCAGTTGCATGCCTTCATTTTGAACTTAAACATCCATCCTTTTTGTTTCTGAAACTCAAAAATATAATTAAGACTATAACTTAAAGAACCATTTTGAATTCATTAGCAATTATGCTTTATATAAGCATTACTATAACTTGTACTATCTGTTTAAAATATTCAAATAAGCATCAGAATGAGCAAACCCAAATGAAGTCATCCACTTATACACATCAGATTGGTGATATGTTAACATATGATACTACCCAGACATGACACACTTGCACATCTTCTGTTTCACAGTTTTCAGTGGCTCATACAATGTAATAGTTAAAGTGAAATTTAGTCCCTTGCTTCATGACTATCATTATTATTTTTAACTTTTATTTGGAATCTCCTTCTTTCATCCTTTATTCCTCAGGTTGGGTGTCTCAGTGTCTGGGTGTGACTTTCTATAGGAAGTTTTCTCTGCTTCTTCTATTGTTTTATATTAAAGTGTTTAACTATTACAAGAGTAGCCAGAGCCTCTGAGTCTAAATATTGCATTGTCTGATGTTGATTTCCAAGCAGATGGGGAGGCCCTTTTGATACTCAGACAACTTTAAATGAAGAAAGATGAAGACTCAATTAAAGGTGGCTATATTAATAAGTAATAGCACAGATAATAAAGTACCTGAGGATTTGCATTGTGTTTGTTATTTGGATTTGTTCTTTGCATTAGTATAAGTTTCATACTGAGCAGAGAGTCTCAATAACAACTAAAAATGGAATCCCCAAATATTGGTAAGATATTGGAAAACCCAGGATCCTACCCACTAAGTAAGGGCTGTCATGAAACTCTAGCTCATTCAACTCTAAGGTTCTTGGCCAGAACATATATCAATGAAATGTAGTTATCTCTTTGATGTACTGGTTTCATGGACACATACTCTGAAGTGGGATTACTGGATCCTATGGTAGTTATGATTTTAGGTTTGTGAGGATCCTGTGTATAATTTTCTATTATGATTTTATTAATTTTCATCTCTCCCACCAACATGATATAAGAGTTCCCAGAACAGTAGTTTATTTAAATTTTTAGACTTTTTAACTTAACTTGTATGGGTGCTTTCCCTGTATGTATGTTTGTATACCACCTGTATTTCTGGTGGCCATGGATCTCAGAAGAGGGCATTGGATCCACTGGAACTGGAATTACAAATGGTTGTGAGCTACCATGTAGGTACTGGGAACCAAACCCAGTCTACTGCAAGAGCAACAAGTGCTGTTAGCCACTGAGGTATGTGTTAATCCCTATGATAGCATATTAGATTGACATGGCAGACCAAAAGAGGGATATATGCATGGTTTTTTTTCATGATTTGTCTCACTAAAAGGGGTATACTTTCTAGGATTGTAAGCTTTCTACCTACATATACAAAACTATTTGTGAGTGTTAAGGAAGATAGGTATGTATCCATATTTTTTGTATCAACACTTTATCTCTATTCTACAGATGCTTTGTGTAACAGAAAAGGGACTATCTGATTCTTGTTATGTTTCTCCTAGCATTGTTTTAAGAAAAGACAAAAGGCAAAAGAAATGAAAATCTTAATTTTTCATTTTCCAAACACCGTAACAGGAATGTGTTTGGATCATAAACTCTCAAAGTTGCCCCCGCAATAATCTCATTTCTAAACAGACTTGCTTTCTCTGCTGAGAATTGGAAGACTGAGGTTGGAAGATAGCCCCATTCACAGGGATGGCTTTGGTGATAGGACAGAAAAGGGCACTTTCCACAGAAAACCATCGTGGTGCCACCAGTGTGAATTCCCAGGTCTTGACAGCTGCCAGGTGATAATAGCTGTGGCTTTCTCTTAATAATAGAAATGGAGGATTTCTGAAAAGCTATAGTGGATTATGAAGCAGTCTCATTTGCCACTGCTATAGTCACTAACGGTCTCCAAATTTTCTGTGGGTGTCAGAGCTTCTGTTTCCTAATGTTGGAGAAGAGATGGTTTTGCTTTGTTTTTTTTCAGGATTCATTTTTGTGGGGGCTTTCAAATACTCAGTTCTGAATACCATAGGAAGAAAAGAAAAGTTCTCACTCAACATGCATGCTCAAGAGTTTTAAACTTTTACTTGGACTGGGCAGCTGGTTCATTAGCTGATTCTTAGCTGTCTTTTGTTGTTGTTGTTTTCCTTCTTTTTGATGATGGCCAGTCAGAATATCACCAGTGGAATAAGGCTAAGTAAATTATTCACCTTTCTGTGTGTCTTCATTTATTCATCCATCCACTAAATAGTTAATAATATCTGTTCTGTGTAAAGTGCTTTAAGACCTCATTCTACTTTGAAGTCCAGAGAGCAAGAAAGATGAATGACAAAGCATGACGGTTATGGTCTAACTAACTGCTGTCTGATTGGATTTGAGGCTTGCTCTACAGGATGAAATTTCATGTCTGGTACTGTAATCCTGGTCAAATGCCCATGACTTGAGAGGCCGTAGGTCCTGGGGTAGAACCTGATAGTTGTTTTGCCGGATGGTCACGCTGTCAAATTGCCCTCTAAATATTTATATTTATGTACATAGACTTGGGCTGCTCCCAGCCTATGTCACAGGAGCTTCCTTTTGCAGTGGGCATCAACCAGTGCAGAAAAGCAACACTGATTGGTGTGCTGAGAGTAAGAGACTGAGTACTCAACCCTAAATAGGAGAGCTAACTTAATCCCAGGAAACAAAAGGAATGGAAGGTGGAAAGAATCTAAGAGCTGAAGAATGGAGAAAAGTGCTTTGAAATACTGGCTTGTGGACACGGTATGGCTACCACAACCAAGAACACAGCAGCTGTTGCACAATATCAAGCCAACCACAATCTCAATTTAGATGGGTTAGTGATCTCCAGGCCCCACCCCTTGCTGAGAAGCTATTGGCAGTAAGCAGTTGTTGGGGAAGGAGGGATTCTTTCCCATGCTACAGTGTGTGTGGTCCCACACCCATGCACATGTGGGCAGCAGTAACTGTACTCCATGGGTTATCAGGGTGGGGGAATATCAAGTTGGGAGGGAGGGAGTATTTGGGGAGAAGTTAGAGAAACCAAATGGGTGAGTAGGTGTGATTCTCTTTTATTATATACATGTATGAAGTTCTCAAAAATAAAAAGGTAATGACTTTGTGTGGAAAGGTGGAAAGGATATAAAGATAGATGGATTTTAAGTAGAAAAATAGCAAGAGAGGTGACTCTGGTAGTACTGTTTACATAGGAGCATGTAATAATGTAAATAATGTGAAGATTCAAGTCTGTACAGGAGTGGCCACCAGAATCCATTATATATATTTATTCCCAGATTTGCGTTTGTTGATATCATGTTGGTAGTTTAAAACCAACTACAGTGGAAGTACTTACATTAGGAAATCAGTAAAGAGTACAAATCAGGTTTATCTTATTTGTTTTATCCTTGTTTATTTATTGGAAACTGTTTTAACAGTGTATAACTGGATATACTAGATAACCTCTTTATTCCAATCTCCCTAAATTTGTACTCTTTTTTCCAGAGACACTGAAGTTCTTTCCAGGGAGACATTCTTTGATAGGATTTGCTTGGGTGGGTTGCTTTGACTAATGACTAATTCAATGTCAGAGACGTGATGTGAGCAATGTGTGCTTGGTTAATAAAGTTTGTGCCTTGGCTTCCCCTTACTATGAATAGGCTATTTTCTGGGCAGCTTGAAATTTCCAGAAGAATGAGAGGTGAATAAATAAGTGTGAACGAATAGCAGAAAGCCAATCCCAGTGAAACTCATCTAAGATCAACAGAGTCACCCCCCTCAAATGCATGTTAGCTATATATGTTTATGTTTGTATGTGATTGAGGTTCTATACTAATTTATGTAGCAAAAGCTAATGAATTATAATAGGTTTCTTATGCTGTTATAACAAATTACCACAAACTTGCTGGCTTAAAAAATGCATTTTTAAAAATTTTTTGTTCCAAAAATTAGGAGTCCTAGATAAATCTTATATGGCTAAAATCAAAAAGTTGGAAGGGTTCAGTTTATTCTTGATGCTCCAGGGAAGATTTTTTGCCATCCCTCTTCCTAGAGGCTCTTATCAGTCCTTGATCTGTGGCTGCTTCACTGCAATCTCTGCATGCTATTACATCTCCTTTTGTTCTGACCTCTGGCCTTCTTGTATAAGGACCTTTGTAAGGACATTGGACTCTATTATACATTTTTTATTGTAAGATTCTTGTGTATATCTGAAAAGACTCTTTTACTATTAAAGTACCTACCTACAGATTTTGTGAATTCAGACAAAGGCATCGTTGGGTACCATTGTTTAACCTGCCACATTATTACAGTTGGAGAACAAAGTGTACATGCCAGAAGGTAAGCTGATAAGTGCTTTGAATTTCTAGTTTGTGGAATCCATGATGGTTTTCACTAGGAGATTGATATATTTGCTTTAAAAAAGTATTTTGGTGGCCTTGGGCAGAATGAATTGAATTCAGGGGAAACTGGAAGCTAGAAGTCAGAAAGAACATTATTCTAACAGAAAATGAGGACCTGAACCAAGGGCATAGCAGTAGAAAGAGAAGACAGGAATGGTTATTTTAGAAACAGTAATAAATCGAGACTTTCAAGCTGAAGTGAACATTAGTTGCCTATAATTGAAACAAGGAACTCAGAAGCTGGTCATGGTGGTTCATGTCTACAACTCCAGTACTTGGGAGTCTGAAACAGGAGAATTGTTTTAAGATTGAGACTGGCCTGAGCTATATAGCAAGTTCAAGGTTAACTTAGGCTGCAGGGTCAACCTCTGTCACTTTTAAAGGAAGTCAAAGAGGGGCAAGAATAGGATTGGTGATGGAAGTGATATAAAGATTACAATACAGGGAAATTTTCATGATGATCTTAAGACTTTGATTTGGTTAAGAGTCTTACTAATGTGAAAACCTCCAATATTTAACAGAATAAGCGAGGTTGTTACTAAATGTGTCATAGAGGATGGGAAGAATGCATAGAGGATGGGATGCCTTCTTTTCTTCCTCCCCATATTCTGTGTGAACAAACACAAATAGAAGTTTTCTTGGTTTTGTTTTATCAGAAAGAGAGTGCTCTGAGAACAGGTTCTCCAGATGTTCTGATCAAGTCTGGAGAAGTTCTTTCTCTGTTTCTTTAACTCTGTTTTTTGTCTAGTTTGTCTGTCTTCAATGACTCACCAGACCCACTGCCCACCCAAATATGCTGTATCATCTCATTTCATTTCTAACTTTTATGTTTCCTACTTCTTCAAATAAGAAGCTGCAACAGATCGCTGTGACCAGCAGTGCTATTAACATTGATAATGTTAAATGTTGCAGTTAAATGTCAGTTAGTGTGAGGACTGAAAAAGAGTTCAAAAGGTTTGCTTAGTAGCAGAGGAAAGCCACCCTTTCATTAATGATCTTTCAGAATACAACTTCAATAGAAGCCAGGGTTAAAATTGACTGTAAAGAAGAATCCAAAAGGGAGAAATGTTACTCTACTGAGAGGTTTCATGTTTAAAAGCAAATGAGGCAGTATGGTAGTTTATATTTGTAGTAAGATAAATGAAATGAGAAGATATTCTAAAAAGAGCTGAGATAATGTCTTATGATTATTAGCTAGTTAGCCTATTATTAACTGAAAACGTAACTGATTTAATAGCCAAGAAAAATGGGGGACTGAGAGTGACAGCTGTGTCACCAATAATCTTCATTTTGTTTCTTCTAAAATAGAACTACAAGAACAGTCTAAAATAATGTGTTCTTGTGTATAACCTATATCATTAAAACATTGAATTAAAATATCTCCATACATTCATTGTTACAGAACATCATGTCTATTGTTCAGCAAAGAAAAACTGAAACAATGTAGTTTTTATCCGAACATACACATGCTGCCTGAAATTCCATTTTAGGAGTTTTAAATGAAATGAAGGGCAAATTATTCTTGCCATTTCTTTGGTTAGAGTTAAACACAAAAATAACAAACAAGCAACCTGTTCATTATTTTCTACTGCTCCAGGGAAAGGTGATCGCTCTGATTTAAATTTGAGTGAAGGTTAATGAGATTGTAACCTAAGATTAAATTAGTGAAGTTTTTATCAAATTAGCTCTATTTTGCCATGGAAAAGTCTCAGTACAATATAATTTCTAAAAGAAGTTACAGTTGTCTTCATGCTAAAAAAGATATGACCATTCATTTAATATTGAGAAATTGAATATTAGGAGAAATTTAAGATTGGTATGAAAATAGATGAATGCTTTTCATGCAGAGAAAACTAAGTAAATAAATTATTGTTTCATCTGACTCCGTAAGTCTCACTAAAAATTTCATGAGGCTGGATGTTCAAAACTTTAAAAAATATTTTATTTAATTTTTGAGATTATAATATAATTATATTATTTCCCCCTTCCCTCTCTATGACCTCCCATGAGCCCTAGCTTTTTACTCTTTTTCAAAATCTGTAGCCTTGTTTTTCTTTGTTGTTATAGCCACATATATCCAAAAGCTGTTTAAGATTATGAAATGTAGTGGAGAGATAAGGACCTGAGGATTAACATGCTGAATTTTCTTTCTGACTAGAGAGAGAGAGAGAGAGAGAGAGAGAGAGAGAGAGAGAGAGAGAGA
>JANHMN010000005.1:92717691-92760176 GCA_030674055.1 Rhabdomys pumilio | reverse complement strand
AGAGAGAGAGAGAGAGAGAGAGAGAGAGAGAGAGAGAGAGAGAGAGAGAAGAATGCTGATTATACGATTATACTACCCCTGTTAATAGTCCCTTTTCTACTCCCATCCTTCTTCAACCCAACAAGTCCCTGTTGTACTTCTGTGTACTTTTCTGTGGCCCATTGCATTTCATTATGGTTTCTTGCATGTGTATGGGTGTAGGGTAATTTACTTGAGTAAGAGCAGCTTACCAGTGGCTACATCACTAAGGAATATGGCTCTCCATACCCAGAAATCATCAACTGCTTATAGCTTATCTGGGAGGGATGAGGTATTATGAACCCTTCTCACATCCATGACAATATTGATGAGCCCAGATTTATACAAGTCTTGTGCAGGCTGCTGTGAATTCATATGTTTATTAACCACAGATATCAGAAGATAGCATCCTCATAGTATTACTTTTTCATTCTTCAGTTATTACATTCTTTTCACCTCCTCTTCAACAATTTTCATTAAGTCTTAGGGGTGGTAGTGGTGATAGATATATCCCAATTATGTATAAGCATAAACATTTAGAAATGCAGTTTGATACTATACCTATTTATCAATTTATCAGAGCAATCATAGTAGATACCCTGCCCCCAAAAGAGTCTCTGACCATCTTAACCATTGGCTTTTGAAAAGACTTACAGTGCCAGGTGTAAAGTATGCCTGTAGAGAAGGCCTCAAATATGGTGGAAAATGGTTGGTTACTCCCAAAACAATCAGACCACTATTGCATTAGTGGGCATAACCTTCTTGTTAAGTGGATATTGTAGTATTCAAAGTCGATAGATACGTAAGTGACTTTTTCCCCTAGCAGCCTACACAGTACCTTGAGACATTATAAAACTTGACAATAACAACAAAACTGAAAATTACAAATATCTCTGATGAATATAGATGAAAAAAAAAAACTCAACAAAGTACTTGCAAACTAAATCCCTCTCAAAACCCCACCTATGGTAGATGAATGAGATGTCCCCACCTTCTTGGACATTTGAATATTTTGTCCCGTTGATGGTGCTGTTTGGGCAGTTTATGTTTTGTGACCCTGACAGAGAAAGTAAATCACTAGGAGCAGATTTTGAAGTTTCAAAAGCTACATGACATCCCCAGTTTGATAACTTTGCTTCCCATTTATGGTTTGAGATGGGAGTCCTCAGACTCAGTTCTACATCTAGCTGCCCCATTTACCTCCTTCTGCCATGCTGTCCCCACCATAATGGACTCAAACACTTCAGAACCATAAATCAAAGATAAATTGTTCCTTTTATAAGTTGCCTTGGCCAAGGGCTTTTATCACAGCAATAGAAAATTAACTAATACAACAATCAAAAAACCCTGCACCATGGTCAAGTTGACTTCATTACAGATGCAGAAACAGTTGATAGGAGAGAGAACATGAGTTGTTTTGTTTGCTTGCCCTGGATTACTCCTGTTCACTTTTCTATAAACTTTGTTTTTTTCTTTTATGCAGCTGAATAAAATTCCATGGTGAATACGGGCAACATTTTCATTGTCCATCCATCAATTTATGGACACTAGATTGTTTTCATTCCTAAGCTTATTACAAACAAAGCAGTGATGAAAAATGGTGACTAAGTATCTCTGGGTAGTAGAGATATTATTATCCTTCAACACATACAAATCAATAAATGTAATTAAACACATTAGTTGATTCAAAACCAGAAACTATGTGATCATCTTCAAATACACAGAGGATCTTTGAAAAAAAATCTAACATCCCATTGTGATAAAAAAAAATTCAGGAGACATCATGGATAGAGGGAAGATAATATTAGTGTATATGACAAACCTGTAGCTATAGCTAATACCATGTTAAACAAAGAAAAGTTTAAAGTATTCCCTTTGAGATTAGAAACAAAAGAAGGCTGTCCACTCTTTCTACTCTTATTCAATACAGCATTTGAAGTCTTAGCTAAAGCAGTAAGACAAAAGAGAGACACAAAATGTTTACAAATAGGAAAAAATTAAAGTATCCTTATCTACACATTATATGATTCAATATCTAAGAGACCGCCTAAAGACTAGAAAATTGATAAACATATTCATCAAAGTGGCAGAATACAAAATTAACATACAAAATTCAGTAGTTTTCCTATGTACCAATCAATGTTAAACATATTGGGGAAAAAAACAAGGCTAACAATCTGATTTGCAATAGTTCATGAAACAATAAAGTACCTTGGAGTAGATCTAATGGAGAAGTCAAAGAGCTTGATGATGAAAAATTTGAAGGCACTGAGGAAAGATTAGAATTGTTAGTCTTGTGAAAATAGCTGACCTATTAAAAATAATCTACAGATTCAATATAATACTCTTCAGTGTTTCATCAGTGGTATTCATAGGGATAGAAAAAGTAGTTGACAATCAATATGGAAACAAAAGATTATGTACAACCAAACCAGGTCTGAACAAAAATAATCCTGAAGGTATCACCATGTCCCATTTCAAACTAAAGAGCCCAAATAACAAAATGATCATGGTATCAGTACAGAAACAGATGTGTAGGTTAGTATAGTAGAATAGAAGCCCTATATATTAGCCCACAGGTACACCCACCTAATTTTTGCCAAAATCTAAAGCACATACTGGAGGAAAGACAGCATTTTGATCATATGGTATGATGAAACTTGATATTTATGTGTATAAGATCTAAACTAGATCTTTATCTTTTATTCTGTTTAAAAAAACAGTTCCACACAGATCAAACACCTTAATGTAGGGCATGAAATTATGATATCAATGAATCTATTGATGTCAATGAATCCTTGAGAAGCTAGGAACTGATCTACCAAATGACCTCCTACCTGGGCATATATATATCCAAAGGACTCTATATACCACCCAGAGATACTTAGTCACCATTTTTTCATCACTGCTTTGTTTGTAATAAGCTTAGGAATGAAAACAATCTAGTGTCCATAAATTGATGGATGGACAATGAAAATGTTGCCTGTATTCACCATGGAATTTTATTCAGCTGCAAAAAAAGAAAAAACAAAGTTCATAGAAAAGTGAATGGAGTAAAATCCAGGGCAAGCAAACAAAACAACTCATGTTCTCTCTCCTATCTGACCTTATCTTAAAATGTTTAGATTTGTTTGTAATTTGGAATATATGCATAGAGGCCATGAATCTAGAAAGGGCTAGAAGTAGAGTCATGCATGCTGTTAAGAGAGGGGAGATAGTAGAACACAGCGACTTCTGAGCTTTGCTTCAAATTAAGGGAATATGACTAGTTAATCTTTGGATTTCATTCCAAGACAAAAACATTCCTTACTTTGAATTATTCACTTGTTTCCTCATAAATACAAGTTACTGTAAAGTAGAACTATTTTTGACTTTCAGAACTTTTGGTTAAAAAAAGAAAGAAAGAGAAATATCAGCCTGACCCAATGCAAATGAATATGAAAATAGAGACATTATAAAAATGTGAATAGTCATTAGAATTGCTACTCAAATGTGCGCTCTTGTATTCACATCAAGTGAGAATGAAAGATTTTAGTTTTGGAAAAGATGACACACTATATGTTATTTCAATTTTGATAAATGTCAGTAATATAAGAGGAACTCACGTTTGCTTAGAGTTGTTCTAAGTACAATCGGCTTGATCAGCCTCAGAAGTAAATAAGTCAACAACAAAGGAGATGCCAAAAAGAAAAAATTCACATATTGTTACATATTTTAATGCTTTTATGTGTAAATGAGGGGTCATGGGATTGATTATAGATGATGAAACTAGATAGAAGACTACAAAATGAGAACAAATACCGAGAAGAGGCTGGGGTAGAGCAGAAATCCTTATACACAGCATCAAAATGGAAAGGAGGATACTGAGAATGGGGCTGCATGTGGGAAGGACAGAGAATTAGAAAAAAGGGAAAGGAGAGAAGAAGGGCTAGAAAGAAAAAGAGTCAAAGGAGTGGGGGTGACACACAGACATACAGAGAGTGAGGGGGGGTGACTCAAGAGATTGTTAAGAGACTATTATACTCTGGATTCACTTATCCATATGAAAAATCAGTGAATTTCATATAATTCCCTTGAAAGAGTTGTTTCTCCCCCCAGCCACTCCCATGTGGTTGTTTCTACTGGGACAAAATCAAATAGCATCTGACACTAGTTTTGCAGTTTTCATAAGATTAATTTGGAAAGGAAACTATTTTGGGGTCATTTCTTATCATCTATGTTTGTTTAAAGAAAGCCAAAAATCCCCCCTTAAACATTAACTAGTAACAATGTTGAAACCCCAACTACATTTCCTTACTTTTGTCATGCCTTA
The DNA here is from genome assembly GCA_030674055.1 of Rhabdomys pumilio. Lineage (NCBI taxonomy): Eukaryota > Metazoa > Chordata > Mammalia > Rodentia > Muridae > Rhabdomys > Rhabdomys pumilio. Next base: position 92,755,846 of record JANHMN010000005.1, on the reverse strand, counting down.
TACTTTTAATATCAATTTCTTTTACAAAGCAGTTTTATTTCTCATCTTCTAAACCTTTGTTAGTCTTCCTCCTTACTAGCCTCTATCTGATTACTCAATATTTGTTTCTATCACCTTGGTCAAAGGCATTTCTACTCATATCTGGATTATTTTCATAAATTCCTACTTATCAATCTGTATTAACTATTGCTGCTTTCTTATCTGATCTTCATATTAGTAGAATATTATTGATAATAATCAAAATAAGATACAATAATATAGTCCCTTTTTGGGCATTTAAAATCATTCAGTGGCTTCTTACAGTCCTTAGACTAGAAGAATGAAACCTTAATTTACCAGGCCAAAACTAGGGTCACTATCTGTCTCAATGAACTTAATTCATTACCTTTTCACCTGTTGTTTGAACTTACCCCCTTTGCTTTGACAATGCCCTGATAATCTGTGTAGGTTATTTGACTTCTGCTGACTATCAATAGTCCCTGCATGCCTTCTCACTCACTGGACTTCAGCAGTACCAACCCTCTCTTGCTGTCTGACATTTTCTTTTTCTGAGCTCAGAACCTTGGCACATGCCTCCCTGAAATGTGTTTTCCTCTTCTCTTCACCAAGGTAACTGTTACTCATCGTTCAGAGCTCATTTGATCTCATTTTAAATGTCAAGCCCTTCTATTATGTGCTCTTATAACTCGCTACTTTCCTTCAAAGCATTTACCACCTTTGTGATCACATGTAAATGAGTGTCATTATTCAAATAATGTCTGACACCCCTCTTCTCCTGAAAGACAGCGCAGAAGTATATGTTTTGTTCATTAAATCTCTAATGTCTCCCTTAGAACCTGGCACAGAGGATGCAATCAATATGTACTTGTGAAGTGAATAAGCTGAGGAACATGCTCAGGGCATTCTGTACATAGCACCTCCTACAAGGTCCAGATTAAAACTGAAGTGAAATGATTGCAAATATGATTAATGTCTTATGTAAGGCCTGTTTTGCTCACCAGAATGTAAATTCCAAGACACTAGTGAAACAGGGGCTATGACTATGAGATAGCAAATCTAAATCCAGCGGTACCACTAATTGGGAGTCAACTTGTTGAAACAGCCCAGGCAAGTCATTTAACCTCTGTGTTCCATACCTTAAATGGGCGTGGTAGGGATATCAGTTTCTTAGGTATATGTGTGGATCTTATACAGTGGGACAGAGAGTGAAGAATCATAAGTACCATCTAATGATTCATTCTTTTCATCATTGAACACTTTGGTTTTTGGCATGTAGTAGAGTGTTGTGGTATTATATGCAAATATTCAATACCCAGTAATTGAATTACTTGAGGGACTAAAATTTTCGCTATATGGTGTGGTTGTACTCACCCCTGTATGGACCTAATGTTTGAGTTGTTCACCAGGATCTATTTTCAATCATTGCTTTATATGAATGTCTTTAAGCCTTGTTAAAAAAAAAAAAAGACTGGAAAACAACCCCATATACTAATACTACAGGCATTGACACAACTATCTACATGACAGTGAATGTATGTGACATAGCACAGGGCCACTGTCACTATGATTGTTTATATATAATACAAACAATACCGTACCATGCTTGGTGTGACATGTTGAATGAGAAATGTATCCTGTAGGCCCAGGTAATTAAACATTTGATTCCTAGTTGGTGGTACTATTTAGAGAGGTTTAGGTAGTTCAGCTTTGGGTGCTATATTACTAGGGGTAGACTGTAACTTCAACTTTTTAAAGTATATTTTTAATGATGGCTTTTAAACTTTTTAACCTCTCTTTTAACCCATCATTCAGGTAGTGAGAGAAAAAAAGGATTTGGGGAAAGTAGACTTGTTTAGAAGGGTTTTTTGGAGTAACTCTCATCTGTGTTTTCTGGAAACTGGCAGTTTAGTTTACAGGTTAGTAGTGGCAGCTCAATCATGAATCAGTAGCAGTGGCACTGTCTAGCAGAAGACAGCTAGGCCTCAGCCTTAGCATTAATCAGCAGGAGGGAACAGTAGGAACATCAGGAGAAGTTTTCTGCTGTGCCTATCTCAGTGAAGCAAAGAACAGTGAAGATGCAAGACCAACAAGCATTGTATAGTTAGCTCTATAAGCAAGCCTAGCTCAGCCTCCATCATTGTCTGTAGAGTCTTTTGTATTGTCTTTCTAAACATCCCATGTCCTCCACGGGTCTTGTCACAGTATCTGCCTTGTCTCAGTACATATATCTGTCTCAGCTGAGATCACTCTGTCAATCAGTCCAAGTCTGCAGAAGCAGCAAGAAACTGTAGCACACTATCTATGGAGTCCTGACAAATGTAGCTCAATTATGCAGTGTTAGGTGGACCAATATATGTGTGCCATTAGCAAAGAATTATTTTTCAAATGTTTGTTTTAATAGAAGATCTTTTCTTTTGTGTCTGTTTGAGCTAAAAGTTCTTTTATGAGTCTTAGTCTTTTACCTATGTCCACTTTAGTTAAAGATTTTTTACATGTTTGTCCCAGCAAAACACCATCTAGCTTACTTTCTAAAAAGTCTTTAAGGTTTTAAAATCAGTAGGCATTGAGATTATCTAGCTTCTCTGAAGTATTAGTTTGCTCTCTCTGTTTTATGATTATATTTGAAGATGTGAGTGCTCGGCTCCCTTCTTCTGTCACCATGCCTGCCACTTTCTGTCATGCATCCCCACCATGGAGGATTTGTATCCTTCTGAAAGAGTAATCAAAGTCAATTCTTCCACAAATTGCTTTTGGTCAGGGTGTTTTATTAAAGCAACAGAAAAGTAAGTAAGACAAGTATATGCAGCATGTCGTCTCCAACTTGTAGTGTACAGTATTGAAAATGAGTTCTCTTTGCTTTTTTAGTCTAAGACTCTGCCCTGGACATATCTTCATCTCTGGACATGCTCTTAAATGAATTATATTTTCTCAATTGCTTGCCACATGCTGATTGGCCCAATAAATAGAGAGTGGGATTGCTTTATAAAAGAATTAAGCTTTGAAAGGTACTGTAGTTATTAGTCATTCTTTGTCTGTCAGCCATACTGCCTTGGATGCTGCTATAGTTAACAGAGAAAGAAAGCAACAGCTCTTTGTTATTGGCAATGTATGAAAGCAACATCTTTATCTTAGCTGGATTTCCCAAGAAATAAGTTAGGATTAACCTATCAATATAGGAGGCTGTTGAACAATAAAAGTTTCCCTGAAAAGAAGCTACAGGCACATCTACTCATGTCAGATAGGAAGCCCATGACAGACCAAAGTACATATACCATCAAAGTTGGTGAACCCATGAGATTCATTGGTGTTACTTGCAAGAATTTGAATGATAGACTACTTATAGGAGCAAACATATTCTCAAAGACAGCAACATTACCAAAAATCTCACTCCAGCATGGGTGACAGCTCATAAAGCTGAGACCCTGGAGAACACTGAACAGTCCACAGGGACCTCAACAGGTTGGAGAGTGTCTTTTCCAAGAGATTTAAATAAATTTAAGACCATCTAAATTTAAATGGCCTTAAAATATTTTCAGGTAGCTCAGCTAATCTTTCCTTTTTCCAGGCAAGTCATTTGGTTTGGGAGTCTGCTTTGCAGCCTTTCTCCTCTGAGAGTCTTCTTTTCAGGTTGGTTGTGAGTGACTCTCAGCAGCTTCATTCATTGCTTAATCTGGGATGGAGAGGTCTAGTAAATCTGGTCAGTTTCAGGGACTTCCTGAAGCTTTTTTTTGGAGTGGTTTACCTCCTTATTTAAAGATCTCCTCTACAAGATGAAATGTTTCAATCTTGGAGAAAAGTCATACAACCAGGGGCACAGAAATATTGCAGTGAGCAGGAATAGGACTGGTACACAAAAGAGACAGTCAATATAAAGTACTTTTTAAAAGTCAGTTACATTCCTCATTTATAATTATGCTCTGGTATGTGCCAGCCAACATAATAGATATCACTTCTTGATTCATGATAACCCCTGGAGTTACAGATTTTAAAGAAGCTGTTCTGTCAAGGCATAAAGTTGGTTTGGTAGCTCCAGGCCATGCCTGTGGCAAAGACATATGTATATGCCATTGGCAATTTGGCTTGCATGAACTACTGTGGTAAGGGGATCAAAGAGTGAGGGAATGGAGCACTGGCAGTATTATATAAGTGGAACTTTTTTCCACTGGCATTTATAAGTCCGTCAACACTGCATAGAATATGACTATGGCAGAAAGAACTATGAAGCCAGTTTGTGTCTCCCTCCTCTGTAGGCTATGCCACTTTCCTTTATTCTACTTTCCTTTCATCCCTTTATTACACTCTCAATTCAGTGTACCTTCTTCTTCTTCCCCACATCCTTCTGACATATCTGGACTGTGCACAGCTCCTTTCCCCCTTTGCTTTTTCTCAAATGGTACCCCTAGCCCTCTGAGTCTTCTCTCAGAAAAAAACACTATTATGATGGATGATAACATGATTAGTATTGCAGTGATGATAACATTTGTTGACTGAATGCTCCACTGGTCACTGCTCCTGGCTGTCACAAAGACAGCTGAGGAGCCACTAAGTCAGGATAATGAGTAATCAAAACTGAAGGGCTCTTTTCAGCCTGGCTTCCCTCTGCCTAGGCAATGGTTGGCCCCTTGTGGCTCTGCTCTGGGTCCATGCCAATCTGCCTCATCTAGTTGGCACTGCCTGGAGGTATACAGCCTTTCGTGTCAAATGAAACTGATGATTATTCCCAGCTAGGAATGTGAGATTCCTGAATGGTTAGGACACTGAGGTTCAAGTTTATATCTAATGCTTCTTTATCTAGGCTTCTTGATCCTCATTTTACTTTCAAGTCCATGACTCCTGTTAAAATGCCCTTGAGTTTGATTTTCATCCTTTAAGCATCTTGTCATGTCAGTTTGCTCAAGAATGTTGACCCTGCTTAGAATTTTCCTTTACAATACTACCCGATGAATGTAGGAAAAACCTAACAGGACCAGTCCTCACATAAGTGACATACTATAATGTGATCTCAGAGTTACTAGAATATCACACATACAGTTATCATTTTTCAATGCCTGAAATTTCTTAAAAAAAAAAACACAATTCCATTCTGACATAATAGACAGAGATGGAGTAAGATGGAAAGAGAAAGAGTTTTCCTTGAATCTTAGTAGAGATGAAGATTTTGCACAGTGTGGGAATTGTTGAGTCTACGAGGAGTCTTAAAGTTTGAATGAGTACATTTTGCAATATGAGGTAGCCACAAGCCTTTGAGGGACAGGGTTGGAATGGTGATTTCAACCTGAAATAGCCTCTACAGCAGTGGTTTTCAACCTGTGGATTGCAATCCTTTTGAGGGTTGTATAACATATCCTACATATCAGATATTTACATTTACAAGAGTAACATGATTACTCCAATGTATGAAGTACAGTGTGAAGTATCTAGTACTTCATATTTTTAGTTATGAAGTAGCAACAAGAATAATTTTATGTTTAGGGGTCATCACAACATGAGGAACTGTATTAAAAGATTGAGGCGTTAGGAATGTTGAGAACCGCTGCTCTACATGGTTATGCTTTGAGTGCTTGATCCTCAGCTTAAGCTGTTGTTCTGAAAAAGATTTTAGGAAGTGGTACCTAGTTATCAGAAATAGGTCAGTAGACATGGCTTTTCACGATATCACCAGCCATTGTTTGGGAGAGTACCTTCTCTACCTTCTGGTCTGCATCTGTGTAAAGCCATTGGCATCTGCTCCCACTACCACAGATGATGTCACTCTACTTTGCTTTCCCTGCCATGATGGACTGTGTTCTTCTAAAATCATGGGCCAGAATAAATCTTTCCTCCAAGAAGTTGCTTCTTTCAGGTATGTTGTCATAGAGATGATAAAAGTAATGACTGTGTGGTAGTATTTCCAGCTATGGTATAGAGAATGTAATAACATTTATTTTTTTGTTAATATTCTGTTGTTGTAGTTTTGGGGGCTAGTGTTTGCTTTTTTCTTCTATATCCTTAGTTTTCTGGGAAGCAGTAATGAGTTCTTTCTACACTCTCCCTCAAAATGTAGATACTTGAGACTGTCTAACACACCAGTGACCAATCAGTTTCATCCCCCTCTACTGCGCTAGAATGTCCAGTTAAACAAATTCAATCTACATTGTTTGCCATAGAGATTTACTAGTCATTCTAGTACAATTTTCTTTGTTAATATGGGAGTACTCTGTTTTCTCCTTTGTGTGGTGTTCCCTAGTACTTAGATAACATATCTTTCATTTGTATGTGCATTCTCCTTTGTTAGTGAGACATGCCTTGAGTACCTTTCTAGAAACAGATTTCAGATTTCTCTCATGCTTGAAAAACTTCTCCTCCTAATCATGAACTTTAATTTGGCTAGTACCCAAATTATTCCAGAATCAAAATAATTTTTCATCAAAATGTCACTTACATTGGACATTGGTCACTTACGAGTATAACGTCTGAGAAGTCTGATGGTAAGATATTTTACAATATTTTTTTCTTGGAGGATTTTAGGGCCTTTCTAGTTGTCTTGGTTAATGTAGCACTGAAAATAATACACCTCATTAATGTTTAGTGTGTGTGTTCTATATTGTACTTAGCATTCTATGAGCTCTCCCCTTCTGGAAATTCATTTTCTTATTTCTGGTGAAATGTCCTGTTATTACCTCTTTATAATTTCTTTACCTAGTTTGGACTTAGAAATTCTTATAAGCCAAGTGTTTGTTTTATCAAACTTTGTCTCCCTCTTGCTATGTTCTACGTCCTTCAGTTTACATTCTTGAGATATTTTCTCACAGTTATATTTGAACCCATTAATTGAGTTTTGAGTGGTTCTAGTTATCATATTCAATCTACAAATGCTCTTAAGTATTTTCTTATTATATTCCATTGCTCTAACATTCTAGTATTGCTTTGTGGATGTAAGTTTTTCTCTTACCCTCTCCCATTGTTTTTATTATTGTTGATTTTATTTAAAATTATCTTTGATTTTTTTCTTTTACTTCTTTTTAGTGTGCTTGATTGCCATCTATCCTGACACATTTTTTGTCAACTTGACACAATTTAGAGCCATTTTGAAAGGAGGAACCTTAGTTGAAAAAGAAAATTTCCCCACTAGATTGTCCTGTTGGCAACCCAGTGCTGCATTCTCTTGACTGGTGACTAGTGTGAGAGGGTCTAGCCTTGAAATGGGTGTTTCCACTCCTGAGCTGAATGTCCTGGGTGCTATAAAAAAGCAGACTGAGCAATATATGGAAAACAAGCCAGTAAGCAGCACTACTCTATGGCCTCTGCATCAGCTTCTGCCTCCCAGTTCCTGCTCAGTTTGAGTTCCTGCCTTGGCTTCTCTCGATAGACTGTTGACAGGTTGTATAAGTAAATAAACCTTTCCTCTCCAAGTTGTTTGCAGACATGGTGTTTTAGCACAGCAACAGAAACTTTAACCAAAACAGAGTCTGATAGTCATGATGGAGGCAATCCACAATGTTGTTTTTTTTTTTTAATCTTGTGCTTTTTTTTTTTTTTTACTTAAAAAATAAATTCAGAAAAGCTAGGTAAAAATGATGTGATTGGCAGAAGGCCAGTCATTTTGCTGGAGATTCCTCAAATATGAGAATCTATACAACTTTTTATTGAGATCATTTCCTCAGAAAAGAGTCTAATTCTCTATTTGGGAAGCTGAGGGAGGTGGAGACTAGAAGCCTATGCTGTAGTTCCAGAAGAGAAGAAAGAGGAAGAGCCTCTGAAATTTCAATCCCCACTTTTCTCTACCCTCTGTTGTTCCAAGCTCTACAGCCTCTTTCAAGAAACCTTTCAGTTCTTGTTGGGGAGTACCATGATGGTGAGTGGCTAATGGGAGTTTTAAACAGGGCCGTAAGTATGCTAGGCAAGCACCGCACCACCCTTAGCTCTTACATGGAAAATTTAAATAGCCTACCTTTTCTTAAAATCTTGTTAGGTTCAGGCCCTTCTCTCTGGTTGAAGAGGGTTAGGACACTATCTGTAAAGTGGCATTTATTTTGTATGCTGTAAGAAAGAACATCATGTGTTTAACATAAAATGGGAAAATAATTTTGTCTACTATCTATAGAAAAAAGACAGTGTTTTCTGTGGGAGAAGGAGGAGGAGGAGGAGGAGGAGGAGGAGGAGGAGAAGGAGAAGAAGAAGAAGAAGAAGAAGAAGAAGAAGAAGAAGAAGAAGAAGAAGAAGAAGAAGAAGAAACAGTAGTATTTCAGCCAAAAGTTGCAGCCTTTCATATAAAAGGAAAGTGAATGTCATTGGAAAAATAGGGGAATATCTTGTGTTGAGAAAGTTTTCTTCCCGGTACACACCTGCATCTACTGTGAAAATAAGGAATGCAAACATGTTAGTCCTGGCTGGTTGATATTTCCATTTGATTGTAGGTCACAGCTTGTTCACTGGTCAATTTGAAGTGCTGAGAAGGGCTTTTCTTGAGGTTGTTTACCTTTTTAATTGAAACAGGTACATAACAATGCAAAGGCTGTGAATAGCAATATGTACTTCTTGCAGAAACAAAGACTACGTATGTAATTCCCAGTCAACAAATGGCTAGCAGACTTCAACTTGAATTTAGGCCCAGTAGCTACTCTGGACCTTTCTTGGAGATTCAGCTTTTCTTGAAGTTTACACCATACAACAGTGTTTCAAAGCATGCAAAATCAAAGCTGGCATCTGAAGACCTTGTTAAGACATTAAGTCTAATTCCGTAGTTGTGAGCAGTGACCAAGAGTCTGCTCCTAAAAGGCTCTCAAAGAATGCTAATGCTATTGGTCTAGAGACCCCACTTTGGTTAGCTAGTCACTTGCTAAGTCCTTCTTCTATTATTCTGCAGTTAATCTCTTCGGCAATCAGATAGTTCAGTGTGGATCCAGAAGTTCTATATATTTAACAGCAGATCAAGTATTTGCATTATGATTCATAAAAGTACTAAAATTATAGTTATGAAGTAGCAATGAAAGTAATCTTATGGTTGGGGTTCACCACAAAATGAGGATCTGTATTAAAGGGGCATAGCATTAGGAAAGTTGAGAACCATAGGCTTAGAGGAAACAATGACAAATGCTTTTGATAAGTATAAGCAGAAGAATGTCATAGATGTTTAAAGCTTTCACTGTACCCAAGAATTCGTCACGGAGCAAAATAGATGATAATTAATGTAGGCTGGATGCCATTGCACATGAAATTGCTTTGCTCAGTAAGTTAAAGAAATAATAATTACCCAAAGCATCTAAAGACAAGAACGTCAGCTGGTTTCTCTCTCATGATTTAAGTTGCTAAAATAATGAATATGAAGGAATGACTCAAAGAAACACATTTCAATCTATTTCACCCAGCTGGTTTCTGGCTTTAGCATATTTATGTTTGGGGGCAGTTATAACAAGTGTGGTGATTGCAGGTTTGCAGAGGCTGGATTTCAGTATGAGATACATTACTTACCAGTGGAAGTGGGCCAAGATCAATGAGGGTTTTTTTTTCTTAGTAAAATAAATTGTGTTTTTTTTTTTTAAGGAAACTTTTGAAATACCCACATCGTTTGCTGTTTTACTGTGGGTGGCTGCTGATTTATCAGACTTACTCATTCTCCAAGATTGCCCCCTTTAGACATAAGTGGCCAGAAGTATTGTTTCTACCTAAAGTTGCTACTCTGCGTAAGTCCTGTATTTTTAATTTTGATTTTGATCTTCTTTCTTTTTTTTTTTTTTAAACATGGGTACCTTAAGTTAGGGTTTCTATTGCTGTGAAGAAACACCACAACCAAAGCAACTTGTAGAGGAAAGGGTTTATTCAGCTTCTGCTGCTATATTATTATTCATCATTAAAGGAAGTCAAAACAGGAACTCAAACAGGGCAGGGACCTGATGTCATGGAGGGTACTTATTGGCTTACTCATCATGACTTGCTCAGGATCCTTTCCCATAGAACCCAGGACCAGCAACTCATGCATAGCCCCACCCACAGTGGGCTGGGCCCTCCCACATCAGTCACTAGGCAAAGACAATCTTATGGAAGAATTGTCACAACTGAGCTCCCCTCTCATGTTTCTAGTTTGTGTCAAGCTGACATAAAAACTAGCTAGCACATGGGGCAATGGGAAGTAAGGAACACATGTTTCATTGTAGGAGAGTGAATTCAATACATTCTTATTGTTGGCAAAAAACGGTTTGGGTCAACTTTCTTACAAGTTGTTTTTGAGTAGAAACTTGAAAGAAGGACCAATGAAAGACAGGAACATTTGAAGAAGCTTTGCAATGGCTTGATATCTAGATAAAGAAACAGTGAGGGGGACTGATTTATTTTGAATTTTTTATTTTAAGTCCAACATAGGAAAGCACAGAAATAAATAATTAGGCAGATTGACAAGTTCTCACACATTGAACACCAAGAACCAACCATCCATATAAATATAACATCACCAGCACCCTGGAGACCTTGTTCATGTACTCTTCCAATCTCTCACTGTGCCTAACTCTAATCAAGCCAACCATTATTCTGCCTGGTTTGGAATTTCATACAAATGGAATTATGCTGTATTGATTTTTCTGAGCCTGGCTTTTTAACTCAATAATATATTTATTTGATTTTCATATGTATCTAACTATGTGTTTTTGCACACAGCTGAGATTTGCTTATCTTTGTGGCTGTGTATTATTTTTGTATCATTAAAGCAACATTTACTGATGTTCTGTTTATGGTCATTTGGTACTTCTTCTAATTGCAAGTACTGCTGACATGAATGTTCTAATACACTTAATTTTGTAAATTTTATTTTAAAAATGCATTTTTTTTCTGCCAGGCAACATTTCTGGGAGTAGAACTGCTAAGTTGTAGAGTAGATACTGACAGACACATTTTCAACTAGATAGGTGATTATCTCTAAGTGAAGACACTAGGATGAATAACTAAAGTACTCGGGACACTTTAAAATGGAATAGAGGGGACAGCTAAGGTAATAGACATATGAAGTCATTTTGTTGTTTTGTTTGTTTCTGATACAAAATCTCATATGTAGCTTTGGCTGGCCTAGAACTCGCTATGTAGAATAGGCTCACCTCAAACTCAGAGAAATCTACCTGCCTCAGCTTCCAAGAGTGCTGTAATCAAATATATGTATCATTTTTAAACTTTAGATGCTAATAATTTCGATACTATCAATCCAGCTTAAACAACTGGAATAAAAAAAAAAAAAAGAGGAAGCAGTGACCTGTTGGATGATTGACTTAACAAGGGACAAGTAATAAAACAGTAGTGTGACAAGCTAGCTGGATTGGTAGCAACAGTCACAAATATTCACTCTTAAGCCTATTAAAATGTACAAGCACCAAATGGAATAACGAGCTCTGGTACTCGGAAATCACATTGCCTGGATTCAAACCCCAATCCTCCATCCATTTCCTATGTAATTTTTGAGTGTTTTCTCCTGACTCGGTTTCTGAATCCTCAAAGTATCTAAAATGAGTATTTATACGTCGATGTTGTTGGGTAGATAAAACAACTTAGCAAATGTAGAACTTAGAAAATCATTATAGACACCATTTGTAGCACTGACTATGGGTTACTGTCTTTACATTCAGGTATCATTTGATCATTAATACACATAGAAGGGAGCTGGGCGTGGTGGCTTTTAAATCTTACCCAAAACAAACGAACAAAATACCCAGAAGAAGATTTACTTCTTTATAAAATGTATAAATATATAGTTACATAATAAATAAAACTAAATTTATTCTTTTACAAATTTGCATTCATATGGTGCATTTTGATTATGCTTACCCTCACTCTCTCTTATCACCTTCCCATTCCCACCAAACCTCCTTCCCTACAGGTCCTATTCTCATCATCACGAATTTTTTGTTTTGCTTTTTTATCCACTGAGTTTAAACAGAGTTTTCTGAGTGACCACAGGTATGGGGCTATCCATCTAGCTCTATATCATGTTTACATGCTCCTACACGTATCATCTTGAATTTAAAATATTTGAGAATTTCATACATAAGTACATTGTACTTATGTCATTTCTACCTTTTCTCTCCTACCTTCAATTCCTCCCATGTCCCTACTCCACACCTTCTCAAATTCAAGACCTCTTCTATTGTTAATTTTGTTATATCTCTTTCTACAGAGAGAGAGAGAGAGAGAGAGAGAGAGAGAGAGAGAGAGAAGAAAGGAGAGAGAGAGGAGAGAGAGGGGAGAGCACTCATCTCTGGAGAAGACTAATTCTTCCACTCTTAGCAACCATTGATTGCCTAAAGCTCTTTATCTAGGGTGGGGCCCATCTCTGTTGGCATGTTGGTGAATGTGGTCCTTGTATAGGTCTTATTTAGGTTGCTATATTCTTGAGGTTTCAGGGATCAGTGTCCCTGTTTTCTCTATAAGACATTATCTTGCAACAGACTTTCTTTTCCTCTGGCTTTTAATATTATTTCACCTCTTTTGTAATGTTCCCCGAGCCTTAGGTGCTCCATTTATATTACATTATAGATGTATCACCTGGGACTGGACACCCCATAATCAGTTTATCTCTGCATTTTGATTGATTGTGGTTTTTGTAATGGTCTCCATCTGCTACAAAAGCAGCTTCCTTGATGAGGATGAGAGCTACACTTATCTATGTATTTTGATTGTTTTTATATCTGCTTTTCATACACAGGATCAGAGAATAAATGACTTGCTGAATGGCAAACATTGACAAGTATTAAGCACAACTGAGTTTACTCATTGTTACTTCTCTTAAGGAGCTAAAATATAGGTGAAGAAGTGCCCCCACAACCAAAACTTAATGCACATTGTTGGTGAGAATGTAAGAAGAAAAACAAAAAAACCCCACTACAACCACTTTACTAAATGATTCACCTGTTTCTAAGGGAAGTAAGCACACAATTACCATATGACCCAGCCATGACATTTCTAGGTATTTATTTATTCAGAATGCATGAAAATAAAATGGCTTATATGCACTTATTCACAAAAGCTTTATTTGCTATAGGAAGAAAATGCCAGTACCCACTGGTAACTGAGCAGCAGAATAGGTAAGTATATACAATTTCTATGAAATGGAATTCACCTCAGCAATAAAAAAGGATGATCCACTAACACATATAACAATAGATCAAGCCTCTGATACATTGTGGTGAGTAAAAGAAGTGACAAACATGAAAGCAGACATGCTTTACAGATACATATGCATGGAATTCTAGGTAAAGCTAACTAAATGATGACTACTAATTAATGTAATGCAGTGATGAGAAGCAGATCAATGAGTGCCAAGGACTTGAGGTGAACAGAGATGAACACAAAGTGTCCTCTAGGAAGCTCTATGTGAGGGTCCTAGAATGCTCTGTATCTGTATTATTGTGGTTTCATGTATGTAAATAAAAGAAATAGACATGTATATATTTTAAATGGATGTACTTTATTGTATGCAAGTTTTAAGTCAATATTTTTTAAAAGATTCTTTAACATAGTACTGAATTTGTATGTGTATGTGTGTGTGTGTGTGTGAGAGAGAGAGAGACAGAGAGACAGAGAGACAGAGAGACAGAGAGTTTATATGCCAGTCCATTGCCATTCTCATGTAGACTGAGATTGCCAATTTTGCTGATATTAAAGAAATCACTGCATTGTGGCATTTCCTTTAAAATACTACCACAAAGAAATTCCTTGCTGTTGAAGGTAGAAAGTATAATATTTTCCTTCTTGTTTATTTATCTTACCTTTTGTGTATGTGAGAGGTATGGTTTAAGACAGTCTCACTCTGTAGTCCAGGCTTGACTGGAACTCACTCTCTAGGCATCCCAGGCTGAAATTTAGTGGTGAGATTACAGACAAGTATTTTCACACCTAGTGGAGAAGTATCTCTTCCAAAGAGTTAATAGAGTTTGGTTATACTCCCACAACAACTCCTCCCAGATCCTCCTCTCACCTCTGTGCCCACCCATTGTTGTATTTTATTTGTATTATTTATTTATTTGATCTCTTTTTGAGGTAAACAAGAAATTAGAAGAGATATTCTTTATGCTGTAGTCTAATCCATAATACTGCCAACTAGTGTCCAGGGTCTGCTGAGTACATGGAGGATAAGAACCTATCACATATGTTTCTCAGCCCATGCATGTCCTTTGCTCTTTAATAATATTTATGAATATACTATACATTTTATTTTTCAAGGGTAAGCAAAATGCTTGCATGTTCCCTCATATGAAATTCAAATTAGTGCATAAATATTGGATTCAGAATTAGGTACTTTACCTCTAAATAACTTGTGCTTTTTTTTCTGGGTTATTTTGAGGAAAGAGATGAACTGTGTTGCTGAATTCCACATACACGATAACCATAAGGTATTTGTGCTTCAGATGCTACAAAAAGGCACTTGGAATAATGCTTTCCTCTCCTTCAAACCTTGTCTGGAACAACTGCCATATGGCAGTCATTGTCATTTTGCTTGGAACATTTTAACAGGAAGAATTGGATTTACAAAAGATGGGAGGAAAATGTCATGTTTAGAGGCCCTAGTAGCTACCAAGAACTCTATCACTTGATTCATGAAAGTTCACAAAGTCCTTCAACAAGTTTATAGTATTAGCTGCATCTTACTGTTAAAGACCCTGTGGGGTGGGATGGGTCATAGCTCATTGCCCAAGTCAGCTGTGGCCACCCGTTCTCAATAAGTCAATTAAAGGTGCCAATTTAGAAATGGAAAGCAGAAAAATTGTGTTCATATGACCACATAGTGAAGAGGACAAAGAAGGTACAGCAATCACCAAAGTGTGTCTTTCAGGTCTTGAAGTGAGAAGTTTAAATAGAGGGCCACCCACACTGACTCATTATCTGGGTTTCAATCGCACCCTGTTAGGTGGTCTGACAAGTTACAACAGTGTGAAATCTTTTCCCAAGTTGGCCTCTCTAGCTGATGTCTTTTCTGTCTAACACCAAGAAATGCCCATTTCTCTGGGGTCTGTTGCTTCAGTAAATAGTCTGATAATTAGATTGAGGGACATGGGTTTCTTTAGAATATCTTCATTTCTGCCAGGCTTGTTATACTACACAAATGGAAACTGTGGCTTGGGCAGGTTAAGAGGTTTATCAAGAATTCCTAAGGCATTGAAGGCAGTCCTTGAGAGACACTGAGAAATTAAACAGAAGACTTAGGCATCTTATGGGACAGAGTTCAAAAATAAGAGTTCCAGGTAAACTGAGGCACTTCAGTTAGCACTCTGGCTGAGTCAAGGATGAACTTGTAAAGGAACAGTTTTTATGAATACTGAAGCCAAACTTCACATCAGTTCAGCCCTCCTCTGCCAGAAGCAAATGTAGAACATTACTGGGAAAAAATAACTATTCAAAAACCTCAAATTATCTTGATCATTTTCAAACACAGTGTGCAGTCTTCCATTAGAAAACTGTAACCAAACATGACAAAAGAGAGGAATTTATTGTTATGAAAAGAGAAAGGCAGGATATGGCAACAGACTGATCAGAGAGCCAGATAAGGAGTTATTAGCCACAGGCTTTAAAATAACATGGACGAATATTAATATGTTCAATTAATGTGATAGCTAGGTGAGCTATTTCAGTCAAGAGCTGGAAGGTATAACTATCCATTAAACATTCTAAAATTACAAACTATATACACTGAAATCATGAACTTATTAGGTAGGATTTGCACAGCAGATTTAATAGTTGTCAAATTTTATATATATATATATTTTTCATCTCAGAAATATACACAGAGGTTAAAATAACTTTTATTTGTTTTAGTTCAGCTGGGAGAACTCTGATTTGTAGTGAAGCCTCGGTGTGTTCATTTTCTGTCTTTGAGCACGGTCGCTAATTGCTTCACTGCAGCTACACATGAGTAGGAAAAATAAAATGTGTAGTCATAAACACATTTAAATGACTATTTTCTTTATTAAGGCTTCATAGACCTGTCTTCTTTTGTCCAGTGTTTGCAGTTGTTTTAGAGCAGAAATGTGAATGACTTCACACAATGCTACTGCAATGATCCTGTTGCATGCTTGCTGGTTACATTTCATTATCTTGCCAACACTCGTTGATAAAGAAAGTAGCTATGCACTCTGAACCTTGAAATCGGATTAAAAATCATAATTTAGCTTTACAAACCCTGGAGAAGTACTTCTCCACAATTACCTTTTAAATCCATCCAACCATTCTATTAATTTCATTCCTTGTTTAGAAGTTCAGATCCATGCATGATTTTGAAATCAGAATTTTGCCTCAATCTTAGAGTCCTTAGGTTCAGAAACAGTCCTGTATATTAATCCAGTCTCGTAGACATAATCCCCAAGACATCCCATTGTCTCCACTTTTGCTTGATGTAATGGCTTTAATTCACAGCTTTTAGCATAAGATAGCTGAATCGGATGACTGTGGGTGATGATATACTCTACCTCACTGAAGATTATGTATTAGAGGCCTATAATTTTCATTATGTTATTCAATACTGCATTATGGAGACAAAAAATGTGAGATGATACAGTCATTGTTCTCACTCCTAGGGACACCTAGCTAACAAAACAGGAAGTTGGAATTTAAACCTAGATGGGGATAGTGAAACCCTGTGTATGTACGTGAATGTGTCTTTTCTCTCTGGTGTCGGATGATCAGTCCACATACAATTTTGCTTCTGGGTGCTCATTTGTGAGGGAACTTTACCTTCCCTTTTATGACAGCAATGATTGAATGGCAGCGAAAAAATGCTGGACTAAAGAATACAGCTCTGTAAGCCATGTTTTCATTTTGAAAACAATTTAGGGGTCTAGAAATCCAATCTGAATGATGTGTTGCTTTTCTAATATAAACCTACAGTAATTGTACAGAAACCATTCGGTTCATGGCTAGTGAAGTTCTACTGCCTCAGGTATATAACTTATACTGAGGGCCTAGCAGGCTGACAAGGACAGGCACCTGTTGTTAAAGAATAAATTCAATTGCTGCCCCCAAGGACAAGGCAACCTAGTTGAAGGGCTGTGATTTTCACAATTCATATACAAAAATACTGAAGCACAGATGTAAACATGCTGGCTAGGGATCACTTCCAAGCTTAGTTTATATCTGTGCCTTTGGGAAGCCTGGAGTTCTTGAGGCAGAACACTAGATTTTGATTTGCATGAAGTTTCCTAAGCATTAAAGTCACAGGGGGATTTGCTAGCTGCCTCTCTACCCACACCAGCACACTTAGATCAGAAACTCCAGGAGGCAGTAACAGCAAAGCTACTGTTCTTACAAAGAGACACTTGGGAATGTCTGAGCATGCTCTACTGGAAATTCTGAGGCCTTTGTTGTTCAGGGGACACCTCTGTTTTCTTCCTGAGCAGTGGGATTGCTGAAAGCATCCCCAACACTGGGTTGTATGCTCTTTAATTTCCTCAAAAGAAGATAATACAAAAATAGATGTGTAACTTGAACTTGGGAGATTTTTTTTTTAAAAGGAATATTAACAGACCTTGCCAGCATTTCCCAGAGGCAGTGGCCCAGAGTACATGTTGTGACAGGTCAGCCCAGCTATTGAAGAAGTAGTTTGGGGACTTGTTAAAAGTGTAGAATCAAATGTCTTTACAGAATCAAGGTCCCAGTACATTTCAGAGGGGGATTGGATGCAATAAAAAGTATCTATTACTTGAGTCTAAGATTTTCTGTAACCTACAGCTAGTGGGAAAAGTCATACATAGACTTCCTTTAAAAATACATAGAATTTCTTAGGCAAATACCTTTCTAGGAGAATTAGGGGCTTCAAACCAAATAGCAAGTGTCAAGAAGAAAGATGATTACATCATATATGCATGCATAGAAGTTCAGAGGAGCAAGTGGGGATGGGGGAGGGATGGTGGTATGGAGTATGACTGGAGGTTAGAAACAGGAAAATAGAAGGCTTCATTGTAGCCAGAAGCAGTCAGTCCATAAGGCAGTTCACAATGACCTGATGATTATATTCCTTCAGAATGCCCAAAAGAATCCTTGCCAGATTCTGACTTGGTGACAGACTTCCTCTCTATAGCTCAGGCTGACATCAGACTTGTGATTCCACTGTCTCAGACTCTAGCATGCAAGGATTACAGGTACATGCTACCTACCACACTGGCCATCTCATGGCAATTTTAAAGCATAAATGATAATAGCAGGAAGACTGAAGGCATGAGACAGGGAAGGAGATCCTTGTCTGAGAATAATATATTTTGATTATTAAAGTCCACATAGGCACTTATTTGGAGTAAGAAGACTTAAAATTAGCTTTATTTATTAACTCAACCTTGATACCATTGCTACACATGTGCTTGCATGCTCATGCGCATTTACTAATGTGCATACATACCACAAGATGACAGTTTAGTTTCTAATATCAAAAATAGTGAGTTTTCAGTTTTAATTAGTTAATTATGAAACTTCCACTTTAAGCCACTATAGCATAACTAACTCTTGACTTACTCTGTTGTTAATAAAATTATTCATAATAGCCAAAAACTGGAAACAACCTAGATGTCCCTCAACCGAAGAATGGATAAAGAAAATGTGGTTCATTTACAAAATGGAATACTATTTAGCTGTTAAAAACAAAGACATCATGAATTCTTCAGGCAAATAGATGGAACTTGAGAATATCATCCTAAGTAAGGTAACCGAGTCCTAAAATGACATACATGATATGTATTCATTTATAAGTGAATATTAGCCATAAAATACAACCATGTTGCACTCTACAGACCCAAAGATGCTAAACAAGAAGGAAGGTACATGTGAGGATGCTTGATCTCACTTGGAAGGGGGGAATAAAATAGTCACAAGAGGCATATGGAGGGATGGAACTGGGAGAGAGGGAGCATGGGGAGGGTAATGGAGGGCTCAGGATCAGGTATGGGGAAGAACAGGGAGAGGGCCAGATGGCTATGAAAATGAATGGAAATCTAACAACTGAAGGTGGTGAGGACATGGGAGGCATCTCTAGGATGAGACAGAGACCTGGGATAAGGGAGGCACCCAAGAATCAGTGGGGGTGAACTTAACTATGATTCACTACATTGGGGATGTGAAACCTAAATCCTGTAGCCAGGCAGGAACCTCAGTAAAGCAATAGAGTCTCCAATCCACCCACAAAACTTTCAACTCAAAATTTATCCTGTCTACAAGAAGTGCAGGCACAGACAATGGAACAGAGACTGAGGGAATCGCCAACCAATAACTGGCCCAACTTGAGACTCATTCCATGGACAAGCGCCAATCCCTGACACTATTAATGATACTCTGTTATGCCTACAGACTGGAGCAACTTTCCTGAGAAGCTCCACCGAGCACCTGACTCAAACAGATACACTCACAGCCAAACATGGATGGAGCTTGGGGAGCCTTATGGAAGAATAGGAGGAAGGATTGTGGGACCCTGTAGGGGATAGGAACTCCACAGGAAGACCAACAGAGAAAACTAACCTGGACCCCTGGGGCTTTCAGAGTCTGAACCACCAACCAAAGAACATATACAGGCTGGACCTAGGCCTTCTTGCACATATGCAGCAGATGTACAGCTTGGTCTTCATGTGAATCCTGAACAACTGGACTGGGGGCTTTTCCAAAAGCTGTGGCCTGTATGCAGGATATGTTCTTCTAGTTGGGCTGCCTTGTCTGGCCTCAGTGGGAGAGGTAACACCTAGCCTTGCAGAGACTTGAATTGCCAAGGTGGAGCATATCTGGGGAGAGGCACCTGCTCAGAGGAGAAGGAGAGAGGGCATTGGGGGAAGGATTGTGGGAGGGGATGAGTGGGAGGGGGACAGTAAGCAGGATGTAAAGTGAATAAGTAAAAATATTAAGTTAAAAAAAGAACAATTGCAGCAACTATATTCAGGCAATAGACTACAATACTGTGATATTAAAAGAAGGAAATTAAAAGGTATAGCTTTTTGTTTATGAATAGTATCTCTCTGTACACTGGAAAATGGAGCTCAAGCAGAGACAGAAATTGAAGTTCCTTACTGCTTTAGAGACAAGAACATGAGAGACTAAATCCAAGAGGAATTGGAGCTATGAAGAGAGATAGCAACAGAAGTTTGCTCAGTCCATGATAAGTATATTGTGATACTCTAATTATGCAAAAATTATTATGAGTTTACTGTTAAATGTAAGCATATTGAGTGAATATATTGTGATAAATAGCTATGCTGATATATGCTGGCCAAAAGAAAATGAGTTTTCTTCAATGATGTATCAACCATACTCCAGAGCAGGCTCCATGATCTAAAAGCAGTTGGGCAACACAAAACAAACTCAGTGGTAATTTTGAGGACCTTTTGTTTTGTTTTGCTTTTTTTTTTTTTTTTTGGCCTAATTGGTCTTTGGCTTGTTTGCTTTTATCTTTGGATTTTTTTGTGTGTGGCTTTTTAAAATGTATGAGTGAATGTGTGTGTGTGTGTGTGTGTGTGTGTGTGTGTGTGTGTGTGTTTTACGTTTTTTTCTTCCTTTGTTTTCAAAGATACAGAAAAAGAACATAAAGTCCAGTGAGTAGGAAAGTGGGTAGGATCTGGGAGGAGTTGGGGAAGGAGAAAAACATATATTTCATATATTATATGAAAACAAATTTTTAATATAAATAATAAATAAAAATCAAATAGAATAAAAGTATTATGAACTTTGATATAAATTCAGAAAGCTAACAATGACAATTTTTTTTAAAAAAATTCTTAGCAGAACAGTTCATTTAATACCATAATACATCTAAAAAGACAACATACTCTAAATGAGATATATCAGGTTTTATATTTTAAATCCATTTACTTAACTACTATCAGAATTAAGCAGAAAACCCTCAAGATTATCTCAATAGATGAAGAAAAGAGTTTGACTTAATTTGTACATCCATTCATCATAAAAATTCTCTGATAAATATGAATATAAGGGGACTATTTTTTCATTCTAAGTAAAGGCAGCTACAAAAGTCTACATCTAGCATTTTACTTAGTGATAAACTATTTAAAATAGTCTTCTAAGTTTGGAAACAACCAAGTCTTTGTCACCATTTCCATTGAACAATGCATTAGAAGTCTTTCATATTACCAGAAAATAAATATATTCACATTAGAAAGAGAAAGCAAATGAAATGAAATGAAATATGATTTCACACTGAAAATCTTAGAGAATAGACAAACAAGAACTAGGACTGTTGAGAATTTGTGAATCAAGTTTGATATAAGTTTCATTTTTATTCATAAATTCTTGCATCAAGTAATTGAATAATGGAACTTAAGAATTCCATTTGCAACATTACCAAAAGTCATAAATTTATTTTACAAATACTAATGAGAAAATGAGAAAATACAGGTAGAGGCCTTAAGTATAGAATTGCACTCTGGTAATGAATTGTAAAACTTGGTCTTATTAGGATGTTGTTTCTCCTCATTTTAATCTATATCCTAGTAGTACTCTAATAATAGCATTAAGATACTTGTAAAATTGACACAGATGAACTGATTTAAAATTTTGTACAAATAGACAAAAAGGCTGACATTAACATAATTATTTTAGAAAAGAACGTAAAATTGGTCCACTTGTATCACCTGACCTTAAGATTTGTTTTAGCCATACTAGTCGGAATGATGGTAATTACAAAAAGTAGATTATTAAATGAATTGTAAGACAATGAGCAATGCAGAAAGAGGTTGACATTTATTTAACCCACTGATTTTCAATATAGGCATTAAAGAATTCAAAATAATGAACACTAAAACCATATATAAATATCAAATCAAATTGCATTAAAGACATAGTAAAAGCTAAAAACGAAGAGCTTCTAGAAGAAAGGTACAAGAGAGAAACTTTGCTGTCTGTGGCAAGAGAATTATATGGGGCACAGAACAAACATAAAGGAAACAGTTTCCTGGCTTCCATGTGTACTTCAGTTTAACCACACAAAACAAAAGATACTATGTTAGTATCACAAAAGGAAGAGAGTATGCAGAATCTGTGGATCTGGGTGACTTCACTCAGTACATTTTTTCATATCCACATATTTATCTGTAAACTCCATTTTCCTTTACTGTTGAGTAATATGTAATTAGGCATATATACCACATTTTCTTTATCCTCTCATCAATTGATGGGAATCTTGGTTAATTCCATTTCCTAGTTTCTGTGACTACTATCCCTGTGAACAAGGATATGCAAGTGTCTACAATAGGTTAAAAAGTTCTTTGGGTATGTGTGCAGGTCTTGTGTAGCTGGGTCATATGGTAATCCTACTTTTAGCCTTTAGAGAAAACTCTAGACTGGTTTCCTAAGTGGCTATATTAGTATTAGAAGGTACTATGCAGGTGCTGTCAGTAGACATACATTAATAGTGTCACTTAGTACTGGATCCTATGTGCTACAATATCAACTTGCCTAGAAAGACTTGAACACTGATACAATATTACCACGAATACTTATGGAGCAAGAAACCACTTTATATTGTATATGAGAACTGCTTCACTGGACAGAATTTACGTCTGCTACTGTGAAATTGGTCAAGAGCCCTTGACTGAAAAGATCATAGGCTCCAGAGAGGACTTTACTTTCTCTTTCTTTCTTTCTTTCTTTCTTTCTTTCTTTCTTTCTTTCTTTCTTTCTTTCCTTCCTTCCTTCCTTCCTTCCTTCCTTCCTTCCTTCCTTCCTTCCTTCTCTCTTTTCTCACCCCTCTTTCTTTCTGTCTTTCCATTTTTGTTTAATGGTCTATGTCTTGGTCACTGTTCTAAGGCTGTGAAGACACTTTACCCAAAGCAACTCTTAGAAAGTGTTTAATTGGGGTCTGGCATACAGTTTCCGAAGTTAGTCCATTATCATCATGATAGGGAGCATGGTGATGCACAGACATGGTACTGTGAGTGTTCTATATCATGATCTATAGTCAGAGAGAGGGGAACATTGGGTTTGGCATGGGCTTTTGAAACCTTCAAGCCTACTCCCAGTGATACACTTCCTCTAGAAGGCCACCCCCACCCCAACAAGGCCATATCTCATAATCATTTTCAAATAATGCCACTCCCTTGTTAATAAGCATTCAAATATATGTGTCCATGGGGGCCATTTCTAGTCAAACTACCACAGTCATGATTTCAGACTGCTTTCTAAATACTTCTATTTATGCCCATAAATTTGTATTACTTCTAACTTTTGTTAAAAAAAGCAACTGTTTAGAGCTGAATAGTTGTAAGTGTAGAGATCATCACTGTGAGAACTCAGGTACAAGTGAATCATTTGTATAAATCTCTCCTCATCAAAGATTGAGAGAGCATAGAGGAAGAGGCGTGCAAAGGTAGAGAAGAGAGCTGTAAAATGCTGGTTTCTGGACATGACTTGATTTTTTCACACTTTAAGCCACAAGTAGTCACACTACATGACCTACATAAGATACAGCCAATTCAAATGCCATCATGGATGGAGAGGAGCACCATGGACTACATACATGGTGGAGGAGCTAGTGATAATTTATGACTGTTGAAAGATAGTCACTCTCCTATAGGAACATGACTGCTGGTAGGTTGCCCATGCTTCACTGGATGTCCCCATACCCATCTGTATAATGATCATCCCTAATGGGACTCAAGGAGTTATTAACAACAAGGATGATGATGATGAAGAAGACAATGATATGAAGTTGTCAGAGAGATTGAAAAGAAGACTTTAGGAGTAACTGGAAGGAGGTAGTAGTGAATGGATATGACCAAAATATATTCTATAATGCCTGGTATGATGATACTTGCATTTAATCCCAGTATACTAAAGGCAGGAGTAGATCTGTCTCTGTGAATCTGAGGCCAGCCTGGGCTGCATAGTGAGATTCTGTCTCAAAGAAAACCAAAACACTGTATAAATACATAAACTTTTCAAAGAATAAAAAAAATTTAAGAAGAAACCATTGATGAATTGATTCACCAAAATTTATAACTTCTGTTTATTAAATTTGAGAAAATGCAAATGCAAAGATAGGCTGGTAAAAAAGATTTAAAATATAAAGATTTAAAATGTAGGGCATCTGATCAAAGGAAGAAATTGTTGTAGTAAGGGCATACAATGACTACTTTCGGTGAATATATGAAACACATATAAAGATGATAAACCCAACAAAAATGATGAAAAGAAAGGAATTCTGGAATAGATACTTAGGAAAATAAGATATTTTAATGCCTTATGAACACATATAACAGTGCTAAAACCTTTTTGAAGTACAGATAACTAAATTCTTTTGTGATTCAGATATCTTATTCTTATACATGAAATAAATGCTTAGCTCCATCAAGTCATTTCTGTAAGAATGTTTGTGATGGCTCTATGCATGATAGCCAAACTGGAAATGGTATCATCCTTCAGTGGAACATTCAACAACAGCAGTAGCAAGAACAAAAACAGTAGCCTACTCACATGCAAAACAAAATAAAGACTCTCAAAATCATTATGCTGTGTGACAGACAGAGGCTATACTTTATGATGAAAACAGACAAGCCTAATCAATGGTGATAAGAAGTAGAACAATGTTTGTCTATGGGAGTGCAAGAATTTATTGGAAGGGGGAATTAGGGAATTTTCTAATGTGATGGAAATGGTCTGTATTTTATTAGGCCATTACCTGAGTGTATACATTTATCAAAGCTAATCAAAATAACACCTGTCTATTTTATTGTATGTAAATTCTTTCCCAATTAAAAAATTCTCCAAGCAATAGTTTTTGGGGATCCATATGGCAACCTCAGATTGGCCAACAAGACAGGTGAATGAATTTGGAATTTATTTTGCAAGTCTTTTAATCGAGATTTTTTAAAACCAGACACTGGATATATTTGTTTTTAAAGAAATATATTTTTGAGGAAAGTGTAAAAGACAGATTGGAGAGGGGAGTATCTGGAGGCTACGCAAGTCCAGGCAAGAAGTGACGAGGCATGAAACTAGGGCAAGTGGAAGTGGGTGTGAAGGAGTTGACAGATGGGAGAAATATCATGGAGTGAATGTCAATGGAAATATATGGTAGAATTGAAGAGAGATAGGGAAGAGTTGAGGATGGTTTTCCATTCCCTGGTGTAAAACTTGTACTTTTATTGTTTGGGGATGAGATAAAGTTGTTGAAGGGTGCAGAAAAGAAGGTATTACAGACAAAGTCAAAGTACCTACAGGATATGTATGTAGAGATTTCCAACCATCACTTGGAAGGATATGAAACACAGGAGCGTGGCAAGACCTAGAACAGTAGCTAGAGATAAAGATGAGGCAGCCCAAGGAAGTAAGGAGAACAGAATACAACCAAAGTGCTGAAGTCCATGTCACATAAGGGATCTCAGTGCAGATGGCATGTGCCAAGCTTGAGAATTTGGCGAAAATCGGTAAAGCTTCCAAACACCCAAAATTTGGCCTTCTCACATTCATAAAGTCTCAGGTGCTCTCAGGTTTTCAGCTTCAAGATTCTGTCAGTTTTACTTCTTTCTTACTACTGATGACACATGAGAAGAGGGTTGGAAAAAATGTAGGTCTGATACTAAGTAAATGGTGTCAATTCTCATCACCCTGTCAGGACCTACTTTTTGGCTTGAAAGAATATAATGAAATTCAGTAGAGGACAGCACAAGTGGCACGTTTAACCAGATTCAGGAGACAGGACCTGAGAGTGGGAAAATGCTAAGTGCTAGGTAACATTCTGTGATTATTCTTAGTGGCATCTTACTAATCATCTTATTAACCATAATCTTATTAATTATTAACAATTAAACATCAGATGGAATTCTACCTAAAACCCTTAATGTAATTTTTCTCCTGATGTCTGTGGCAGCAGGTGGTGGCGGCTAGTCTCCTGGTGATGAAGATTGAATAAGGCCCCCAAGTTATGTGGCTTTTAGATAGTCACTCTCCTCCCAGTTTCAGAATGAAGTAGTAGCCAACAGACACAAACAAAAGAACAACTCACTTGAAGGTAAAACCAGGGGAGTGGACCAAGTGAAGCTTAGATGGGAGGAGTTGGAGAGAAAAGAAGAAAGGAATGCAGCCCAAGAGAAACTTCATGATGCTAAGATTAGTGGGTTAATTGACAGTTAGATTTGGGGCTTTCTAGAATTTCCCCCCACCCTCCACAACTGCATATTTCCATTCATTCTCCTGGTTCTCTGGGGTTTTCTTCTGTCTTCCCCTCTATACCTGATCCTGCTCTACCTTTCCCCTTTCTCTCCTCTGCCTCCAGGGGTCATTTCCTTCCCCCTTCTAAGTGGGACTAAGCATCCTCATTTGGGCCTTCCTTTTTGTTAAACTTCTTATGGTCTGTGGGTTCTATCATGAGTGTTCTGTACTTTTTGACTAGGACATTAGGGCATGGCTAGAGAGAATTAAAGAACATAGACCACATGTTTATAAAAGCCAGATTTCAGAAAGCTGGAGAATACGGGGTACATAAGTGGAGGAACAAAAAGCATCTATCTAACTGGGAAAAAACTATGTGCATATGTGAAGGATGAGCTAAAGTCAACAAAAAAGGAAGTTAAAGAAAGGACAAAGAAATAGGAATGGGTAGAGTAAGGAGCAGGAGAAAAAAATAAGCCAACACATAGCCTGTTGTCCAACTTTCAGCTACACCATGGACTGGGACAGGGAAATGCTCATCTTGTGCAATATTCTCAATTTCCATATCCCCATTTGACCTTTTTAAATTATATTTACAATTGCCTGCTATTCAGGTGTACCTGAGTAGTTTACCCCAACCTCACTTGAACTACACAGAAATCTATAACTCATACTTTGTAAAACTTGTTATTTCTCAATTTTTGTATTTTATATAATCACATTCTACTTCATGCAGTAGAAATATGATTTCACATCTCTTTGTGGCATATCAGAAGGAATCAAGGTTAGTAATAAGAAATAAGAGTTGGGCCAGATCATAAGCTTGCCATATCTCCTAGGTACCACCTGCTATGATTCATCTTCTTGGCGTCTGTCTGCCACTTCCAAAGAGCCTGATTTCAACAGGGTGAGGTACCATTTGTCTCCTAAAAAGTTTGTCCTGAGCCTTCAAGAATTCCATTTTTGTGTCTTCAATTTTTCTATATTTCTCTTTTTGGAAATTTTATCCAGCTCCTCAAAGACTCAGTTTTCCCTAAAATCTTCTGGGTAGTGAACCCCCACTCCCCCACCTCTCTCTCTCTCTCTCTCTCTCTCTCTCTCTCTCTCTCTCTCTCTCTCACACACACACACACACACACACAGACACACACAGATATACACACATTCAGTTCTTCCTATTGCTTTCAGTATACCCTGGTTCCATCTTCTCTGAAAAAAAAAATAACTCTAGTGTTCATGCCTTATTATGAAAGACAAAAATTAGGCCCTTTTCTCAGTTACTCTGTATGCTCATTTATTTTGTATGGGAAACAATTTCAACAGGGAACATTTAAACTTGTTTCTTGTTTTTAGAGAGTCTGCATGGTCTTTTTACACCAGTTAAGCAATTAAAGCTAGATCATTTTGGCCATAATATGCAGGTTAATTATCTCAAGGATGATGAGTAAATTCAACCTCCAGTTGTTGAATACAGACTCCAGAGTTCACAGCAGCTCAGCATCCAGAGCTCACAATTTTAAGTGAAAAAAACCATATTTCTGTAAAAACATCTTAACAAATGTAGTCTCTGATAATAAACATCTATAATCTCAAGGTTAGAAGTTGCTAGTTCTTAGAGCTATTTTTTTTTAAAAAGCTGCCAGTGTTATAAAGAACTCTGCCAGTTTTACGATTAGAATTAGACAGAATTTTAACTTTAATTTGAGAACAGATTCTATATAGATTTAACTACAAATTTATGATTGTTAGTCTTTAATTCATTTAGAATCTTTCTTCTTCATCATCTAGAAAAATAATATCCTAGTTGCTTTATATCTCTTTGATAAAAACCATGACTAAATGCAACTTGGAGAGGAAAGGGTTTATTTGGTTTACAAGTCTTTATCACAGTAGATCACTGGGGCAAGCCAAATCAGAACTCAAGCAGAACATTCACAGAGGGGCATAAAATGAAGCAGAGACCAAAAAAGAAACACTACTTACTAGTTCTTTCTCCATGGATTCCTCAGCTTGATTTTTATGCTACCCAGAACTACCTTCCAAAGGGTGGCCCCACCCAGAGTAGCCTGGGTCCTTCCGCATCAACCATCAATCAAAACAAAGCACAGATTTAACTACAGGCCAATCTGTTGGAGCTAATTTCTCAATTGATGTTTTCTCTAACTAGAAGATTCTAGCATGTATCAAGTTGATTAAAGATAAAAACCAGTACAAATGTTAATGAGTAACTTAGTATATTGTCTGCACAATTTGTATCTACAGCTTCTTAACATCTTTTCATTAAGAACATTAAGAGCTTAGAATCCCTGAATAATTTTAATACAGACTGAATCAAATAATGAGCACATATTATAGTTTGTATTATTAAATATGGAAAGTAAATATTTAATATGCAATTCACTTTCATTTCATGAGATAGGCCACTCTTTCCAATTCCTCAAGGCTATCATCTACCAAATCTTTCAACATCCCACAAATTCACTGAAAATAATGGAACAAGTATCACTGATTCCATAGTAGTACTTAGAAAATGCACATACTCCTTTGTGCAGCTACACAACCTTTAACTGACTGTAGATTTTAGAATGATTCAATGATTTATTTAACCCAGTTTACATAGTTGTTTAAGTATTTTCAATCAATGTTGTAATACATTTTCTCAAACATGGGAGTTAGGAATATGTTGGATAGTATACAGAGATTGAATTGCTAGTTCCAAGCAACCTGATATTGCTACACAGAAGTCAGACTAATGTATACTTCCATCAGCAATATTTGAGAGAACATTTTCCAATGTCTTCTTCAAAAGAGTATATTAAAAATGTATCCTTAAACTTTAAACTTATACTGCATTTTTAAAATTCAAGATTACAGCCTGGAGAGATGGCTTAATAGTTAAGAGCACTGTTGGTGTTGCAGAGGATCTATTTTTTTAAATGCTAAGTACTGCATGATGGTTCAGAAACATCTATAACTGTAGTTCCAGAGGAGTCAACACTTCTGACCTTCATAGGTACAGGAACACACATGGTACACAAGCATTCATGAACAAAAAATACTCATATACACAAAGATAAAATAGACCTAATAAAATAAAATAAAATTCAAACCCG
Source organism: Rhabdomys pumilio (assembly GCA_030674055.1). Classification (NCBI taxonomy): domain Eukaryota; kingdom Metazoa; phylum Chordata; class Mammalia; order Rodentia; family Muridae; genus Rhabdomys; species Rhabdomys pumilio. Next base: position 92,726,651 of record JANHMN010000005.1, on the reverse strand, counting down.
GTATCTTTTGGGATGGTAGTTTCCAGTAATGATGTCTGTTTGAACATTTCATGATGAGATGATTCTGTCATTCTTCTGAATAGGCTTTCTTGGTTTTCAAAGCATGTGGATGAGTTTTAGCCTCTTTTTTTTTTTTTTTTTGACTATTTGATAGTTTCCCTGCGGGGTTATCTCCTTTTACTGACCTAATAAATTCTATTTTCTGAGGTGATGGGGTAAGGTAAACATGATACTATTATGTTTTGAATATGAAATTTCTCCCCTAGACTCATGTGGTGAATACTTGGTTCCAAGTTAATGATGTTTTGGACAGTTCTGAAAATTTTAGGAGATGGGCCTAATTGGAGGAAGTCTAAGGGTATGCCTTTGACATTATAACAGGTCCCTAGTCCCCCTCTCTTTCTCTGCTTCCTGTCTAACTCTTCATCTACATGTTCCCACTGCCATAAGGCTATGCCTTGTAAAGGGCCCAGATTTGATAGAGCCAAGGATCCGAGATTGACATCTCAGCAAATACAAGTCAAAAATCTTCCCTTCTTTAAGTTGTTTCTGACAAGCATTCTGGTCATAACTATGCAAAATAAAGTAACTAACACATTACCTATGGAGATTCTAATTTCAGGGTCATATAATTTAAATGTCAACACTTCAAAGACTCAACAAGTGCATGACGAGACAGTTAAGATAGATCATCATAATTGTAAGCACAACTTGGTAGAATTGTTGCATTTTCCCTTCGTTTGCAGCTTGAATATTTCCTTTAAACCATTTATAGCTTCAAACAATAACTGCCTCTGAGACTAAGGAGAAAATGAGAGATTTGGATTCCTGGGAACTGAGTGTTATATAACTGTAGGTGAGTCATTGTTCCGTAGTAAAGGAAGATAGTCTTGAAGCTTATTACAGGCTGTCGAGGGTAGCAGTACATAATGATGATAACACAATTCCTCTTCTCCTTTTCCATTTATAAGAAAAGAAACATTGTGATATGAGATGGCACATAAATTCTAAATAATTCATCTCTTGAGCATGGATTTGGTAAAGATTTTTGAATATACATTTACTCGTTATCATCTTACATTATATGGCTTCATTTTGTTATAGATTAAAGGTATGTTTCAAATTACTAGTATTAATTGTTTCTGAATACTACAGGTGCTATGATTATAATCTGAATAGGAAATATTGATCTGAAAGTCTTTTATGTTTGAGTATAGACCTGTGCCGATGCCTAAAACACTGTTAGAATGAAAGCCATCTGATTGAATATGAATAATCACTACAGTTTTAAAAGTTTAAGCTCTGACAGTGAGTATAACACTGTTATATTTTCTTTGTTGTCAAAATATCCAAGGTTTAGAGATGCCATTATCAGCACTAAGATGGTCACTTTTCTGTCAACTTTGAATTATCTCAATCTTGAATTAGTTCCATCTCCGATGAGACTAAAGTGGTCTTCTTAGATCAACTGAGTGCCAGAAGCATGAATAAATTCTCTCTGTGGGACAGTGACATCATCCAGAATATCAGTTTCTAAAAACTCCACATATATTCTTTAGCATTCAATAAAAATTACCAACTATATCATAATATGAACTCATCAAAACACAGGGACATTGAATAATGTAGTTTATAGGCATAAATTTTAAAAAAATTGTGATTAGTATTTTCAAGAGCTTAAGTGATTACATGAATCAATGAAGACCTGTAAAATATAGAGAGATCAATTAGAAATTCAAGAATGAAGATGCAGTATTTAAAATTAAGAACCCAATAGGTTGACTTAATCACATGTCAGACACAGCTTAAAAGTCAATAGTAAACTAGAAATATGGTAAATACACATATCCAGACAACATGAAATACAGAAGGATGGAGTATACAGATAGAACATAAATGTACATGGAAGAAAATGAAAAATTACAGTATGTAGTATTTGAGATACAAGAATAGGTATGAAAGAATATAGCAAAGGTCATATTCAAAATAGAAAGTTTGAGAATTGATAGAAGCCATCAAGCCACAAATCTAAGGAATCACACCAGTCCAAATCAGGAAAGTTCAATGAAGGAGAGAACAGCACAGTTATGGAAACTAGTCTGTGATAGCACAATATCTGATATAGTTTAAAATAATTAGAATTATGATACAGAAAAAGATTGCAAGAGTGAAAAAGAAGCAAATGAAGTGTGTGGGGGGGAGCAATGACCTTTTCAGTTTTCCAGAGGAGTGTCACTTTTTATTAGTCCAGTAAGTTGATACTTGTAATTTCTGGAGTAAACACTAAAGAACAGCATTGCTAAATAGCAATAACATCCAAGTATGAAACAGTACATGGCATCCAAGTATAAAAACATCATAATGAAACCCATCATTATTTTACAATGATATACACCCATAAAAATAAACCAAAGGAAAAAAAACAATAAAAATATCTCAGGGCAATGAAGGAGAGAGAAAAAACATAAAAAGATGAAATAAAGGAAACAAATCGAGTTAGACACCTAGCCTCAACTTACTATCATTTGTGGCAGTGCAGTCTGCTTTTGGTGGAACTCTTGATGCAATTTTGTTCATTTCTTTAATTCTTTAAAAAAATATTCTGTCTTCAAAATAGTTTCATGCTCATATAATTATGATACCATGTGTATATTTATGTCATTTATCTATATGTTCCATGTGTGTGCTTGTGGATACCAGAACAGAGCATCAGATCCCTCTGGATCTGAGTTATAGGCAGCTGAGAGCCACTTACATGGGAACCAAAAAGAGTCCTGTATAAGAGTAATAAGAGCTCTTAAATGCTGAACCATTGCTCTGGGCCCTGCTTATCATTGTTCTATAAATGCTTGGGGGTGTTTTTTAACACATTTATCAGGAGTGTAGTTACTAATGTGTTTGAAAAAAAATCTTTTTTTTTCAGGTGTGAAAAAAAATCCTTTTGTTTGCAACTATTCCAAGAGAGGTGAATGCACTCAAATGTGCCAAAGTTTTGTTGCTGTTTTTTTTTGTAATTGCTTGGGAACAAAATAGCATTAAAGTAGCAAGTCATCCATTCTGTAACCATCTTTCAAACACTGATGGAACAATGAAATTTTGTAGCTTTTATAATGACCCTGAGTTGATTTTGAAGAAATAATATACCACACAAGTTGGGACTTTGTTATAATCTGTTTTGTTGCTGGTTAATTCTTTTAAAGGTTAGTACCTTTGAAAGCTCAAGATTTAACTATACAAAAGCACCAGATACTCAAGACCTCAGTGTACAATTTGTTCTTGTTCTTGACCTGCTAAGAATAATAAGAAAAAAAGTTGACATTGAAAAATCCCCCATTGTCCAAATGTCATCAAACCTATGAGTACATAAGGAAGAACACTGGGTTCCTTCACTTTAAACTGGCAGGGTTGTGTTAACTGTCAAAATAGTGAGCAATTTACCTTCCAACTAGAAAATCTCCTCAGTCCACAGACCAGCTATAATTTCCTTGACACTTGCTGTGGTCCCTTCACTCTTGACTCCTTTCAGCACCTGGTTCAGGCTCTCCAACATAACAGTTGGTAAATATTTTGAGTAATGGGCCACATAAGGAGACTATTGTCCCTTCAGGTGGATTATCAACTACTCTTTGCTGCTCATATAAGTCAATTCAATAGAAATTAGTACCAAAATTTCTTTCAGGGATCTATATCATCTCTCAATGATAAGTGCATGCACATTTTTGATATAGTTTTTCATAGCAGCTTCCATGGTTTAGTTTCATAGTTTATTTGGCACTCTAGAAACAGCAGTATTGATTTAGCCAGCCATATTAATTTATGTTTCTCCAGAAGGATGAAGGTTCTGATACAATTAGGATAAAGGTTCTAAGACAGAAAGGAATGGTAACCAAACAGGAGTGTTTGATTTAGCAAAATGACATATTTTTTGTTACCATTCTTTCCAGTATAGAATATACATTGTAAAGCTATTCTACCTAGGGTCTCAGGTCTGAGGAACAGATAGATACTCATGTTCTGTTTGTCATGGATTGGTTTCTGAAGGTTTCAATAACCTAATACTCATGGCCTGCTTTATGGGAATACGTAGAGCAGGTGTGAATCAACGAGGAAAGTCCGATGTCAAACAAAAATAGATAATAATAATTATAATTCATCACAGGCAAAGTTGTACTCTGAGAGTAAAGCCCAAGGTGCCCTGATAATCTAGCCTTAAAAACTCAGCTGGCTCCATCATTACCCCCTTGATGAATATGTGAATAGGTGAATACTTATGTTGAGTTGAAGGGACATGTTTCTCATCTAGACGTCTTTTCTAAGGAGCCAAGTCTTAGCAGGAATAAAATAAATAATCTTCTTTGAGGTATCTCAACAGAAGTTTGCCTATTTGTCTTTATAAATCTCCTGACTCAACCCTTATCTCTTTCCTATTGGGATAAAAGGAAAGAGAGGAGTATGCTAGGTCCTTTCTGGTGAGTGGAGAGACAGCCCTGTAGGGTCTGGAGAAGACTGATTACACACACACACAGTGTCTTGATGTTGAGATGCTGTCTGTGTTGCTTTTTGGGTCTATGTGATTACTACACATTGTGATTTGCTTAAGTTCTTGCAAAATGGGGGAAAATGGACCTGAATGTATTCTAAACTTTGAGATTATATAGGATCATAATTCTCTTTACTATCCCACTGTTAATATATGGAGCCTATACTGGAGGCTATGGTTCTGTATCTTTTGTATGGATTGGATTATTTAATCTTTACAACAACTCTCTACAGACAGTACTCATTACAAGGCATGTTTTAGACATAGACACTCCATTGAACTCACCAGACTTTGATAATAAAGAGGAAACCTTTTCCTTTGCAATCAATAAATGTGTAAGGGTAGATGTTGATTACTATCTAAAAGATGTTTTGTTCCCAAGAACTCTTATTCAATGGCTTTATCAATCTTGAAACGACCAATTATTGCATTCTGTTTTCAAAAGGGCGATTTTTAAAAAATGTCTGCTAGTGCTTTTGTATTTATTAGTCAGCATCCTTATATATAAAATAGCAATTTCTGTTATTCTTTCCTCTCCTCTTTTCTCCCAAGAATCATTTAGACCTGTGGGTTTTTATTTATTCAGCCAACATTAATTTATGCCTTTTATTATTTTTGATGCTCAAATTGTCTCAAATTTGCCCAGTAGGAATGATCTCAAGCTAGCCTTCATGTCTTGTTAATATTCTGAATGCTTTTCTTACTCTCTGACATGCTAACATATTTCAAAATTATCACCATACTTTCCTTGTCCAAGAGCTAAAACCAGCCATTCCTCTAGAGATGATCTCAGGGGTAAATATAGAAACCAAATCAGGTCATTAGGTATGCTCATTACTACTTGCTTATTATCATTGTTTCTGGGCTCATCCAGTAGACAAAACTAGAAAAGGTTCATTTTGAGTCTCCATTTTCATCCTTCCAATGGATAACCTAAAGGATAGGAGGACTCTCAGCTGTCTGTGACTTTGTGACTGTTTTTGTGCTTGTCTCTATTAGAAGCCATTGCTTTCTACCATCAGCCATGTCTCCAGGCAACTTTTCGTAGCAACCAACTCTGGTTCCAGAAAATATTTTGTTTTCCCCTGCCCTGCCATTCTTCCTTATTTTTATTCTTTTCATGTGTGTGTTTTTTTTTTATTTGAGACAGCGTTTCTTAGCTAGCTCGTAAGTGGCTATATAGGAGGCAAGCCTTGAACTTGGAGCAGTCCTCCTGCTTCACAATTTCTGGGATTGCAATTTTGTGCTACTGCACCCGACTTCCAGAAAAGATTGTCCCAGTCTGGCATTTTATCTACTGCTATTTTCCCAGTCTTATAGATAGGCTAAGGCTGGACAACAGAAGTCACCCAAAGCTCTCTCACAAGCCCATTGCATGCCTAGCTTCTAAGAAAAATAGTATTTCAAGGATTTAATGGGTTATTTGGAAGGTATAGATCCTGTAACAGTTTCCACCCAGAATTATTTTCTGTTCAAAGGCAAACTATCACTTTATTATCTTCCAAGGCTTTCTTATAAAATTACACCTTTCCCATGATTATCATGAACATTTTGTTTACATTTGGAAATTAATTCCAAAGAAAGAGCAAACTTAATTAAAAGCAACATCTTTCCTTTACATTTATTGTGCTACTTTTATTAAATTTAGCTTATCAATTTTGCAGTAGTAAGAGTGCTGTTTGGTTATACATTATACATTAGTTCATCTGAGCACTATTTAGATACTGGTGGTCTGATGGCTTTCTCTTTAAAACTGGTCTTTTCCTGTGGTAGGAAAAGGGATTAGATAACTACTAATAATTATTTCCTACTTTTTAGTTTGTTGAAGTCCTCAGATCTGATCCATGGCCCACAACCTTTCTTTTCTGTATTCCATATTGCATTTCTCACCTTCATTTCTTTTCACTGCTCACCTCTTTTCCCAATCCTCTCACCAGGTGCCTCCCCATATCCCCCCCTTTCACCTCTGAGAAAGGGGAGCCCCACCCACCCCAGTACCAACTCACCCTGACAACTCAAGTCACTGAAAGACTCTTAGTACATCCTCTTCCACTGAGGCCAGTCAAGATAGCCCAGTTAAGGGAATAGGATCCACAGGCAGGTGACAGAGTCAAGGTAAGTCTCCTCTCCAGTTGTTGGGAACTCAAATACGGTCTTTTTGTGCTGTTTATCTCCTTTCTGTTATTAAGATCATTGTTGAGGATAGTTTCTAGCTTGGCCCTCTTCAACAAGCTACTTCATCTTTCTGCATCTTTGATTCCTTATCTAGACATGAGGGATAATAATAATAATAATAATAATAATAATAATAATAATAATAATCCACCTCATAATGTTGTTGTGAAGATTAAATGAATAATGCATACAAATTGCATAAACATAATATCTTGTGGAACTAGAGAGATGCCTGAGAGATTAAGACCACAAACTGCTCTTCCAGAGGACCCAGGTTCAATTCCTTTTTTTTTTCTTTTTTTTTCTTTTTTCTTTTCTTTCTTTCTTTCTTTTTTTTTTTTTTTTTTTTTTTGGTTTTTCGAGACAGGGTTTCTCTGTGTAGTCCTGACTGTCCTGGAACTCACTCTGTAGACTCAAAAATCCATCTGCCTCTGCCTCCCAAGTGCTGGGATTAAAGGCGTGCGCCACCACTGCCTGGCCAATTCCTTTTTCTAAAATTAATTTTTATTAATTATTTTATTTTTTTCATATCCCAAATGTTGGATGTAAAAAAAATATTGTGGTCCCACTCCTGGACCCCTCCCATAGTTCTTCACCCCCTCCCCTTTCCCTGTCCCCTCTGAGAGGGTGCTCCCCCATCCCATTTCCCTGGGACATCAAGTCTCTACAGAATTAGGCATATCTTCTCCCACTGAGGCAGGACTCTGCTGCATATGTACAAGGTGGGGATGTGGGATTTGGACCACCCTGTGTATGCTCTTTGGTTGGTGGTTTAGTCTTTGGAAGCATAGTTAATAATTATCCGTTGTTCCAGTTTCAGAGAATCTGACACCTTCTTCTGGCCTTCCAGCCACCAAGCACATGAATTGTACATAGACATACATGCATGCAGAACTCCCATGCACATAGAACAAAATAAAATAAAATAAAATAAAATAAAATAAAATAAAATAATAAAATATTAAGGTAAATGAATGGAACTGGAGAAAAGTATAATGAGTAAGCTAACTCAGGCTCAGAAGGGCAGTTTGCACTTCAAATATTTTTTCTTTTTAATTTAAAATGTTATTATAAGTTTATTTTTTAGATTATAATTGCATCATTTATCCCTTCCCTTGCATTTTTTTTGCTCTTTTTCCAATTCATGGCCTCTTTTCTTTGATTGTTGTTATATAGGTGTGCATGCATGTGTGTGTGTATATATTTCTTAATATACAAATACAATCTGCTTGGCACATACAATGTTACTTGAATGTATATGCTTCAGGATTGACCATGTGCTATTGGATAACCAATTGGTTTGTTCTTCCCTGGAGAACACCATTTTGCCTGCTCTCACTCTCTCCCAATGTTTCATTTTATATGTTTAACTTAAAGCACAAGTAAATGCCCCAAAACTAGAAGGGAATCTTTTGGGCAAAGGCACATTTCCCCAAAGGAAAGACACCTTAATGAATTGGAATAGTGGAGGTGGGAAGGCTTAAGAAGAAGGGGTGTGAGAGTATGGGGGAAACAGGATAGCAGGAAGGACTAACTCAAAGGAAGGGGATAGAAAAGGGGGAAGTTTGGCTGACTCACAACCCAACTTAAAATAAAAATAGTATTTGGAGAGATTGCTCAGCATTTAAAAGCAAAGGACCAGACTTCAATTCCCAGCGTCCATACAGGGTAGCTTTCACCTGTCTGAAACTCTAGCACCTGGAGTATTCAGTATATCTGACCTCTGAAGGCATCTGCACTCCTATGTGCAACCTCCTGCCTTCTCTTCATTAAAAGTCAAATAAGTTTTTCCAAGCTGAAGAGAGAGAATAGGGCACATTGCAAAATGGAAGAAGAGAGGAGATAACAAAGGGTTAAAGTGTTAAGTGAGGATGAGAGCAGAAAGAAAAAGGAGTTAGTGGATGGGTTAACCAAAACTAAGAATCCACGAAAACTCTTTACAGAAACCCACTACTTAGTAAGCTAATTTCAAATACAACTTAAAACGAGTTGAGAGTCAAGAGAGATAGCTCATCAGTTAAGAGCACTGGCTGCTCTTCTCATGGACCCAGGTCCAATTTCTAGCGCCCACATGGTGATTCACAGCTATATATAACTCCAGTTCCAGAGGATCCGGTGCCTTCCTCTGACCTTTCAGGCAATAGGCATGAATGTGGTGCACAGATAAACATGTAGTCAAAACTCCCATCCATGTAAATAATAATAATAATAATAATAATAATAATAATAATAATAATAATAATAA